>CM038470.1:6736928-7340388 GCA_021464415.1 Lonicera japonica
CCCCCCCCCCCCCCCCCCCCCCCCCCCCCCCCCCCACCCCCCCCCCCCCCCCCCCCCCCCCCCCCCCCCCCCCCCCCACCCCCCCCCCCCCCCCCCCCCCCCCCCCCCCCCCCCCCCCCCCCCCCCCCCCCCCCCCCCCCCCCCCCCCCCCCCCCCCCCCCCCCCCCCCCCACCCCCCCCCCCCCCCCCCCCCCCCCCCCCCCCCCCCCCCCCCCCCCCCCCCCCCCCCCCCCCCCCCCCCCCCCCCTCCCCCCCCCCCCCCCCCCCCCCCCCCCCCCCCCCCCCCCCCCCCCCCCCCCTTCTCTTTTTTTTTTGAAAAAAAAAAAATACATATATATATATATATATATGCAATATAAAGTTTTTAGGTTATATTTACATTTTTAAAAATATATGGGGTCTTACTTGATACTTTATATTGTTATTTATTTGACCATAATGTTATATTTTGCTGCTTGTTGGTTGTTTTATTTTTGATTTAATACCTTAAGACCTTTAGCCCCAATTTTGATAAAATTTAGTCCTAATTTTAGTTAGCTCTACTTTTGATACATTTGGCGCTAATTTCAATTAGAACTAGTTTAATGAAAATTTTTAAACAGTGGTAGTATTATAGCACTAACTTTGATCCCCTTCCCAATCTTGGCTTCACCACTACTCCAACCCCAACCAAAGTGACAAATCAAAATTATGTATTTTTCCCACTTTATTATAATAAACATTGTGCATTGACTTTTGTCATTTGTATTTTATATTGTAATCGAATTTTGTTTTACCCACTTTCATATTAAATTCTGCTGTGCCACGGCAAAGTGATCCTTTAGCATTCGGAAGTCACTTTTAGTGACACTGTTAAACCATCTCTAAGGACCGTACATTTTTTTATCTTTTGTGATACTTTATTTGCAACAATTGTTAAAGTGATAAATATTTTACCCATGCCTCGAAAAAATTACTAGTCAGTTCATTTAATAAAAAGGATTTAAAGTGATACTAAATGAAATGAAAAAAGAATTTATTATATATTGTTTTAGAATGTCAGAGTATTCCCTTAAAACTCATATGTACGTTATTAGCTTGGGAGAGGGAATTATACTAAACTTGAAGTTGGTGAGATTCAAATGAAATTATTTTACCATGATAACAATCCACATTTCTTGTTGTTCAATTTATTTCCTTAAAAGATTGATTTTATCGATGCACAAAATTTTGTGCCTTATTTCTAACTTTTGGTAGAGCCTTTAATTGGAAAAAAGAATTAGATCCGAGCTTCAACCCAAGTAATTTTAAGTATTAATATTTACAGAGGGCCTCAAGGTTGAGCCATATATGCCTGCCCTCACCCTCATCCTTGATCCTTCCCAAGACCGGTGTAGATGTTTCGGAGGCTAAAGCCGAAATTTGAAAATATAGTCCTATTAAGATCAAGTATAAATATTTTTTTTTGTTGAGATGATTGGGTAGTTGAAAAATAGATTTGAAAAGTGAATCGATGATGGCTGGCTAGTTAAAAAGAAATTTGGCTCTATTTTTTGAAATTAATTTATGGTTGTTGGTATTTCGTAACAAATATAATTATTAATTAGTAGCCACCGGGAAGAAAGCGTTAATATCACCACTTTATTGATGTTTTGGGATAATAAGTTGAGTAGTTGAAGTACAATCAATGTTAATATTTATTATTGAAGTGAGGATTTTTTTTGTGTGTAAAGATATATATATATATATATATATATATGTGTGTGTGTATGTACATGGATATAAAAATTTGGGACCTTATATACAGGCCCTGATCCATTCTCAAACAACCCAAATTTTCCACTTCTTGTAAAAAGAGAAAGAAATTGGAAAAGAATCAAATAATTCATTTACTTAAGTTATATGTGCACTGATGTCTAGCCCTTGAAAGTGTGCTTTAATAGAAAGTGGAACCAACATTTCTCCATGACTTTATAATAATGGAAGGAATTTATTCAACCATGTAATAATTTATACGATAACTTCAACAAATTTATACACGTCCACACATTAAGGGAAAAAAAAAAAAAAACACAATTATATACGCACGCACATACATAAAGTCAAGTGGGTTGTAACAAATGTGTGCACTAAACCACTGTTTTTTGACTTTCACCAGCTTAAACGCCGGCCGTCACAACAATAACTTAATTTTTCTTGAGCCGATCGCATATATATAAAGTTAGCTAATTAAGTTTGTTTTCGTATCAGAACAATATAACTAATTAGCAAATATGGTACAACCTTTTAACAATACGTATGTGTTATACTCGATTAGCTTAATTACTTTAAGCATTTGTACAACACAAAATATTAACATGAGAGGCTGCAGGTCCACTTTCAATGGTTGTACCTAGCTCGATCGAGTAGTGGAGATCGAATTAAAGAAAATAGGGATCGTAGATATATGCAACAGTGAAAGACGTACAAGCATGAGCAGCGAACGGTACTTATATATATATATATATATATATAGATCTGGTATTATATATAATTAATTAATTGCAACGAGCATGAGGAGGCAACAAGAGAAGAGAAGAGAAGAGATGTACACACATTGTTTTCTTGCCAGGAGGTCTTATTAAGTGCAAGGTGGTTGTATGTAGTAATTAGATATTTACACTTCTTATTTAATTTTTGGGTCCATACTGACTCAAATATTCTGAATTCAATAATATATTGCCGGCCAACTCATGTTCACATTTTGATTAGCTACTTAATACATGCTGAGTTTTAATGTTCAAATAGTTTTCTATTCAGCCTTAAAACGAATTAATTAATACCACTGATCTACGTGAATTCATTATATATATTTCGCTGTACCGGGCATGTACGTAACACTTATTTTGATCGTAGACAAATTTGAAATCCATTTTCTTGATTGATTTAATTTTCAAGTTGATTACATTCATATATATATATATTGAGAAAACAGTACTCAACTCCATGAAATTGAGTCTCGATCCTTGAAAATCAGAATTCCCCTTGATTTCATGAAGAGGAAATGAAACAGAGGAAAATAATTTGGATTCACACAAAAGCTACGTACGGATTGCAACTCCAAAATGGAAATACTGTAAATTAATCAATCACTATTTTCTTTCACCTAGCTACATCAAACTTTCTCAACAAATGAACACGTTTCTAGAAAATCAACCATGATTTTACATCTAACCAACTTACATCAACCTCTAGAAAATAAATCATACGAATATTTTTCTATATATATATAGTCCAATCCAAACGATTTTTATTAAGGCTAGCTGTTATATAATTAGAATAAATATATCAATATTTAGATACAAATCTAGTGAAAGTCTTCTGTGCAACGTCTCCATTGGTGATTAAAAATATAATTCTTGAATTATATTTTTAATCACCAATGTTTAAGTTCTACATTTAAGAAAGAAAAAACAACTAAAATAATTTAGTATACATATATATATATATATTAATAAAAATAAAAAAACACAAAAATCTTCCCTTAAAATTATCTATCGCTTGTTGTGGAGTGGATTCGATCCTGTTGGCACTCTTCGCTTCTCGGACGTGAAATCTCTAGCAATTGGAGCTTTGGCTGAAGGGTGAATTAACGCCTTTCGGTTTCCGGTGGACTGGACGGAAAAATATTCTCGCTGGATGGCGTGAGCTGCCGGAGAGGTGAAGAGGAGGAGAGAGAAAATGAAGAGGAGGAGATGATGAAAGCGATTCATATTTTTCTTTCAAGGGTGATCAAGAATGTGTGAGGGAGACAGAGATGAAAAGGCAAGTGGTGGAGCTAGGTGGCTATTATATATATGGGCATGGTTCGTTGGGCCATGCCCTTTTTAGTAATTGTGCACGTTTATTACTCCTTTTTTTTTCATTTTATTTTATTTGATATAATAAAAAAATATTGGGTACTTTTAATTAAAATAAAATAATTCTAAATAGACACAAGATTGAAACTCAAACAAAAGGACTGATCGAAGCAATGTTGTAGTGCATTGATCAATGATTAAAATAAAAAAAAATTAAATCTCATATACCATTATTTAAATCACTTTTAATTTGTGTAGAATTAATTTACTCAACAGTTTGTTTGCTAAATTTTTGCGTTAATAATGTGAAAAGGATAAACCTACTTGAAGGGGGTAATTTCATTATTATTTGATGTGTAAGTCATATGGACCTACATCTACTTGTCCAATGAACTGTTACACTCTCGTTTCATATTCAATAGTCCATCATAATTAAAGAAGGGAGTATTTTTTTATTTTAAAAAATATAGTTGAACTGATAAGAAAAAAGGGGGGGGCATTTTCGTCATAGAAAATATGAGTGTTTCATAGTGGTAGTAGTGGTGGGTAGGGGTGTTCAAAAACCGAACCGGACCGAGAAACCGAAAAAACCGAACCGGAAAATGGACCGATTTGGACCGGACCATTTGAATTCGGTCCGGTCCGGTCTAAATTTTGAAGGACCGAATCATTTCGGTCCGGTCTTCGGTCTTGCATTTTAACACTACGGTCGGACCGGACCGGACGGTTTTAATATATACATATATATTTTAAATACATATTATTAATATATAATATGTACTTTTTATATACTTTTATAATTATATATTATTTTAACAATAAGCAAATTTTTAAAACCATTAAAATAATAAAATTCTACACAATCCCCACAAAACAGATGGATTTCTAACAGATAGTCGCTGTCTCAAAAGTGTTCTAAATTAAAAATGTGACCCAACTTTGTAATATTTGAAATTGATCCTGCATAGATGAGCCGGTTAACCAATCAAAACCATAAAAACCCCAAAACCACCAACAAAGTTTTTTCCACTCTTCTAACAGAAGATATATAACACCACAGTGAGTCTATAAACAAATGAATGATTAAAACAAAGACTTATTATCAAAATTATGCCACAGTACATGAACAAGATAAAACCAACCGGTTTTAATATATACATATATATATATATATATATATATTTATATTTAAATACATATTATTAATATATAATATTAATACTAAAACCAAACCCTAATATTAATATATTATTAATATATATTATTGTTGTGTTAATTTTTTTTTTCTTTATCATAATACAACTTTTGAGCAAAAAAAAAAGCCCAGACCGAATGGACCGACCGGAACCGGACCGAACCGGTCTGGTCCGGTCTGGTCCGGTCTTTATAGGTGTTTCGGTCCGGTCCGGTCTTCTATTTTTTGGGACCGAAATTTCCGGTCCGGTCCGGTCTTAGGCCATTCGGTCCGGTCAACCGGACCGTGAACACCCCTAGTGGTGGGGGGTGGCAATTGAATTTAGCTGGGTCGGTACGTTTGAGTGTTGTAAAACTTGGAGGGGAAGCTGTGGTTTTCAAATTATTGGAATGGCCGAAATGCCCTTCTGCTTTTCATACCTTCGTTCAGGATTTGCGTCCATTCTATGAACCATAAAATAATGGCGGTGCCACGCGCAACGTGAGGGGCATTTTCGTCACTTAAAAAGTCAAAGTCAAATGCCGACGTAATCGAGTAGCCTCGTTGAATTGCAACTTTAAATTAGTTCAATGGGGAATACTGCACTGATTATTATATATAATGCCCTTTTTTAAAAAAATTATAAAAAGTTAAAAGAGCTTGAAAGCCAAATTTGAGTTTTTATGTGGCTCAGTGCATAAGTTAAAAATGTAAAATAGTGAGAAAAAAGGTAAAACGAAGGTAAATACCTAGGCCGACAATTTTTTAGCTCGCCCGACACATGATGTATCGGGGCATGAAAAAACACCTGCCACGACACATCATGTATCGTGGGAGACAATTTTTTGTCATGGCACGACACATGATGTGTCGTGGGAGACAATTTCTTCATGGTGTGTCGTGCAAGCCTTAAAACATTTATGCATGGTTATCTCGGATATGGAAGAAGAAAAAAAGAAAAAAATATATTTTACATGCCACGACACATCATGTGTCATGGGGGAGAAAAAAATTTACCCCGACACTTCATATATCGTGCAAGGCTAATTTACCTTTTTCCCGGTGCATTTCTTTATTTATTGCTAGGCTAAATAAATATTTTTACACTACACTTTTACACTACCCACTAAAGATGGCCTTAAAAGATGATCAATAGTATTTATACACTTCTCCTAATGAGACTCAAAGTCTCAAACCCATCTCCTTAAGGATGGGTCAAAACTTACCTACTACTAATTATCTCTCCTCCCTAACTTTTTTAATCTTACAAACAAAGAAAACATTCTCTCTTACTCTTGTGAATCAAATCCTTAGGCTTCGTTTGATTTACAGAAGGAAAATTAATTCTCTTATTTTTTTCATGAAAGTGAGAAACTAAAGTTCTTATTATGTTTCCTTTCTTATGTTTGCTAAAGTATGAAAAGCATTTAGGTAGGGATATTTAATACTTTTGTTGATATGATTTTACATGCTTAAAATTGTGTTTAACATTTTGGTAATAATCAAAAGATTGCTGATAACAAGTAAGACTTGAGGAAGGCACCACATATTTTTATTCTCTCTGCCACATATAGTATATATATAGTTATATATGTGGGACATCAATAAAAATGTAGTTATATTGTTAAAATAATATTCATTTTTTAGAATATAAAATTACTTTGAAAAATTGTATTATATACTTTTAAAGTTGTACATTACTCTCTAACAATATATATAATTACTTTGACAATAATACTAACAAAAAAAAGAGAGTTATATTTGTGTAATGTGTTTTATTTCACAAATTTATATAATAATTGCAGATGACATAATTTCAGAGAATTCTATAGATTGTTTAAATCTTGTAAACCAACTCTAAAAACAAGATAATTCATGAATATATAGAATCGAATAATTGGCCCTTTAATTTGAGATTTAATTAATTTCATTTAGTATATATATATATGTACACAGAAACAAACAAGCGTGTAGAAGCATGCCGTCAATTTTATTATTTTGTATTCAAGAAAAAAAAGAGTCTTTGACTTGACTGAAAGATAAAATATTAACTAAACTTTAGCCAGCAAAATAAATAAAGTGATTTTGTTTTTGAAGCAAAATTTAATAAATTACAGAGTTCAGGGGACACGAATGGTCCGCCCGCGCACTTAATTTTGTGAGGATTGTTTGTGTTCATAACCTTAATCATATTAACACCGACTTTATACTAAGGACTTTAATTACCTGGCTTGTTTATGTATAGTGCTTAGCCACATGTATTTTGTTTATGTTTTAGTGGCAACAAATTCTGTAGTTAATGCCACCAATAATTTAAGGCTTGTTTAGCTTAATCGAACACAATAGAAATAATGGTTATGATATTCAATAGGTCTCACATCAGTGAATTTGTTACACAAAATTGAAATAATTAGCGTAGCGTTTTTCTTATTAAACTCTTCTTTTGAGGCATCCTCCATTTTTTTTAAAATATATTTGCAGTTTTAGAGACGTCACAAATATTTTTAGTGGTGTTTATTTTTATTCGTTGATGGAAATTCCCTGCCCACCACCTTGTCTGCCACCGTCCTTCACTTCCCGTCGCTGGTAGGATGAGGCTCCGGCTATTTTTCGGTGTTGATTGGCATAGGCTGATTCTATTGAGTGTCTTAATTTTAATGTCAGACATAGATAATGTCACTATTTAACTGACCAATCTTTTAATAATATAAGTTTTTGAGTGAGGAAACTTTAGGTAGTGTTAGAAGCTAGCAATTGCACGGTTTAATGCAAATTAAAGCAAAAAAAGATTCTTAAAAATATAGTCGGGCTTCTCTTTTATATATCACTTTAGAGTAGCATTATACTATTTGAACCATTCTTCAAATTAGTTTCTATTTGTTTTAATCTGCATCAAAGTCAGACGATTATACTTTTTTTGACGGCCCTTTTACGAGAACGTAAAATCTAAACTATTCAATTTAAAAGAGTAAGAAAACTCAAATGCATGCAATCCATTACACAATGCTGATATACATTTCATGACAACTACCATTCCAAATGAACTGATTCTTTGCCATTCATCTATGCCTATAATTTACTGTTCATGCCCCCACTCTCTCTCTCACACACACACAAAATATGTATATGGTAGCTAGTATGGTACGTACATGATCTTTAAACCCACTAGCTAGCAAGTTATTAGTTGGGGACAATATATGGCATCAAATCTGGAAATTAAACTTTGCTCCTACTCTATATATATATATATGTATTATATAACTCATTTTCAAAGTACAATCTGAGTTGAGACATCACCATTAATTAGACATCAACATACCACACCACCTTGGGGACTGCCGTCAGTACGTCCAATTTATTTTTCAAATTAATTGATCATTCTGTCAAGAATGTTTTCAATTTATTAACTGATTAATTACTCTAAAAACTTAGTTAAATTAGTAAAGAATTAATATGAGTATGGATATAAGATGTTAACGCACTCACGTTCAAATTTGAATTAACATTCCGTTGTGCAAGCCTCTCAGTGAAGACCTAGCTTGAACACCAAAAGCGAGAAAAATCTCATTTCTATTGTTGGCATCAAATGTCAAGCCATAAATAATCTACTTTTCTTTTTTATTCTACTCCCTTATTTAACGCTAATTAATTTCATATGTATGTAGGATTGAAAAAATTTAAGGCAAATGCTCGTGTGTCTTAATTTGAGATACGTACATAGTATAAAAAATATTGTACTGAAAATCTCGTGATCTCAACATATATAGATAGAAGAGCGAGAGCGAGTGCGAGTGCGAGTGCGAGGAACAAAAATTGTTAGGTATATATAATAAAAAAATATATAACTAATGCGTCGCTCTATGTAAAAAATTAAGGCGGAGGAATTTTAAAAAAGTCAATGTTTGAATACATTTATATGTAGGAGAAAGTTTTTAAAAGTCAATGGCCAACTAAATGACTCTAAAAAAAAAAGACGATGGCCATGCGAAATAAAATCGTACAGAGTGATAATCTTAAGGATCAGATCGTTTAATTTAGTTCCACAATGTGACATCAAACTTTGACAATACTGCCACTAGTGTAACCCACCAATCCACCACAACCACCTTAATTCTTGCACTTCTACCCTTATGTAATTTACATTGTCGAGTGTTATGATAATTAGAATATCCATCTTTCATATATATATATACATAGAAAGGAAAACTTAAAAAAGGAGGAAGGAGGTTCCTCTTTGGCATCGTTTGGTTCACGAAAGGGAAATCAATTCCCTTATCTTTTTCATAAAAGTACGAAACTAAAGTTTTGTCAAGTTTATTTTCTTGTGTTTGGTAAAGTATGAAAATTATTTAGATAGGGGTATTGTTGTTCAAAATTTTTGTAATAAATACTAGAAAATCACAAAAAAACATCAATCCCATGGGTTTTGAGTGGAATGACCCTACTTTCTCCTCTGTCAGGAAATTGTTTCTGGAATTTGTGCTTACCAAATAAAAGAAAAGAAATTTTTTCATTTTTTGAGTGTTTAAATCCGTGAACCAAACAAGACATTTATGTTTATATTTTACTGTATATTTGATGTGGTGGGTGGGGTATGTCGAGTACGTGTTATTGAATAGGAAGTAATATATTTGTACCAATTATTATTTTACACAGAGTGCAAATGAAAGTATGAAACCATTGATAATTAGTTTGATTAGCACTAAAACAAAATCGTTTTTTAGTAATCATTATTAAAATTACTTTTTTCGTCAAAATTACATAAATGATAAAATATTTTGTCACTGTATTATCACTAAAACCACGTCATTAAAAATCTCAGCAGAAAAATAATTTTCTTTACAAAAGATTTTAATTAGTAACTAAAAGTCTCTACTTCACTAAAATTTAGAATAAGCCCAAATAATTCAAAACTCATTTGTGAAATTTCTTGAAGCTCATATGAAATGAAGTAACAAGTGCATTGAAACTAAAACATATATATATATATATATAGAACGTCTTTGTAATCTACTTGTACTATTCATGTGAATCTTGATACGTGAATTTTTATTCCGTTTGGTTGTCCTATAATTTATAAATTAGACAATTTAAAATTATTTAATTCGTGAATTATCTAAATTAAGCGTTTGGGGGCAAAAATGAACCGGTACATAAAGACATAAACTTAAGTTAATACTTAAGATATTAAATAAGAAAACGTAGTAAGGGAGTACAAAATTTGGTTAAGATAAATAGGGCTGGCCCAACTTTCTTAGGGGCCAGTACCCTGAGTTAGACCAATGGGCCAGGCATAAGCGAAAGAAACAAGTAAAGGACACTCCAAGATACGAACGACGACCGAATGTGCTGAGACGAATTAGCCGAGGCCGAGATCAACAAGGAAAGGAGCACGTGCCTTTGCACGTGGGGAATGCGTGAGGGGGATCACTCCAAATCGCACGGACTTGCACAGAATCGTACAAATCTTCACTGCTTCACGACCAACGTACAAATTCAGTAGTTATTAGTTGTGGATAAGGGAATGAAGGCTGGAGTATTATCCAAATTTTACTCTTTTTAGTCATTTTACTACCAATCCTAATGAGCAAGTATAATCATAATTCTGTATGTATAAATATAACAGGGAGGGCTCATGGAAAAGGGTTGGTTGTTGAGAATTTGAGCTCTATTCCATAGTTATTAGCTTACATTAATTTGTTTAGAGAGAGAAAGTTTGTAAAACAATCGATACATTGTCTTAAGAGCTCAATACAACAGCCACACATTCACAAACAGATGATGTACTACCAAATTAGCTTAAACGCTATTGGAGGAACCTACCGTACCCAAAAAATTTCGTTGTTCTTGCTCACCTTCTTTTCCATGCATACGAACTCATCTCTCAGATTATTTCAGTGAGTTGGGTCCTAAAAATTTGGACCACTTACACGTAGAGATATAATTGAAATTACATAATTTATAACTATTATACAAGTTCACGTGGAAAAAATCACACAATTTTTTTTTTGTTAAAATGAAACAATTTAAAATTTATTAATTTACAATGAAATAATTTACACAACCAAATGAGCTCAAATTCTCTTTTTTTAATTTTTGTATTTTGCTACTTTGAATTTTTACAGCTTGTGAGTAGTTTTTCTTTCTTCTTTTTGACCCAACGTATATACAACACCTTTCTCTCACCAAATTGAAGAATAAACGTCACCAAGTATATTAGATCTGAATGGCATCTTTTACTTTGTGCCTAAATTTTATTTTATGAGATACACTTGAGTATGATGTTGATTAATTAAATTAAATATTGGTCTCATGACCATCTTATACATTATTGAAAGTGCAAAAGGTTAGTAAGACGAGAGCAAAGGACCCACAAAGTTTGCTATTTTTTTTTTTTCATAATCAAGGTTCGAATTTTATGGAAAACATTCTAGGAGTTTACTCTTAAATATACTACTAGACTACCACAACGTAAGGGAGTATATCTTTAAAAATTAAAATAGTTTAAAAAGAGACTAATTGAGGCGTGTCTAAATTAATTAGTCTGAATAACTCCACTATTGAAACGGGAAAAAAAGAAAGGAGAAGAAAGCAAGCTAAGGTCTCTCCCACAAGAGCAAAGGCATGAGAATGTGTTGGACCGGAAAGTTAGAAAAATATCTCAATTTTTTTCATAAATTTAAAAATGAAAAAAATTATTAGAGGAGATATTAAATTATTTTTTCCTTTAATAATGAACAATAAATTTTTTTACGTAAAAAATAAATAAAATATAAAAAATATCTCACCAAATCACTTTAATTTTGTTATTTTTTTTTAATCCAGGGGAGCAAAAGCCAAGACCCCAAAATTTTAATAATATCTATTCTGTTACATCAAAATCTTTTACACCTCAAAGTAGGAAGTCCCAACCTATCTAGCCTATACATGCCTTTTAACAAATTTGGAATTCCTCAACTGCCCAAAAACTAAGAGTATGTTCCGTAATGTTTTCGGAGAATGTTTTCAGAAAATGAAAACAAGGTAACGAATTTTCTGAGAACGAAAACAGTGAAAACGAAGATTGCAAGAGTGAGAATAGAGAAAACGTCGTTTTTGCGTTTTTGCGTTTTATGCTTTAAACGTGAATTCATTCTCCAAAAATATTTTTTGTATTTTTGTCAACTTCTCACTGAACGCATTTTTTATCTATTTTTGGTCTCAAAAAACAAAAACGGATCTCTAAAAACGCTATTGAACGGATCCTAAAATTCTCTTTACGGCCAAAGTTTGCCCACAACTTCTAGCAAGTAGCAACTGGATGTGGGAATTCTTTTTTTGTCTTCTCATACAATTATCTAATTATTTTTCCAATTTTACAATCAAACTAATCGTGAATGTGCAAAAATTATCATTTTTTTTAACCAAAAGAAAAAAACCCTAATTAACCATCCGTAGCGACGGGAGAAACTAGAGACTGAGGGAGACACTCTAACACAATCTTCAAAATAAAAAAAAAAAACTATTAGAACAAATTCGACTAGCTAACCAATGGTCTTTCCTATTAACGATTTCTAAATACTCCATTCAATAGCTAAAAGCCTAATGCCATGTAAAATAGAAGAGATCTCCTAGGGGGCACATTTTCCAAGCTAATCAACAAAAATAAATTCTGATTCTCACCAAAAATAAAGACATACATATATATATATATATGGGTGAGGTTTCAATGGTTACTCTTTTTTTTACCCATGGATGGTTATTGTAATATTAACTGTTGGATGAAAAATCAATGGTTGAGATCAAATGTGTAGTTGGCTAACATAATTAATGCACATGGGAGAATACAAAATATTAAATGCAAGGTTAAGTGGGTAACTTGTTGATATCTGATGACATGACATTTTTTTTCTATTTAATTTTAAGGAATCATAAATTAGATATTCATTACATGATTTTGTAATTCCAATACAGGATATCCCTATTCTTTACCCCTATAAAGTGTATGATTTTATTTATATTGATCTCTTGTAGTTAATCTGCATTTTAAAGTTAATTAGTATTGTTTCTTAAATTAATCCTTAAGTGTGGACAAACTAACAAAAAAATATTATTGATTTAATTTTATAAATATTATTTTATTAATAATTTAATATTAAAAAATAAAGTAGATTAATAGGTACATCTACGTTAATTAAATCAATAAAAATATGGGGATTCTTTTTAAAGTATAAATCAATTACTCTCATTCTAACAAAGGACATTTTATTTTTAGGATTAGTTTCAAGGACAACCTTTTAATCGATGACAAAATAAATTTTAATTTATTAAAAATAAAATATAGTTATTTTCAAAACGACCCCTTATTAAAGATAACAACTACTAATAATAAAAAAATATAAATAACAAAAGCTCAAATTCAAACAAAACATCTTAAACAAATATTTTAAATTTGAACATGTAATCGAAATATTATCACAAAGGTCAACCAAGAACATAAGTATTAAATATATATATTTTTTATTAATTCTGAAAACTCTAAATTTCAAATTTATTATCAAATGATAAGATGCTTCAATTTTAAAAAGAAAAAAAATTATGTACAGCAAAAAAGAAAAATAAAAATACTTGAGAATGGTGATCCTTTCAAAAAATAATTAAAATTTTGATGAATTTCTTTAGAATTGTTTGTAGGCTCATTTATTTCACATAAATTCATAAAAAATATTTTTTTTGAAGTACAAAATAAATCTCAAAGGTTTATGGTATGTTGTTTACATAATTATCCTCTCACAAACCATTCTAGTGAAAGAAAATACTATTCGTATTATAAATTATAGTACCAAATGTCGTACTAACTAATTAATTACACGATCATGAATACTTTATATGATTATATATTGAAAATTTGATAAACATGAAATAAGTCTACTGTGATTGTCATTATAGAAGAATATGTATACTTGATTCTTAAATCTTAATTATTATTATTATTATTATTATTATTATTATTACTATGGGGTGGAAGCATTAATAACATAGTTAATTGAAAATATTTTTTTAATAAAACCCTATAAAATTCTTTAAGGGTGTGGTTGGAATGTAGATTTGAGAGAAGATTTTAATATGAGATTTGGATTTGGAATCTCAAATCTAAACGTTTTTGTTTGGTGTAAAATTATGATTTAAGATTTATAAATATATTCAAATAATGAGATTTGATACTTATCTTAAAGTTATAATTTTCAAATTTTAGAGATAGAGTTGCTCCTTAGAGATCCCAAACTTGTGAATTTGAAAATAATAATAATTAATTTTTAAACAAAATTATTGTTTTTTTGTTATTATAAATATACTTGTAATATTAATTATAATAATAATACGAATGATGACAAAGGGTCGTGTGTTGTCCAAAACCAACAATCTTATAAACACATCCTAGCCCGGTGTAGGTTTTATTTTTTTAAATCTAAATCCATCGCGAATAGTGTACGTATAAACCCACTCCCATCCCGTGGTAATTATGCTATATTATAAGAAATAAAATACTATAATAGGGGCGGGTCGAGTTAAACGGGTTAATTCTGTGTAAGCATGAGTTTCGCCACAGGATTAAAAAATAAAAAATAGCTTACTAATCAACTAAATATAAATTTTAGCGGAATAATATTTGGATTTAGAAATCAATTTCCTTGTATTTGTTTAGCAAACACAAAATTTTAAGCTCTTGTACTTCAAATATGTAATTTTTAAATCTTAGATTTATGAATTTTAAAGCTAAATTCAATTATATAATTCAAATGCACCTCAAAAGAAAATGGAAAATAAATTAAAATGGAAGTAGATTTCGATTAGGAATCTAAATGAAAATGTAATCTAAATTAGTACAATTATAAATTAATTTTAATTAGTGGATATACTTCTCAATTTTGAAAATGGTATAAAATTTATTTGTCAAACACAATACATTGATTATTGAACCAAACAATTAATTATTTAATACTAAATAAGATATATTTTAAGTGTTATTTAGGAAGTCGTGTGTTGATAAGTGCCTCAAATTGTTATTTAAACCTGTAAATAATATTTTGTTAGAATATAATTAATGCCTAAATTATGGAGGAATAATATTTATTTTGTCTTTTTGTAGGAAAGAAGTAAATTGTGATAAAAATGTGGAAGAAATATATTAAAGATCAGAAAGGAAGATAAAGAAGGAATAATATTCCAATTCGATATTCTCTCATAATTAAAATACAACTCCTTATTCTTTCTTAATTAATTGAACTCATATTTGTTATTTCTTCTACAATTATAGTTTTCTAAACCTTTTAAACTTATATCTATTATTACTAAATATAGACATATTCTCTACACCTAAAATCATAGAAAAATGATAGAAAAAATAGATAAAATCCTTCATAAACTAGTTGTCGTGTGGCCGAAGTATTGAAGGTGAAGAAATGGACAGCATAAAGCCATGCAGAACACGCTAGTTCGAGCATCATAAAGTGGGGCACTTTCTAACTTTTTAATTATCTATAGTTTGTATTCAAGTACTTTAATTTTAAATTTTAATGATGAATTATTATTTTGTTTTAATGTATTATTTATTTAACATGCTTGGCTAAATTATCTCCCAAAAGGGAGGGATGAACTGCCATGGATGTAATGGACTTATTCTAATTCTAATTGATTTTTAATAATTTGTCTCGAATTAAAATAGATTTAGAAATTACCATTATTATAACGTGTTTTCTTTCTAGTACTTTAATTGTTTTTAAAATAAATAATGGATCTCTTGTGATCACCATAAATGAGAATACAGGCGATGCCTATTTTTATTTACATTAGTTTTAAGGAAATAATGATGGTGATTTTAAATTTGTTTATATAGTAGGGATGAATATTAAAAATATAATTAGATACTTTTTTGTTTATATCCATGGTGGTGGATTCTCTTTCGTTGGGATTTTTTATTATTGATTATTGTGGGCGGCCAAAAAATTGGACAAACCCACAAGATGAAGTTCTTAGCAAAATCAATGGAGTAATAGATGGAGATGGTGAGGGAGACAAGATATTTTTTGGTATGGTAGGTTCCCCCCGGTAGCGCTTATGCTATTCCGGGAGTACATCCTCCATTTGTGTGTGTGTGAGTTTTTATTATATTAGCTCAAAGGCCATTGAGATAAGAATACAAGTTGACATTTTCTCTTTCTAGGATCTAGGAGGCAGCCCCCTTTTTCTGGCTATCCCTCATTCTATTTATATTCATAGAATTAGGGTTACATATGTTACATTAGGGTTAAGGGTAAAAGACTAAAAAGGACTTCATCTTTCCCTTTACAAATTCTCTCATAGAGTTTGGGCTGGCTCATGTCCAGGCCCATTATTATCTTCATAATTTTATGCTCCCACAATTTGTGGGCGGCCAAAAAATTGGACAAACCCACAAGATGAAGTTCTTAGCAAAATCAATGGAGTAATAAATGGAGATGGTGATGGAGACAAGATATTTTTTGGTATGGTAGGTTCCCCCCGGTAGCGCTTATGCTATTCCGGGAGTACATCCTCCATTTGTGTGTGTGTGAGTTTTTATTATATTAGCTCAAAGGCCATTGAGATAAGAATACAAGTTGACATTTTCTCTTTCTAGGATCTAGGAGGCAGCCCCCTTTTTTTGGCTATCCCTCATTCTATTTATATTCATAGAATTAGGGTTACATATGTTACATTAGGGTTAAGGGTAAAAGACTAAAAAGGACTTCATCTTCCCCTTTACAAATTCTCTCATAGAGTTTGGGCTGGCTCATGTCCAGGCCCATTATTATCTTCATAATTTTATGCTCCCACAATTGCCCCCCAGCACGTGAGCTCGGCGGCCAAGGTGAGTTCATGTGCTTGGACCATCTGCTTTCTTATCCTTGTAGTCTTCGAAGTAATTCACCAAGTGTTGTAAGCAAGCTCTCCTGAAAAATTTTCAGATCCTGTGACGAGGAAGTGAGACGCGTTGATATATGTATGGTCGGCGCGTTAAATCATCTTCTTTTGCCGACCTAACAAGTTTTTGTTGATGTTGACCGGGCTGTTAGGCCAACTATTGTAAATCAAGAAGTACCTGTTGCCGAGCAGATGACTATTGATGTTGGACGAGCTCATTTTTTGATTTACGTTCCTCCTTTTTTAGTCAATGGTCCTAGTTAGCTGATGGTCTTGTCAGTCAAGCTGAATGCTTCAAAGAAATTGCCTCGCCGGTCAAGGTTTTAAATTGAATTTGCCTTCGCTGAGTAGAATTTTGATGCCTTGGCCGAGCAAGGTCTTACACGTTTGCCTTCTGTAAAAGAAGGTCTTTAGTTTTGATGCCTTGGCCGAGCAAGGTCTTATATGATTGCCTTCTGCTTAAGAAGGTCTTTAGTTTTGATGCCTTGGCCGAGCAAGGTCTTACACGATTGCCTTCTGTAAAAGAAGGTCTTTAGTTTTGATGCCTTGGCCGAGCAAGGTCTTATACGATTGCCTTCTGCTTAAGAAGGTCTTTAGTTTTGATGCCTTGGCCGAGCAAGGTCTTACACGTTTGCCTTCTGTTTAAGAAGGGTTTTTTTAATTTTGATACCTTGGCCGAGCAAAGTCTTGCACGATTGCCTTATGTTTAAGGTCTTTAATTTTGATTTTGATGCCTTGGCCGAGCAAGGTCTTACACGTTTGCCTTCTGTAAAAGAAGGTCTTTAGTTTTGATGCCTTGGCGGAGCAAGGTCTTACACGTTTGCCTTCTGTAAAAGAAGGTCTTTAGTTTTGATGCCTTGGCGGAGCAAGGTCTTACACGATTGCCTTCTGTAAAAGAAGGTCTTTAGTTTTGATGCCTTGGCGGAGCAAGGTCTTACACGTTTGCCTTCTGTAAAAGAATGTCTTTAGTTTTGATGCCTTGGTGGAGCAAGGTCTTACACGTTTGCCTTCTTTAAAAGAAGGTCTTTTTGCCGAAATAGATACACCAGGGCGTTCCGAAATAAAATGTGGCTGCCATGCTTTGACCCCTTGTAAATTGACAATATTTGATTATAAAGATTTGGCTACAACAAGCCTTCAAGCCTCCTTAGCTTTCACAAAGCTGCTATTCAATATAAAGATAGTATGAGGGTTAGAAGTGCGATTTATCATGTCAATCTTTTCGCAGAAATATTGCATAGCTGTATGTGTAACTTTCTTACCAAAGAGAGTATTTGGCTATAAGTAACGATGACCTTATCCATCTCTCTCCCCTTTTTTTTTTAGCAATGCTAATTGCAAAATTGCACAATAGGGGTCTTCAAACATGCAATATGTTTGGTATAATCAAGCCGACTATGGTATAAGAGTTCTAATGTATCATGATTTCAAGGTTATGATGTTCATTATATCATGTTCGTGCTCTTTAGCATATAGCTCAAAATTTCAATTCTTGATTGAAACTATTATATTTCAAGTATGTATTTGCATGCTTATACAATTTAAATAATATATAGTAAGAAAATCATAAAACTTATCTTTAAAAGAGTTGTCATGGACTTATCTGTTGTGAAAAATCAATTTGTCGTTGTCGGGTGTTGAACCAGCAACCTCAAAGTAAATAAATCACGCTGCATATCAACTCGGCTAAGTCTCAATACATGAGAATTTCTCCTTTCTTTATTTATTACCAGCTCGGCTGAACTTTGGCAATTGAAATATTCCTTAGACTTAACAATCTGCCGAGTAAAAATAATTTTGCCATGGTTGGGTATTGAACATGCAACCTCAATGTCACACACTAAGCTGCACACCAACTCGGCTAGATACTTTGTTGAAAATTTATTCGCGCTTTATCTTTATAGATCAGTTCGGCCTGTGCAAGCTCAGCAATTATTCTGCCGAATTAAAAACATTTTGTCGTGGCCAGGATTTGAACCTTGTACCTCGGGCTTGTGAGCTCGGCACTTGACCAGCTCGGCTAAGAACATCAATGAAATTTTATTCGTACTTCTATTTGATAACTCGTCCAGAGTTCGGCAAGTAATATGCCTAGTAAAAAATATTCTATCGTCGGCAGGATTTGAACCTTGTACCTCGGGCTTGTGAGCTCGGCGCTTGACCAGCTCGGCTAAGAACATCTTTGAAATTTTATTTGTACTTCTATCTGATAACTCGTCCAGACTTGTGTGTGAGCTCGGCAAGTAATATGCCGAGTAAAAATATTATATCATGACCGAGTATTGAACCTACGACCTCCAAGTTATGAACTGAACAGCGAACCATCTCGGCAAGATACAATTTTGAAACCATATTCGCGTTTCTTTTATATCACTAAGTCGGCTGGGCTTCCCAGGCAAATTGAGCTCGGCAAAAAATACTTGTGGCGGCCGAGTATTGAACCTACGACCTCCAAGTTATGAACTGAACAGCGAACCATCTCGGCAAGATACAATTTTGAAACCATATTCGCGTTTCTTTTATATCACTAAGTCGGCTGGGCTTCCCGGGCAAATTGAGCTCGGCAAAAAATACTTGTGGCGGCCGAGTATTGAACCTACGACCTCCAAGTTATGAACTGAACAGCAAACCATCTCGGCAAGATACAATTTTGAAACCATATTCGCGTTTCTTTTATATCACTAAGTCGGCTGGGCTTCCCAGGCAAATTGAGCTCGGCAAAAAATACTTGTTGCTGCCGAGTATTAAACCCACGACCTCCGAGCTATAAACCGAACAGCTAACCATCTCGGTAACATACAATATTGAAATCATATTCGCGTTTCTTTTATATCACTAAGTCGGCTGGGCTTCCCAGGCAAATTGAGCTCGGCAAAAAATACTTGTGGCGGCCGAGTATTAATCCCACGACCTCCACACTCCAAGGACTGCAGCTAACCAGCTGAGCTAAGCAAGCATTTGGTATAGCTGTTGCGCTTTCATGTTAATGAAGGTTAAAGAACGCCGAGTAGGCTACAGTCCGTTAACTCGATTGGACGTATTTTAGAAACTTTCAACCATTTTCTACACAAAAATTGAGTACACTGGATCAGTGAACTACACATACATGGTGTAAATTGGCTATATATACCCTTTGTGAAATATGCCCAGCAATTCAAAACTATTAATATTTTAATAATATTAAAACAATGCCAATATATAATTAATAAGAGAAGAAATCTTATCTGATGCTCAGAGTATTTTTTTTTTTGTTGCTTTTATTGAGACTTTCTCTGAAGAACACTTTGCTTACTAGCATCTTCAAGAATACTCCACCGATCAATCGTTTTCCACAGACGGCGCCAATTGTGGGCGGCCAAAAAATTGGACAAACCCACAAGATGAAGTTCTTAGCAAAATCAATGGAGTAATAGATGGAAATAGTGAGGGAGACAAGATATTTTTTGGTATGGTAGGTTCTCCCCGGTAGCGCTTATGCTATTCCGGGAGTACATCCTCCATTTGTGTGTGTGTGAGTTTTTATTATATTAGCTCAAAGGCCATTGAGATAAGAATACAAGTTGACATTTTCTCTTTCTAGGATCTAGGAGGCAGCCCCCTTTTTCTGGCTATCCCTCATTCTATTTATATTCATAGAATTAGGGTTACATATGTTACATTAGGGTTAGGGGTAAAAGACTAAAAAGGACTTCATCTTCCCCTTTACAAATTCTCTCATAGAGTTTGGGCTGGCTCATGTCCAGGCCCATTATTATCTTCATAATTTTATGCTCCCACAATTATGTACTTGCTAGATTTAATTTAATTGGTTTAGTTTCTTAGTTAAAATAATTTCAAAAATCAAAATGTAAAAATTGTTTTAATCTAAATTCCTAAAATATTGGATTTCGACAAACTTTCCCACTTTTAAAGTATTAACTTGAATTTGTATTGACTCCTACTTATTCGCTATACTAATTTAATTATTTTATATAAAAGTAGTGTTTTATTGTATTTAAGCGCGGAATTAAAGTAACGACAAATTATTTATAAAATTTTTCCTTAAATCATGCGTATACTTCCGTATTTGATCAAATTATAAAAAGTTGAGTTTGTTTGAAATACTTTAAATTAAGAAAATAAGTTTCTATTAATATTATTTTATGTTATTGTGTTAAAATTATTATTTAGTTGAACAGTGACTAATAAAACCAGTAGCACATGCTATATGAGACGCTTCAAATTAATTTTTGAGTTTTTATTATGATATGATTTGTCACGAATGATAATAAAATGATTAAATTGAAAGTGTTATTGAAATAGTACTTGAGTTGTATGTAATTTGTAAACCTGTTGTATAGAGATAAAAATTCAAAATCAAATATATTTTGAAAGTGTTATTTTCAATAAACTTATGTTATTAATTAACTATAAAATTGAAAAGACGAAAACACTCATAAACACTTATCATAATTTGGAATTAGGTTATCCTAGGTTTATTTGGCAAATAAAACATTTAAGGAATCTTGTTTGGTTGAGATTTTAAAACATATTTTGAAAAGTGAATTTAATTTTTGTTAAAGTTTTTTTCAACCAATTAAAAAAACTCGTAAAAAAAATTAAAAAAAATAGTAATAATGGATCTTGTTTTATAGATCTCGATGATTAGGTTTCAAATATTTTTTTTTTATCTAATTCTGATTTTTGAATTTAAAGTTATGGTATTTTAAAAATTTTATGAGAGAGAAAGTAAAGTAATTTGGGAAGTGTGAAGTAAAGTTGACTTTTTGATAAAAAATTTAAAAACTTGATTTTAAAATCTCAATCAAACATCACCTAAAATTTAATTAAAAAATAAAAAAATAGAACATGTCACCTTACCTGTTATAACAGGTTAAAAGATTTGACACCTAACCAATGTGCATTAATTATTATCAGTACCCATCAATGGGTAGAGAGAGAAGGTAACCATTGAAAACTCATCCATATATATATATATATGGTACATTTTAAGTAAATACTTTAACTTAATAATTTTATTTACGGATTAGGTCATTTGACATGCTTTTCGATGAAATTTTGATAAAATTTGGTGGGAATGTTTTTTATTATGTATAAATATCTCCACAAAATTTCATAAAAAAATTCATTTAAGAAGTGGTTTAACTATAAGATTGAAAAAATATTAAATTTTATATATTTATTTCTGGACTAATATTTTTTAATTATATAATTAACCGACTTTTTAATTAAATTTTTTGATAAAATTTGATAAATATTTATAAATAAGGTCCTTAAATTAAATTTTTTACTTGACATTTTCTATATAAAATGTCAGCTTTACCACTAGCCGGCCTTAATTAAAAGCACTATCGCAGAAAATCAATAAATAAAAAAAAATATATATATATATATATATGCAGCGAAGAGCTCGAAATCACAGAAGCCGAGGAGAGACAAAGACTGACATTATCAGTCTCCTTACTGGAAGGAGTACTGGCCTTTACGATTTTGGGCATGCAAAGCTAAAATTTGGCTTTATAGCTCTTCCTTCCTTATACTGAAAAATGGCCTGGATGAGATTTTTTTTATTCTAACATAAGCAATGAATCAGTTCGTAACAACAAATTAAGCATAAATTAGTGAGATGATTGTTATAGTTTGTTAATTTAATTTTTCTTATCCAACCTGTGTAATAGCCAATTACGGCTACTAGCCTTTTTTTTTTCTAGTACAACAATCAAAAAAGGAAGAGATTTAAATTCAAAACGTTTTAGTCGGAAGCAAGTTTTTAACCTTATAGTTTATTTATGTTAATCTTTTAACACTTGCATAATAAAATAAATACTATAAGATGGAGTAGAGGTTTTAAGTATGATTTCCTTGTTAATAAATCTTGAATAACTTGATTGGCAAATTAATGAGCACATACATAAAACCATGTGCACTTGAGACACTAGTATATAAAATTACAGAGTTAAGAGGTTAATTTGGATGGTACTAAAATATATTAACTGGATGCAAGGGGAGGCAAGTGCGGCCTTGGCTCCTCCTATACACTTGGGAATCCCTACTACTACTAATATAATTGTGTGCAAATTATTAATATGCTAATTAGGCCTCCTATGTAAGTTTTACGAATAATAATATAAGGTGGCTGCTATTGTTTGTCACTGAACAAATAAATAACATACACTTGGTTTTGTTTTATTTTTTATTCGTCTGATAACAAGCAAGTGTATATTATTTGTCCAGTGACAAACAAATAAAAACTTGAAAATGACTAATTCACTTGTCATCTGGCTAGTAACATGCACTTACTTGCCCCGCGGACGAGTAAAAAATAGTGTGTTACGAAGTATTTTGTGGAGTACAAATAGTGGCTATCTGATATAAAGCATACTTGGGTTAGTGTAGTGGAGTAAAGAAAATAAAAAAATAAAATAAAAATTTGTGGCATTATTATGAAAAGAATTATAATTATTATTAAAGCAATGTACAATATTAAAAAAATATACTATCTAATTTCTTAAAGTAGTATTATAATCTGACAAATATATAACGAATCAACTATCCCTTTGGGAGTCTTGAAATGGGAAAGACCTCCTAATGGATGGGTGAAACTCGATTCTGATGCTAGTGTGATGGGTATTAGTTGCTTAGCTACGGCTGGGAGAGTTGCTAGAGACAGTGAAAGAAAATGGTTATGGGGTCTTGCTGTTAAATTGGGAAGCATGGAAGTGGATAGAGTTAAACTTCAAGTAGTTAATTTGGGTTTAAAGTTTGCTTGGGAAAGGCGAAATTGCCAAGATTCTTGAAGAAATGAACTCTTACATTGTGTTTAATTGGTTATCTAAGCCATTTAAGGATTCTCATCCTTTGTTCCACAAGATTCAAGATTGTGTTAGGCTCAGTCGAAAGTTTTGATGTTACGAGTTCCGCTTAGTTAGACGTGATGTTAATAATAGCGTTGATATTTTGACCAAGAAGGGGTATGAGAGCGTGCCTCGTGCTAGATGCTCACCCCAGTGACTTTGTTCCTTAGTTTTTGTTTCTTGTATTTCTTTTGCTTTGGATTAGACCTTATGTAGAAAAAAAAAAAATGCACCTCCAAAGTATACTATCACACTGAACAAAGGTATATAACACTACAAATAAATATGAAAAAAACAACGAAGTCAATTTTAACACGATTAGATTGAACAGAGTCCTTTTATCTTTTTTTTGGACGGATTAAACAGAGTTGAAAGAGCCTAAGGGAAAACGACCAATCCCGCGTAGAAAATGGAGGTAAACAAAACAACAGATAGAAAGAAAGAAAGATATTACTCCGTTGTCTTCAAGTTTAAGACCGCTTCTTAGTCTACCTCCATAACATGCATAACTCATGGCGGCGCCTTTCACTACCAACAGCCCAGCCCACACAATACATGCAGCCGATTGTTTAGTTTAACAAATTCGCTGGACTCTTAAATTTAATTTAACTAGAAATTAGGTAAAAGGGCTTATTATACATTGATTTTTACCAAAAATCCAATGAATAATATTTTTTTGAATGAAGGGCCTATTTTTAATTGGTAATTTGAATGAAGGGCCTATTTTTAATTGGTAATTAGTATAAGAGGCCTATTTTGTTTTATATTTTAAATGAATGTATTTGAATAAATTTAAATATCATTTAATTAATAAAAACATGTTATGTATTACCTAAATTACCCCTTTTTATGAAATTTTCACAAAAAATATGGACTGCAAAGTTCATATTGCAATAAAATATGAACTGCAAAGTTCATGTTGCAGTGAAATATGTACTGCAATATGAACTTTGCACTAAAAATATGGACTGCAAAGTTCACATTGCAGTAAAATATGGACTGCAATATGAACTTTGCACTAAAAATATGGACTGCAAAGTTCACATTGCAGTGAAATATGGACTGCAAAGTTCATATTGCGCTGAAATATAGACTGTAAAGTTCATATTGCAGTCCATATTTTAATGCATATTGATATTTTTTAGTTTATTTTAAGGGTTGGGATGTCATTTTATAATGAAAAAAAAAGACACATGTCATATTATCAATAAAATAAAAAATAGGCCCTTTATTTAAAAAAAAATTATTCCTTGACCTTAGTGTGAAAATCTTTCTCTAATAAGCCCTTTTTTTTAATTGCCCCTTAATTTAATAAGTTGAATCATTTCTCCATCAACCAATCACGTAATATTCCAAGTAAACAATTATAGTCAAAGCTACAAAATTATTGCCCCATCTTCCACTCTATTCGCACCTTAATCACGATCACAAATTTCACATGAATTCTTGTATGTTCGAATCAATCAAGTCTATTTTAGTAAGCAACGCTGAGAGCTATTATTGGTTTATGTTCGACTAAAGTATGTTGCTGCCGTTCAAATTAGGGTTTTTGCTACTGATTTCAATCTCTTCAGCGGAATCCAGATGTTCAAGAGGCTGTGATTTAGCTCTCGGTTCGTACTACGTTTGGCCGGAATCGAATCTCACTTTCATCTCTGAAATCACGGGCGCTCCAATTGACGTTATTCTCAATTACAATCCACAAATACCTAACCAAGACAGTGTTCAATCGGATTCCAGGATCCGCATACCTTTCACTTGTGACTGCATCAATCGCGAGTTTTTAGGACACGTGTTTACCTACAATGTTCGGTCCGGTGACACGTACGATAAGGTCGCAAACTTGTACTACGCGAATTTGACGACGGTGCCATGGCTGGAGAGGTTTAATTTTTACTCCCCAAATCGGATACCGGATACGAATGCGAGGCTGAATGTGACTGTGAATTGTTCCTGTGGGGATAGTCGGGTTTCTAAGGATTATGGGTTGTTTGTTACCTACCCGCTCCGCCCCGGAGAGAGCTTGGATTCTGTTGCTTCTCAGTCGAATTTGACTGCCGATTTGATAAGGAATTACAATTTGGGGGCTAATTTTAGTGCAGGCAGTGGATTGGTTTATATTCCCGGTCGAGGTTATTTTTTCTCTGTTTAAGCTCCTGTTTGTTATGATGGCTGGGATTAATTATCCCCTCTCAAAATAAATTGTCTTGATTGGAAAACCCTAAAAATGCCCCAAAAGTTTTACTTGAATGAATTTAAACTCAAATTTGTACCGGGAATAAAGTGATTAGTGAATGAGATGCATTTAAACTTGCATTCTATTGTGGTTTTAGGATTTTTTTAGGCTAAGTAGCATTGCTCCTATCGTAATTTAAAAGCCAAACATATTAAAGTAATCTTAAGAATTTTGTAATTATCTTTTGGGGCAAATGGTTAGCTTTAGCCAGGAAATGTGAATTATGGTATATTGCGTCAATTTACTGTCTAATTCTAGGAACGAAACTCTAATTTGAGATGTCTTGATGAAAAAGCATAGCTCTTAGTTTGTGACAAAAGGTGAGTTCTTCGTATTTGCTAAAATGTGAATTCCTAAGCTAAGTCATGAGTTTGTACAGCATGTGTTAAGAGCAGTACCATTAAAATTGTTTAGGTTTGTGGCTGTCACAAGTTAAGAGTGTCAACAGTATGATGAGTAGTTCATATCAGGATTCACCTAATTATGGGTATAGTGAATTTTGTTTGCCAATGAGAATTTTTTTGTATTCTCGTTTCTCTCAGAATTGTTTTCATAGATGTGAAGTATAAACTTGGCCATTTGCATTTTCATTGTGCAAAATTGCTATTGTTACCTAAGAATTTGTCTGATTGAACTCCTATATATGTGCAGATGCAAGTGGAAACTATCCACCCCTAAAAACGAGGTAGCGCCTTTAACTTAACATATTCTTTTTAAACTACATAATGTTTTTCAGTTTTTCCCTTTTTATATCTTTTAACATCTGTTTCAATTTATCGCTTTTCCTATTGCAGCGCAGGTGGTCTGGCTTTTTCTTCATATCGGTTGATGTTCACTTTCTTCATTTCCCACTCCTGAATGGAAATGTCAGATGATACAGCAGATCCATTCATTCAACTTGACCTTATGTTTTGCTTCTATATAATCAGGGTTATCTAGTGGAATCATAGCTGGCATATCTGTAGGAGGAGCAGCGGTTTTGCTGTTATTCGCAGTTTGCTTATATGTCGGATTTTTCAGAAAGAAGAAAGTTCAAGAAATTTCATCGCTCTCGACTGCAACGGAAGATCAATCTCTTCAAGCCGCTCATGGTAGTTCTCACTCTTTGCAATCCTTTCTGCTTCTCCATTGTTTCTTCAAACATTTTTAGTTTGTTTGAATCAATGTGCGGTGGTCATTAGATTTGCCATTCCAATTATAATGATTTTCATCTTTCAGGAATAGATCACAATGGCCCCATTTAAAAAAGAACTAAGCAGCTCATGTTCATTCTTTAAACTTCCCCCAGATATTCGAGTCATATAGCACTGTTCCATTGTTGCCCATTTTTCTGGAAAATTATATTCTTACCGGTTTTATCAACCGGATAATCATGCCAGTGCATTAATGGGCTGTACAATCATTAATGTACAACCCATCAATGCATCTGGTATGAATAACTGGTTGATAAAGCCAGTAAGTGTGGCATTGCTCTTTTTCCTTTTTCCCCAAACTGGTGTGACATAGTTTTACGCTGCAATTCTGTCATGCACATGATTTTCTTGACGAGTTGGATCAGCACTGCTTTATGTTCGTTTTCTATACTATGTTATGTATCATATCAAAACTACGTATTCAACCTGTTGAGCTGAATTGTTAAAATCTTTTTGGTGTTACAATTTAGTTTGACCAATGAGACATTCTGCAGGTAACCTCCCACTGATTTTCCTTTCTTGCAGTATATTGAATAAAATTTTCATGGATTTCTGTGTTTTATCCTTGTATGTGAGTGACACCAAACGGCGAATTATTTGATTTATGGTTGTTTGATTGACTTTATTTTCCCTTCTCTTCTGAGTTTAGCTTCTGGAGGTACCCCGTTTAAAGGTGCTGACCCCACTGGCCCTGGGGCTTCTCCACGCCTTACTGGCATAACTGTTGACAAATCTGTGGAGTTCTCTTATGAAGAGCTTTCAAAGGCTACTGATGACTTCAGCCTCTCTTATAAGATTGGTCAAGGTGGATTTGGTGCTGTTTACTATGCTGAACTCAGAGGCGAGGTTTGTAACAGTTCATATTATCATAATACATTACAAAATGGATGAATAGCTTAGTCCATTGTTTTCCATTTTTCTTTGTTAATATGCGTACTTAAATCTTACACAGAAAGCTGCAATTAAGAAGATGGATATGCAAGCGTCAAGAGAATTTCTCGCTGAATTAAAGGTTTTAACGCATGTTCATCACCTGAACCTGGTATTACTCTATCTTTAATAATGACTTCTAAACTTTCCTTTGTATGTGCTTTTTTGTATGTGTGCTAAAGATGTGCCCTTCTAATAATTGCATCGACCGAGTTGTGATGGTAGATTATACTTTTTCAGCTCTTAGTCAATATTTCTTCTTGGGGGAAAATTGAGCTGATAGATAATCTGATTGTACGACCAGACACAATCTATAGACATTTATGGTGGTCAAATGTTAGCTAGAATATTTGTTACTTTTAGGCTTTGTTGATGGGAATGGTGTCCCTTAAGCAAGACGTCCTGGGTTTGATCCCGGGTGCTTGTGAATGGAGCAGACTCTGTTGGGAGAGGTCCCCACGAAAAGTGCTTGACAGTACCTTGAAGGATTAGTCTCCTTTGTTGAGTGGGGGATACTTTGTTGAGAACCAAAAAAAAAAAAGATCGGAACTTTTGACTTGACAAGTGAAAAATTGCCCAAATAAACTTGGCTTATTGATCTATGTAAAACATGAACAAAACTAATCCAGAAGCAACTTACCTTAAATAATGCTTGAGTTGAACCGGTGGTTTAGTACAGGAGTTCCAAGCAGGATCCATCCAAAACCTCCAATTTGTCTCATTTCTTGATGCTTAGCTATATATATATCACATATAGGACGGTGGGGCGTTAACCTGAAGATTTGGTGCTAGTTTGTTAAATAATCCCATTCAGACCGAACATTGGGCTTTTGGCTATTGTGTTATTAAGAGTATTAAACTAATTGGGACCTTGAGATTAAAGTATCAAAGTTATGTTGTCAGGAAGTTATACTAATTTCAACAAAACCTTCATATTCATTCCAGATTTTGTGTAGTTAAGGGTAGATATAGCATACCACATGTATCTCTGTTTACCATCTTAAAACTAGCTGCTGCTTTTTTTCTGAAAGATATTGTTATTGATGTTTTAGGCATCTTAGTTTCCATTGACATCTAAATTTCACGCAGGTACGTCTGATAGGGTACTGTGTCGAGGGTTCTCTTTTCCTAGTCTATGAATTCATCGAGAATGGCAATTTAAGCCAACACTTGCGAGGCTCAGGTGAGATTATATGTAAAGGACCCGGCCTTGTATTTTGTATATAGGTAATGCTTTTGTAAAAAAAGGTAACTGTTTTGATACTTTGTTTACAGAGAGGGATCCCCTTCCATGGGCTACAAGAGTGCAAATTGCTCTAGATTCAGCAAGAGGTCTTGAGTATATCCATGAACATACGGTTCCTGTCTATATTCATCGGGATATTAAATCTGCAAATATTCTGATTGACAAAAACTTCCACGCGAAGGTTGTACAAAGGCATTGTAAATTATCTTTGTGGTTGATCTTGTGAAAGCTTTTTGATGTTTACGTTAATGAGATTATATTTGTGCAGGTTGCAGATTTCGGTTTGACAAAACTGACCGAAGTTGGTAGTACATCAATGCCCACACGTCTTGTGGGTACATTTGGATACATGCCACCTGAGTAAGATGGCCTACTTGATTTTTTCACTCAAGGTTCCATTTGATAAAAAGTTGGAAAGTGGCTGAAAACACCACTACTTTTTAGGAAAACTTGGATAAAGGAAACAAAGATTTTGTGAGATGTTTTCCATTTTTTCTTATTTTGCATGGAAAAATTTTGGTATCCACCCTGGCAACCCCCAAAGAACTTTATTCAATGGAAAACCCAAAAAGTGATAAAACATTTCACCAAATCACTCGTTTCTTTATGCAACTTAGAAGAATTAGTAGTAATTTTGAATTATTTTCTAACATTTTATCAATCACGCCCTTAGGGTCTGTTTCATTGCAAAGTTGGAAAATGATTGAAACATTACTAAATTTATGAGAAGTTGGAAAATAAAATGGGTGATTTGGCAAAATGTTCTATTACTTTTTGGGTTTTCCTAGAATCCTATTCTTTGGGCGGTAGGTAAGGAAAAAAAAAATTCTATCAAAAACAAGAAAAAGTTGGAGAGCAGCTCACCAAATCACTCATCTCTTCTTTCACTTTTCATGGAAGGTAGGTTTTTCAATTATTTTTCCAACTGTGAAACAAGGTCCATTTGGTAGAGAGGAAAGAAAACTAAAAGGAAGGAAAAGAACAAGATATCGATTTTATATCTGCAACAGATAAAACACCCTCTTTCTCTCCTATTTGTTTGATAGGATGGAGAATGAGAGGGAATCCAGTATCTCTTTTCTTGTTTGGTACGCAAGAAGGAAGCGAAAATAATACACGTGTGTTCTATAAATTACACCCTCAAGCGAAAACATATGATTTTTATTTACTATTTTAATTAAAGGGTAAAAGATTCATATATCATGCCCAACACATGTCCTTCAACTTTTCTATGGGGGTTGAATTTGGTGAGCTGGGAAGAAAAGTATATGCTTTTACTTTTCCTTCCTATACCAAGCAATGGAAAACTATAATTTCTTCCACTTTTCCACATATGTATAAACCTTTTACAATGCTTGCATGCAGATATGCACAGTATGGTGATGTTTCTCCTAAAATAGACGTCTATGCTTTTGGGGTTGTGATTTATGAGCTTATTTCAGCCAAAGAAGCCATTGTCAAGGAAAATGGTTCTGTTTCTGAATCAAAGGGCCTTGTTGCCTTAGTAAGTTGTCTTTCATCACTTTCTTCTATTCAAAGTGTGACAATAAAACAAACTTAAGCTTACATGAGCTTGAAGTATGTTGAAATGCGGATTAGTTTCAATTGGAAATCTGTGCTTGCATATCAACATTATTGTAAATGTGTTTGATTGCACTTCTTTTCGACAGAGAATACTCGAAATCTATTGTTTTCCATCTTTAGAAGTGTTTGATTGCATAATTTTCGGTGTAATCGATAATTCGATATCAGTAGTTTCAATGTGGTTTAATCTCTTTTTTTTCCTCCTTTTCAATGTAATTCAAAACAACCATCACCCCTCTTAAGTTATCTTTTTCCACGGAAAATCTTTCAACGGAAAGCAATCCCTAGGAATTCAGCTTCATTTCCATGAAAACCAAATAAACACACCACGTTGTGTTTGCTTACACATATTTTCCTTGGAAAATGCCCAAGATTCTTTCTTTTGTGGTGTTTGACTGCATTGATTACCAAAGGAGTCAACTCTGTGGCGCAACTTGGTTTAGCCTAATTTTTATTCGTCCTCTGAATCTGAAAACTGCCTTCCTAAAGACTGTCTTTCAACGCTAGATATTTCCATGCAAAACAATTCAAGGAATTCAATCCTTTTTCCATATTCATGAGCTAATTTTGTCATGCCTTCAACGCTTTTCAGTTTGATGAAGTCCTTGGTAAACCAGATCCAAAAGAAGACCTTGGCAAGCTAGTTGACCCTAGGCTTGGAGAGAACTACCCTCTCGACTCAGTCCGTAAGGTGAGTACTCGAATGTGAAAAAATTGCAGAAGTTATCTTTACTATAATTCTAGAGAGAGACTTGCAAGAAGTTATCTTTACTATAATTCTAGAGAGAGACTTGCAAGAAGTTTACTATAATTCTAGAGAAAGATTGAGATTCAAAAAATTGACTTAGATGATACAACATAGATGCATTATTTAATGGTCGGATTGATAAGTGCATTAGCTAGTGGTTGGATTGATAAAATTATGGAAATCACCTATCAAACAATACACTAATTTCATATCATTTGAGTCGCTATGGGAATCACCTGTCAAACAATGCATTGATGTCGCATCTTAATGAGTTATTTTTTTTATTCTTATTTGTATTTATTGGTTTTATTCATATAATATCACAATGTCATGGTTCCTATTTGGTTTTGCAGATGGCTCAGCTAGCCAAAGCTTGCACGCATGAAAAACCTGAACTGCGGCCAAGCATGAGATCCATTGTGGTCGCGTTAATGACCCTCTCGTCCTCAACTGAGGATTGGGATATCGGCTCCTTCTATGAAAACCAAGCTCTAGTCAACCTGATGTCTGGAAGGTAGTAGTGAGGAAAGTCTCGTTAGACTCGGTGTTGTGCCATCGAATTTTTGTTGTTGTGAATAATATTAAGAATGAGGTGTTTGAGATATATATATATATATATATAATTTTTAAATGTGAGATTCATTGTGTATGTCGGATCATTATTTAGTGAGTGTGAACTTTGGTACAAGATGGTGAGTGAATTAGAATCTGAAATACATGTCACGAACCACGGGTGCGTGTATATTTTTCTTTCCTCGGCAAGTTGCTGGGAAACTGCAGACTAGGACACATTAAAGTGCCAAGTATTTTTTATAAGATAATTTTTGTTCACTAGAATGAGGGAAAAAAAATAGGGAATAGGAGAAAAGCAACGTGAATTATAAATGAAGTACTTATAAATCCACAAATTTACAATCCAATCAATTAAAAGTGAACTAATTTTAAATTTTGATATTGTCCAAAAAAAATATATTTAAAATTTGACAACTTTTACAACCAAACCCACCCAAAATAATTAGGGCTTGTTTGGTAGGGGTTTTTTTTCCCAAAATTTTAAAAACTCAGCTCAAAATCATCTTTATTTTTACTTTTCTCAAAATTTATATCACTTTACTTTCTCTTTCTAATTTTTTTTTTAAAATACTAAAACTTTAAATCCAAAAATCAAAAATAGATAAAAATATATATTTGAAACCTACTTGTCGAGATCTATAAAACAAGATACATTGTGACTATTACATATTTCCAAATTTTACCAAACACCATATTTTAAAAACTCAACTTAAAATACGAAGCAAATATCACCTTAGAGCATCTCCAACAGTAGTGTATATTTAGGTTTTGTGTAAAATATACAAAACTTGTAAAAATTTTGAGCTCCAACAGTCTTTTAAATTTAGTTTTTGTGTAAAATGAATGTGTAAAATACACCTCAAGTTTACACTGCCACGTCAGCTTTTTATTTTCTCAATTATTTTATAATACTTTAAAATGTAATAACTTTTAATATAAATTATATATTTTAATAAAAATTATATATCTAAAATTTACTCATCAAGACCAACAAATCAAGATCCATTGTTGTTATAATATTATGGATACCAAAATGTAAGAAAAAATAATTAAAAATTGCATAAAATGATATCTAATATGCATAATTATCTTATTGGTTCATTCAAAATTTACACAAAAGTTTAAAAATGTACTATTGGAGCATATTTTTTTTACACTTCAAGTTTTGTGTAAAAGTGTCTTGACACATAGGATTTACACAAAAAAATTTACACAACAGTTGGAGATGCCCTTAGCGTGTTTTCCTACTCAATGGTATGGAGAATTTTTTGAAAGCTATGCTGTTAAATATAATTTAAAGGACACTTTCACTCCTGAAAATGAATAACAAAATAGAGAACGACAAAACGTCTCAACAATTTTTATGCCCCTGGCACCAAGAAATGGTGAATTATAAAGAACAATTTTATCTTCTGGGTCTAGGATCAAAACTATTTGATCTGCAAGTCAAAATCATAATGCCAAGTTAATACCATCTTTGAAACTCCAAAACTATCACTCCCACCATCTCACATCATCACATCAATGGTTTCACATTTTCCCTTTTTACGCATAGGGTTAAATACAAAAAATAACAATATACTTGAAGTTGCCTTCTTTTCACAAAATTTTGAAATCATATAAATTGATAGAAATATATTATTTTAAAATCTCATGATTTTCAAATTAGGTGTTTCTTTAAAAAAATAGAAATTTTCTTACATATTTTATAAATTATCAAAATACAATAATGGAAGTTGAGTTTTAGTGTGATTCTTATCCATTTAGCTAGAGAGAGAAAGTTTAAGTGATTAATAATAGTGGAGAGATAAGATTAAAATGAATAAATGATGAATCAAATCTAAACTTTGTAATTCAATACGAAATTCTCAAAATCCCAACCTTTGAGCTGATTTTGAAATAACGGAAGTATTCTTAATTAAATAAATCACGTGATTCAGCCAATGATGAATCAGATTTTTGTTGGGTGCTGAAAATTTTACATCGAAATATATCGGGTTTATTTTTTGTGCAATGCTCAATGGTAATTTTTTTATTTGTAGGAGTTAAAACATGGCAAGAGTTTGATACAACTAATTTTATAAGGTTAAATAGTATTACCTTTAATAATTTAATATGATATGTGAGACTCCTCAAAAAAGAAAAAAATAATATCATATTTTTTTTAGGACTTTGACATATCGTATTAAATTATTAAGGTGATATTATTTTACCCTACAAAATTATACGTATCAAGCTCTTGACAAAGTTCAACCACCACAAATAAAGAATTACTGCTAAGCATTACATATTAAAAAGAAGAAAAAAAAGTGATATTGAATAATTCTGGTGTTAATGGCAACAACTCACCACCTATTGATATATTCGGTAAAAAACTTCGACAAAAATAATAATAATATGTCAAGCTCCTTAAAAAAAAAATCTAACGTGGTAAGCCAAGTTGTCAGAGTTTGTTGTCCAATTTATCATATATTTTTTTATAAATTGTCAATGTTATAAAATCAATGTAAATATATTATACTTTTTTTGTAGTTAACCCTTAAGCATATAACCAGTCATTTTTTTTCTAAAACCTAGTCTTTTGCCCTGTGTTTGAGAGTTCAATTTGGAGTAGGGGTGTGCATCAGTTCGAAATCAATATATTTATTATAATTCAACATGATTTCAAATTAGGGCTTTTTGTTTTAAGCCCATAAAATTTAAATTGTTTTGCTTTTAACCCACATCATTTGGAAAATTAGTAATTGACTCAAAGGAGTGGATAATTACTAAATATATATTTTATAAATGTTTTATTGGCTTTTTTTTCTTGATATGTTTTTCTTGTCTTATTTTTTTAATTGTTCAAATTTAAATTTATTATTCACCTAAATTATATTTAGTTGTTGCTAGAATGTATATTTTTAGAGATTTTTATAGGTTTAAATTCAAATTTAAAATTTTGCAAATATAAACAACAAGCGATAACTTTTGGTAATTATTAATTGTCTTACAATAAATATATACTAAAAAAATTAAAAAGTTGACTTGTAATAAATATAAAATATTAAACTTGTGGCATCTATAAGATATATTAGACATAAATTTTAAACACTATTAAAAAATATAGTCACATTAAAAAAGAGATTATACAAGTAAAATTAAAAACATAGTTATATTAAAAGTATCAAACATTAAAACGTGGGGCACATATAAGACATATGAATAAAAGTAAACATGCATTCGTATTAAAAAAAATTTACACAAGTAAAACTAAAAATACAATCATATTGAAAAAGATATGACAAAAGTCAAACTAAAAATATAGTCATATCAGACAAGATATTATACAAGTAAAATAAAAATCGTAGTCATTGTAAAAGTATCAAGACCAAGAATGTTAAATATAAAAGAATGTAAAGAGAGGGACTCAAACGAGAAACTAGTGGGAAGAAAATATCCAACCTTAAAATGAACGTTCTAACAATCATTATTCGTGCACCAAATAGACGATTACTAGTTGTCACTTGGATCATATATTGGATGATCACAATAACACATAATTTCACATTGGAACTTTTATAAATCCTATATTTCGTCATGAACACTAGATTTTGACGTTGATGATTAATATCGTAAAGATATATATTTTTACTACTATATTCCTCTTCGTAATAAAAGATATGCGCTACCAGAATTAGGGGGTCAATCTTCAAAACCTCCTTAACTAGATGAACATTAATTTGTATAAAGAGAAATGTAACCTTTATTCATTGGTAATGTGTGTTATTTAACTAATTTAAAAAATAACCTTAGTATATATATATACATTTGTCATAAATATCTATTGTTAATTGGGCTAGAGCTAAGGATAAATATTATTAGATGTAATAAATATTAATTATTAAAAAATGAGGGATATAACAACCTTATCATTCACTAAGGATAATTTAGTTAGATTAGTCTTAAAAAAACCTCGAATTTAGGATAAAACCAAAATAATTTGGTTACATCCTAAAAATTGGGCTATTCACTAATTTGTTAAAAATAATGGGTTTCAGTAGCGAAACCCTTAACATCTTGGACCAAATCCTAATTTGCTATTTTATATTTTAGAATCCAATCCAATTTGATGTTGAATTGACTTGGTTTGAAACCAATGTCTTTTGTGTATGGATTATTTAAGTTTTAATAACATAAAAACAAATCCAATTAACTTCACGATGATCAAGACAATATAAATAAAAATTCCCTTCATTACTAAAATAAAAATCTAAATTAAGTTATTTCATATTAAAGTCTAATTCATTAGTAAAATAAAAGATAAATAAATCAGGGTTTACTTATTAGGTTATTTTATACATGTAACAATAATAAGGTATAACGCAATTTATGTTAATAAACTAGTGCATAATAATAATCAATTACGTAAGGATAAGTGCCATTTTTAATTGAGATTTGATTGGATCGATTTGACACTGGTTTCGCCAACCAAACCAATCTAATGTTTGGTTGGTTTTTTAAAACGCAAATCAATTCAATCCACTAATTTCACCGAATCCAATCAAAATTGAATTGGATTGGATCAGTAGGTTTGGAGCAAATTTGATTAGATTCTGTACACTCCTATTTTGGAGAGAAAATGAGAGAAGGTTTATCCAATTTTGTTTGAGAGATTTTTACAGAGAATGCGAGGGAAATTGAACTTTTCTCCGAATAGGAGAGAATCAAAGAAAATAGAAAGTTTTTGTAATAAAAATTTATTGTATTAACAATTTTATTCTTAAAATATATAGTAAATTTATAAAAAAAAATAATATTTTCTTTGATTTTCTTAAGAAAGATGCTAGCATTCCCTTAATTCTTAAATTTCCATACAAAAATTATCATATAACTTTCATTTCTCTTCCATCCGATTAATACTTCCTCTTTTTTATTTTTTTTTCTCCTAAACTTTCAACCACGGTGTTGATTTACAACAAAAGTAAAAGAATTTTGAACTTATTTGATCTGTTTCAAAAATTGATGCATTTACCCTTAAAAGAGTTATGAATCAGTTTCTTACGACCAACTCCATCGGTATAGAAAAATGGTAAATATAATATAATTTTGCATTGAAAATAGTAAGCGATTGTTATATTTGACATCAGACAACTATTATCAATATGCAATGAGCTGTGCATAGCATGACCAATGCACAGAATATCGGCCTTTCATTTATTTTTCAAAAAAAAAAACATAGAACATTAGTTTTTTCCATAACCGATGCCCGATGCATCTCTGTGACCACTTTACTTTTTCTTTATTTTTTTTTGTAAATAAAATTAAATACTCCCTCCGTTCTAATTTAATTGTCTACTATTCCATTTATAGATATTTCAAAATAGTTGTTCACTTTTCACATTTAGTATATCATTAATTATAATAATTTTTTTTTCTAATATTACCTTTTAAACTCTTCTCATTTTTTCTATTTTGAGTCCTGCCATCTTTTTAATGAGAAGGAAAGTAAAGGGCACTTTTAATTTTTTAAGTAATTATTATATCTCTTTAATTTTTAATTTTTTGAACTAGAAATTAGGTAGAAGGGCTTATTATACATTGATTTTTACCAAAAATCCAATGAATAATATTTTTTTGAATGAAGGGCCTATTTTTAATTGGTAATTAATGTAAGAGGCCTATTTTGTTTTATATTTTAAATGAATGTATTTGAATAAATTTAAATATCATTTAATTAATAAAAACATGTTATGTATTACCTAAATTACCTTTTTTTATGAAATTTGCACAAAAAATATGGACTGCAAAGTTCATATTGCAATAAAATATGAACTGCAAAGTTCATATTGCAGTGAAATATGGACTGCAATATGAACTTTGCACTAAAAATATGGACTTCAAAGTTTACATTGCAGTAAAATATGGACTGCAATATGAACTTTGCACTAAAAATATCGATCGCAAAGTTCACATTGCACTTTGCAGTGAAATATAGACTGCAAAGTTCATATTGCAGTTCATATTTTAATGCATATTGGTATTTTTTAGTTTATTTTAAGGGTTGAGATGTCATTTTATAATGAGAAAAAAAAAGACACATGTTATATTATCAATAAAATAAAAAATAAGCCCTTTATTTAAAAAAAATTATTTCTTAACTTTAGTGTGAAAATCTTTCTCTAATAAACCTTTTTTTTAATCGCCCCCTTTTTGAAATGTAATAATTAGATTGGATGTGAAAATTAAATTGGAACAGACGGACTAGTCGGTTAAATACACAGTTATTAGCTTTTTTTGCCGGAGATGGTCTAATAAAATTTTCCTGCCGTCAATGAACACCAGCACGCGTCGGTGCTCAATAGTCACTTAACACTCTCCGCCGGAACGGGGAGGTCAGATAAAGAATTCATCGCCGACTAAACTTCTTCACATATTGCTGAAAGACCGAAAGGCATAGACATATATAATCAGAGAGACATTCACTGATTCAACCAATGGCATCACCGTCGTCATGGATGAAATCATTCGTCTCTCCGGCGAGGATTTGGTTTGCCGCGCAGAGCATGAAATACCTCTCCAAACGCCTCCGCAATTACGGTTAGGGTTTCAGTCAATCTTCCTTTTTCTCAATACACACTTTCCTCTGTTTCTCTGAGTGTATATCCGTGTAGATCTGTATTTTTTACCTTTCTATAATGATTTTTGGTTTGTGATTTATGTATTTGAATCTCAGAGTATAATAGACGTGGATAGATATCTTGACAATTTTCAGTTTTGAATCCACTTGACCTTAATTTTATGTATAAACCATAAATTTGAGCATAAAAGAGTTTCTTTATTGATTTCCCTGTTCCTTTTACTTTACACAAGTATTATGCAAATTGTAGTTAAAGAATGATATTTTTTATTTTTGTCAATTATGCATATATATTTTTCTTTAAGTAGTGCCAAGCATACTCAATTTTTGTACACACTTTTTATACAAACTGCTGTTACACCAATTAGATAAAAAGAAAGGTAAACAACATATAAATGTGTGAACCACCCACCGGTTCATAATGGTGCCACGTACAAAAAAGTTGTGCAAAAATTGATTAGGCCTAGCATTTTCCATTTTCTTTTCTTAAGAGTATGTTGCGTATGCATTTGTAGGCTTTGCCTTGGGTAGTGTTCTTACTGGCATGAAAGAAAAAGAACAATCAATGAGCTCATTACTTGAGGAAGAAGACTCGAACCGTTTAAGTATAGAGTCTGTAAGGGATATTGGGGAAGTGGAGAAGATCATAGGGTATAAATTCAACAATCAAATGTTATTACAACAAGCCTTTACTCATATATCTTATCAAGACAAATCTGTGTCATATGAACGGCTTGAGTACGTGGGTGATTCGGTGCTCAATCTTTTGATTACTAAAGAACAATTTTTCAAGTACCAAAATCTTCCACCGGGGTCTTTGACTCCTCTACGTGCTGCCAATGTTGACACAGAGAAGCTAGCACGGGTGGCTGTTAAGAATAACTTCCATAAGTACTTGCGCCATGGAAAGCCTGTGCTTGGTAAACGAGTAAGTAACCTTCCTTCCTGAATGTTTATTTTGTATGTAATTACGCTATTGTCTGATATTTTGAGAATTTGTACTTTAAAAGGGGCGCAGGGCACTAATATTACAAATAGCTGTTCCTTTTTTGATTAAAGAAATTTTGAATGATATTGTTGCTTTTAAGATAAAAGTGTTATTTGCACATTGCGTTCATCCATGCAAGGTTGTATTGAGGATTAATTGGCACTTATAATAGGGTCATGTATATATACTTTCTAATGAATTAAGCATGTTGTAGTAGGTGCTACTGCTAATAAATATCCTTAAGCTTGGCTCAGCATTTTCATTTAGATGGTTAGTATTGAAGAAATCAGAGGGCCAAAAAATGTAAAAATAAGGATTTTGGTGAATATATTGTTGAGTTGTTATGGAATCCATGGGATTGAACCCTTTTTTTTGTTTAACTTCAATTTTTTTATAAAAACCAAACAAATACAAGCTACTAGGGGCACTATCCCAGGAATTACACAAGAATTCTCTCACTCGTACCCCACTCTTTACATAAAAGCCAATTCTCTCTTAAACACTCCATAAGTGCTACCTACAATACATCTCTCAATGTCTTACCATATACAATAAATGGTTACTGCCATGCCCAATCTACCGAATCTAGCGCACATAGAAAAGTCTTTATATCTCTTATATGCCTCCTCAAGCTCCTGCCGCCAACTGTTACGAGTATACTGCTGATTATTCCTATGCATCAAAATACTCCACTCTCTCACAGCACGAGAAGAGGTGATCTCTGCTTTCTTTCCCACCTCCACACAACGCACAACTACTTTCTTGAACCACACCCCATTCTCAGTCTGTTCTAGTATTCAACCTGTTCCTGCATACTAACCCAGAGATGAAACTGCATCGAGGTATGCAGTCCTTATTCCAAATTTTTTTTTACCATTGCACTACAGGTCTAGTGTCTTATAGCACTCCATGCTGAACTAACAGTATAGTCTTTAGTACTAGTCAGCACCCATTCCGCATAATCCTCCATTTCACTGCTAGGTTGATAAGGTGGTATGTTGTTAATAATCAGGATCAGATCTTTTAACACTGCCATAGGCATATTCCGGCGATTATTACTCACATCATAATCTGTTACGTTAACATTATCGTTTATAGATCACTCTAGGACCAAACCTCACTTTGAGAGGACCTAGAGGATGTAGGTATCATGCCAAACAAACACTCCCCTGACCCACTCTATATTTGATTTCATCTGCATAGCATCAAAACTTCAAGATTTTCCTGTGTCTCCAGGATGCATCAGCTGGACAAACACAAGTCCACAAGCTTTTACCTCTTAACATGTACATGTGGCACCACTTCACCCAATGGGAATCCTTTTTCTTAGCAATATCCAACAGATATCTCATCATTGAAGCTTTATACCAGATTTCCAGTCCACCAATCCTCTAATGCCCAGGCCCTCTTCCTTCTTTGGACAACACACATCTGGCCAATCAACTTTAGTGCCAGATTTCTCCAATTCAACTCCATGGCTTTAAATTGAAGAAATCTGCCCCCAGGATTGAACCTTACATAATCTTTGTTCATCTCGTTGTTTCATATTTTCTGGGGCTTTGGGAGCTTAGCTGATTCATTTCTTTTTGACTAATTTTGATTAGACTTGAACAGATCCACGCATTTATAAGTGCTCTTCCCGATTATCCTTTGCATTCTCATGGATTGATTGATGCTCCAAAAGTTCTTGCTGATATTGTTGAATCAACAATTGGAGCCATATTCATTGACAGCAACTCTTCAATCGATAATACGTGGCAGGTTTTTTTTCTTTTTCTTTTCATCTATCTTCCTTCCTCCTCCTTTGTATTTCTTTGCATGTGTCAGTGTGTGCTCCTTTTCATTTTTGTTCTCAGCAAATTTAGCACATTATTTACTTATAGGTAGCTAAGGGTCTGTTGGAGCCCATAATTACTCCAGAAATGCTCCAAACAAATCCTGTAAAGAAGCTTTTCGAGATTTGCCAGAAGCATGGACTTAAAGTAAAACTTAAAGATTTGTGGTTGCAAGAAGGGGCTTATGAAATCTTTGTGAACAATCAACTTAGAGGAAGGGGTGAGTACCCTGCCAAGAAAGAGATCGCATTAAACAGAGCAGCCGATGATGCATATAACAAAATCATTAGAAGCCTGGATGCGAAAGAAGCTGTAAACAATGGTTACTAAGCTTATTGTATTACACAAATCCTGATAAAAACACATTTTCTTGAAGGTACACTACTCCATCTTTATCTTTCAGTTATCTATTACTTATATGATATTTGGTTTCTTCCACTTTGCATACTCACTGTTTAGCAACAGAAATAATATCTAGGGCCCATTTGGCAACTTAAATTGTCTAATTGTCAAATTAGTTCACTTGCAATTAATGAACTGTAAATTTGTGCATTTATAAATAATTTAATTCTAAATCATGGAGTGTTTGACTTAAATGAGAAATTTCGAATTTTAGAATAAAAACATGTTTTAAATTTCTCTTTTTCAAAATTTTGTCGAGAGGCTGACATGCAGACAATGATCTCCTCGAAATGTAGAGATTGAATTATTTAGTTATAGAGTTAAGTAATTGCAAAGTTTCACTTGAAATCAGTGTTTTCAAAGGCGTGGCTCTGCTTGTTGATGCGTACATGTAATTAGGGCTGCATCATCGGCTACCAAAGGGGCCCCTACGCAAGAATGTTATACCATGCAAAATAGGATAAAAAGCAAGCTAACTTGCCAAGTCCCTAAATTTAAAGCTGTAAAAATTAATAATGATTTTATTTTTAGGTGCCGGCAAAAGCACCTTAAAAAATAATTTTGACACCCTTTTTTAAATTGATTAGTACACCCATAACAGTAAAAGCACCCATGCCAAGGCATTGGAACAACATAACTGGTGTCCACTCTTTCTAAATTAATACATTCATATGCAATGTATGTTTTGATTGACCGCAAAATTATGAACCTCAAGAAACAAAATTTGTCAATCCCTTGACTTTAGTTAGCCTTTGCAGAAACAAAAGAAGAAAGTGAATTGCAATTAGTATGATTCTTTTTTTTTTATATAACAAAATTAAAATCTAAATTATAGTTTTGAGACAATATCAAATTCATGAACAATGCATTAACAATATAAATAAGTTAAAACATCAAACACCTTATGAACATTGTTTATAATAATATGTGCAACGTAACAAGTTTGAGTCAAGTTATATATATTTCAATAACTAGTAAGTGTAAAATTAATTTCAATCATAGGATGTGATGGTTCACATCTAGATGTTATTAAATACACGTGTATGTAATTTTTATATATATATATATAGGTCGTATTATAAAAGCAGAGAGAGTGATTATACATCAAGTTTTTTTTTTTAGTAAGTGGATTCTTCCAGTAGTAAAATAATCTTCACTTGAATTTGGAAATCTCAAATTTGAGGCTCACCTATTCAAGTTTAGCATCAGTTAATCTCCATTGCCTAATTTAGTAGTGTAAGTTTGCCCATGAGAAAAAAAAAAGTGGCTGTTTATTCTTCAAAATTAAATTAACATCTCTAGTTGCTAAAACATGAACAAGAGTAATTGTCACATTACCTTCTTGACTAGAAGCAAAAGTTAGAAAACACTCCGTTTTGAGTAAGGGTGCCTTCAGAACCTTATAAATGTAAGTGCTCCTTTTTTCTTTTCTTTTAAAAGAGTGTTCAAACTAATTTTTAAGGGTGCTTTTACTGACATCTTTTATTTTTCTTTACTTTTTACCGCAAAAAAATTAAGATTTGTGCCTTTTCATCTCCATATAAGCACACCATTTTTTCTCTCTTTGTTTTCGGGTATGCCTCTTCTCAGCTTTCTATCTATATCTACTTCCCAATGTCTCTCCCTTGTGTGTTTTCTCTTGTTAATATAAAAGACTCACAATAGTAATTAAATTTTAGTGGATAAATTACCACAACATTCTCTCTCCACATTTTTCCTTGTAATACAAACCCATCACTATTTTCAACTTTGACTTTCAAGTTGAAAAAAATTCACAAGTTACAATCTTTCCTTAGTCATATGTTCAATTATATATTCACAATAGATTCAAATTGGTATTGTATTATTTGTGTCGTTTTTATCAACATTGTTTTGTGTCTTGTTACTGAAAATTGCAGTAGATTTATTTATTTTTAATTAATTTTTTTATTATTATTGAAGAGCATGGTATACATTATTAGCATGTTACTTAATAATTTAAGCTTTTTGAATAGATGGTTCCTAAAATGTACTAGAGCTTAGGTTACAGAAGGTCTCGAATTCAAATCTTCCTACTTGCATTTGTTTCTCCTTGTTGTGTTTGTGCAGTTAGCACATGTTGTTGTTTGTGTTGTATTTTCATTGTTATTTTTTCTAGTAAAAAAAAAGAAAGAATGTTTTTACATGTAAGGCTCCCATGTCACTACATTGAGGTTTATGCTTTGCCTAAGGACAACAAAACTCGTCGACGAAAATACGGCTTGAAATGACTTAATTGAATTTTCATGAATCAACATGAATTATCATATGACCAATGTGTAAATAAAGAATTACGTAATATGTGATGGGAACGGAAGATCTTTAATGAAAATTTTGTAGTGCGGTTTTCCGGCAAGTTTAAAACTCTAAATGTGATGAATTGAGGACTTTAGGTTGTTCCGGGGCTAATAAATAGCCATGTAACGAAGAGTTCTAAACTTGTGTTGTGAATTAGATTTGGCTGCAAACGAAAGTAGAAATGATATTGAATGTAAGTGCTCAATTGACCATACGAGATATCTCACTTGGTAAGTCATGTTCATAAGAACATATATGCACAATTTATAACTTCATTTATTTTTAAGAAGAATGAAGTTTAAATCTCTTCTTTTAACAAAAAATCTCTCAAATCCTTCTTAGTGAGCCTGAAACCTATAAAAAATAATGTTAAATAGATATAAAAGTAAAATATAAATAATAATGTTGACCTAGAAGATCTTAATTTTATTTTGATAATAACAATAATTTAATTATGTGTAATTTAACATGTTTCTTGAAATAAATTTATAATTCTTTAACTTGGATATTCAAAAAAAAAATAGACAAAGGAAGTATGACGCATTACAAAGGATCTTTGAAATTTTATCCGATCAAATCAACAAAGTATTGGACAAAGACAAAGAAAATTGATAACTTAATTGGTTTATCAATTTAATATATTTCAAGAGCATCATATATGTTAATAATGTAATTTATAAAGAACCAAGATCAAATAAATATATGAAAAGCTTTAATGCAAATGATTCAAGTGAAAATCAAATTAAAGAAATAAATCAAAATATTCAAAGATTCGTTAATTCGATAATTGAGTGAGCGCTTGGAATTTATGTTAAGTTTTTTGATCAATCAATCTCTATAACTCAAATATTGATCATACATCATGCATCTTATTAAGCTTGCTAAATTGCATCAAATCAATCTTAAAAAATGATTTTGAGGCCTATATTTTATCAAAACTATCCCAAAATGTTTTAATGCTTAAATTATTGGTTTAATACTATTAAACATATTTAGAACATGTTTTATTAACCTCTTTACATTTTTAAGCAAAAATGTATTATTTTTGCCACATTCTAGATTTGCTCAGTTTTTGCGTAGTTTTGATTGTTAAAACTTTTCCGAACTCCGATCATTATGAAATTTGGACATTAGTTAGATAACATTTTATAATGCTTTTAATCAAAATTTCAGCATGATCCAACTGTTGAATTAGTACCAAATTTAAGATGTTATATGTGTTGATAATGGTTGATTCAAACCATTGATCTCACATGAAAAAATTGTCGAACTCAATATGGGTATATAAGTGGGGGAGTATCACCACATAGTAACGAGGTCTTTTAAGATAAAATCCCACATCTGTAGCCTAAAGGTTTTTAAGTTTGAGATAAAATCGTTACTTTGTGCTTGAACCGGTAGGCTTGGCTGGTGCCCTGGGCCTGACCCGTGTGTCGGCGGGTACAACAATTGTTATCAAAGGTCGATGGTGGATCCACGCACTTGTCAAGCAGTATCGGTAGTTGGACTCGGTAGAATCGGGAAGAACTCGGTAGAGCCTAAAGTGATAAGTTACTACAAAAAAACGTTACAGTAGTTGAACTTGGTGGAGCCTATGGTATAGTTAGATTCGGAGAAGCTGCGGGTGGAGTCGTTATAGCCTACGTACACCTGGGGTACTGTCAAGGGGGTTGTGTTGGTTCCTTGAGTAAGGTGAAATAGGATGTACCTTAAGATGTGCATTGACCAAAGGTGCACGATTTTGCGGATGAACATTTTTGAGTGATGATTTACATGGACAGTTCAAAGGTGGACTAAAGTATAAGTTCAGATGGATCTAGGTGGACCAGTGTTAGTCAAAGATAGAGCCAAGGTGATTGATTTAATCTAAGATGGAAATTTGATCTCACATGAAAAAATTGTAAAACCCTACGCCTGTGGCCCAAAGGTGTTTAATTTTAGGACTATCGTTACTATGTGCGCGGACCGGCAAGCTCGGTTGGCACCCTGGGCCCGACCTGTGTGCTGGCGAGTATAACAATCTGCAGTAATCTTTCTAAAAAAATCGGTGGGATGTAATCGACTACCACTAACACCATGTAGTCGACTACTGGCAAAAAATTAGTTGTGATTTTTGCCCCATTTGTACAACTTTCATTAAAACCCTCCAACAAGTATATTGAATCAGGGGTTATATATTGGAAATTCTAAACTCATTTTTAGACACTTCAATCCACTTTAATACTCTATATTCATCATCTACTAAGATTGAAAAGATTCAAATCATTCATTGATCATATTCATAATACTTAAGCTATACTCTTTTGATAAATATTGATAACTTCCGATGTGTGTTTAATTTGTATCTTGTAAATACTTTAGAGTTATTGTTCATCGGTGTGTATATTACCAAACAATAGTAATTATTCATTTCTGAGAAGATTTTGCATAATTTAATAAGAAGGTTTTTTGTGTTAAGTGTAGTGAGAAAGATTACACTTGAGTGGTTTGATCTTTGCCCTAAAAAAAATTGTTGTAACCGGTTAGTTCCTCACTCGTAAGAGGATCTACATTAGAAATTCTTGAGTACATACCTCAGGCACGGACGTATGGTCTAAACAACTGAACCGCGTAAACAAAATATCTTAAAGTTTTATGGTTTTATCTTTTTAAATTCAAGCTTTCTATTTATCATTATTATTTCATATTGAGTTTATATTGCATGTATATTTTCTTGATATATTGTTAAATATTTATTGTTTAAATATATATCGATGTAATTTTGAATTCTGCATTTATTACTATAAACCCTATTCATCCCCTATTTAGGGTTAATATTCGACCAATAAATAGTATTATGAAAAAAATTCTATATATATATAAGCATTTATAGCCCAAAAATTCACTAAGGTGCTTATCTATATTATTATTATTATAGTATTATGGAGGAAGTACTCTATTAATACTTCATTAGTAACTTATTTACAAAATAATAATAACACACTTTTTCTTCTTTCATTCACAAATGCATATTTTTTCTACATCAGTTTCCATGTTATATAATTAGATTACATATTTACAATTAATGATTTTTAATTCATTCTTATCATTTTAGCCCATTAATCTTTTCCCATATCCTATCAACTCTCATTTTCATGCATAGATGAAAGCGTATTCTATCAGACATGTATTTGTATTAATTGTTCATAATACTTATATAATAATTAGAAACGTTTACCCATTTCTAATTATGTTCATCCTTCAGCTACAATCTTAATTCTATAATACCTGGTTAATCTTTAATCCCTCATTTTTTAACATACCTTCGCCTCTCTCTCTTTTGCAGGCATATACTTTTGTCTTTTTCTATGGATGCACAAAAGCGACAATAAAATTTTATGGTGCTACTATATTCTTTGAAGAATGCATTTGAAGATGGTTTTTATTTAATAGAGAGTTGAATATTATTCTAATGGTACAAATTAGTTGTTATTCACTATCATTTCATTATTTCAAGTTTGTAATGTATAAGTGACTAAATTACTGTGTGATCTTTTTTATTGTACAAGAATTCGTGTTTTATATTCTTTTCTCATGAACCTTTCTCTTTATGGTACATCAAGGCAAAATAAAAAAGAAATACAAACGCTAACATTTGGATTCAATTTACCAATTGATGTATCTTATTTAATTAATTTTATTATATAACTTATTCTTAAAAGTTTTGAAGATGATATTTGAGTTCGATACTTTACACAAATCGGAAAGAAATAAAAGTTATTCCGTAAAATAAATATAATGTAAGAGAATGTAGGGAAAAAAAGAGGATCAATTGTCATCTTTTAAGCCGGTTGGCAATGAAAGAGGTAAAAAATATCAATTATTTTATGTACATAAAAAAATTACAAAATGTTCGTGCAACGTACGGGTAATAAACTAGTTTATACATATATTGAAAGATATGGTAAAATGTTAACATGAATCATTGGGACATGCATGTGATAAATATATTATCAATGAAAAGAATGAACATCTCCGCATAAAAAATTGTGCCTAATTTAATGCATGTTTGAACTTTATTTTTTTCATTTATAAGTATTTAACATAAGGAAAATGATAACATGTGCTCCTAAGGGCACATGTTAAAGTTACTATAAATTGAAATAATGAAATCTTGTATGAGGATCTATATCATATTTAATACGTGTTGGGAATTAATTATTTTCAAAAATGAGTACTTTAACATGTGCCCTTAGGACATACGGCATACGTTAACATGACCCTTTAACATATACTTTTAGGGACATGTTAACATGATTACCTTGTTTTAATCCTTTATGAGGTATTTTGGTTATAAATTTTTTAACATTCAATTGGCCTCCTAGGTGAAGCTGGAAGTGTGACTTAGTCATAATGACTAAATAGAAAAAGTATATATGTCCTTTGTTTTACGAAGTAGTTAGATTTTATATTTTTCAGTAATAAAATGTTGTTAGGATTTAGTCAACATTAATTCGTTGAGAAATAACTTCGAGGCAGGCAAATCTTGTAATAAGTATAATACACAATTGCAATACAGGCAACAAATTAAACGATGCAACAAAAGCATGCACTTGTTGCTGTAAGAAAACATAATTATCATATAGATAGTATTAATCATTTCGAATATTTTATATATTTTTCTGTTCAATTAATTGTTGAATTTCTTTTGCTGTTTCATCGCCTATGAACATATTGTAATTGCCGGATGATTTGATTGTAATGATCAATTTTAGAGGAGGTATATATATTAATTGGAATGGTGCATTTGTCACCTGTACGTTCCTAATAAAAAATTGTAACATTCCAAATTCTAACCGCGTTTCTTGGGGCCTAAGTTAGAAAAATAGTAAAGAACGACGCCAACTGCCCGTTCTGCCAACTACCGTCTTTGTATTATAGTTGATTTTTTCCTTCATATATTCGAATTCAATAACTATCTTTGTGAATATATATATATATATATATTATTTAAGAATTTTTGTAATAGATAACTCATGTTATATTTCTTATCATCATCATCATCATTAATTAAATTATTTTTTGACAAGGATTATTAATTACGTTAAACATGATTATTTTCTAAAAAAAGTATCAAATCAATGTGGAACTATTAATATCATAACAAAAGAAAAAGAAAAAAAAAAGAGACTAATTAACATCAAAGAGTAGACGTTGACTCTGCGTCCCATTTTGTTTTGAATAACCCAAGTTGGCCTAATACATTTAATACAACCTTAATTGTGTTTCATACCGTGTGTACTTAAAACGCAAAATTAATTTATGCTTCCCCCATAAAAAGTCCACTTCTCCATTTTGCCAATAAACCCACATCAAATTATTAACGAATTACACCTAAAATATTAAACATAGATTGTGAGTTCTCTAGTGGTCGGTAATGGAGAGAAGAAAAGAAGAGCAACCAATTATTTATATACCAGAAGAAAAACTCTTTACAAAACTCTTTACGAAATTCTTTACTGTGATGCGAATGAGTTGCGAAGAAGAGGAAAGCGAGTCGCTACCGAGTCTTGAAGAAGTAGAGGATATTATTGGGTATAAGTTCAAGGATCGGAGCTTATTACAACGAGCATTTACACATACTACATATCGAGATGATAGTTGCTCCTCTTATGAGCGCCTCGAGTATGTAGGAGATTCGGTGCTCGGCCTTTTGATTGCGAAAGAGCATTATTCTTTGTACTCTGATCTAGGGCCCGGTATGCTTACTCGATTGCGAGCCCCTAACGTTGACAAGGAGAAGCTAGCTCGTGTGGCGGTGACGCATAATTTGGATAAATATTTGCGCCACAAGAAACCCTTGCTTGATACACAAGTAACTAACTTCTTCTACCTACTTGTTTCTTTTTCTTTTTATTAATTTAATTCAATTTTGTTTTCACATAATATTAGAACCTAGTTTTGTGTTTTTAAAAATAAAAATCTATGTAAATAACCCGGCCATATTTGGGCAAAACAAAATAAACCGAAGAGTTTTTTTTTGGTTCTCCTATGTGACCGCAGATTGTATATTATTCAAAACACAACAATCCGTGATATTAGTGATAAATTATACAACACAAGAAATAGAGAAATTATATTAATGAGCAAGAATTCCATAATGGATTACGTTGTTACAATCACTCTGTGTCTTATATGTTTACAAGGGATCTATGCCCATATATATACAAGAATGAAGAAACAAAACATGAATGATTATAAGAAATAAAGAGGAGAACACTATGATTACTATTACATGAATAAAGCAAATAAAAAGTATAGAGATAGCATCTAGGGAGACAATAGCATAGAAAGGGAATAAAGCAGCATAGAGAGGAATCAGAGAATCATCTCCTAACACCCCCCCTCAAGCTGAAGGAGGCTCTTAGGGATCCGAAGCTTGGATGTGAGAAATTAGAATTTGGTTTTGGTTGTTCGACATGTTTGATGATTGACCGGCAAAAGGAACGGTGGTAACGAAAATAACAGGAGCCGACGGAACGGCGATGACGGGAGCCGACGGAACGGCGAGGTCCGGTGTAGAATTTTCGGAGGAAATAAAAAACTTGATCTGAATACGCGAGCAGTACGTATAACAGGTGGGGTCAGGTGGATCTGGAATGCGCGCGAAAGCGCTGGATTTGGACTCGCCCGAAGGCGATGGATCTGGACTCACCCGTAGGCGACCCAAAAGGTCGGTTTGAATTTGTGGTCCAGGACAAGTCCCGGCAATTTGTCGTTTGGATGTGCCTGTGGGCACTGGATATGGATGCGCACAGGGGCGCTTGATCTTGATGCGCTCGGGGGCGCTTTGGATTCGTGTGGATGCTGAACAGTATGTTAGTGAATGGTAAGCAAGTCTATGAGGGAGAGGAGGAAGGGAACACACATTATTGAGATAAAAAAGAGAAAGGCGATGGATTCTGAGAATCATCAGCACCAAAATTCAAGATAGCAGGGAAGTTAGAAGCAGAGAGCGAATTGTATCCTATATCTCCTAAGGCAATCCAATCCGGAGTCATTGATCCGGCAACCTCCGCAACAGAACTAATTTGAGGAGACCCCTTTGAGAAACCATCCAAAGCAACTTGATAATCTGATAGAGTCGGATATGCCGGCATATCCACTGCTGTCAGAGGATCCCCGTGTTCTGAAAGATTCACGGTCGGTAGACGGATATCAGGGGTTGACGAGAGGAGCTTTAAAAAACTTTTGTAGTGAGGATGCTCCAACAAATCTTCCTGGGTCGGAAGAACCCCAGGTTCTAGAGGATTCTCTGAGAGGCCAGATGGAGAAGCGAAGGAGCCTGGTGGGTGAGCAAGGGAGTCGGATGGATTGGCCCTTGAGGAACTTGCAGGAGGATTAAAGGAGCAGGGTGGAGAGGCAAAGGAGCCAGATGGGTGAGTAAATGAGCCGGATGGGTTGGCCCTTTTGGAGCCGGATGGGGAGGCAAATGACCTGGAGGCTGGAGATTTCTCCGGCAGTTTTCCGGTCGAACGGTGGCGGCGTCGACCAGACAATGGTGTAGTCCGGTACATAGTACACTTGTCTGGTGAGAGAGGCGTACTAGAGGGTGAGTGAGGAGGTATTGAGTGTGATGGGGTATAGTGTAAGGAACTTGTAGTAGGAGCAAAGGAAAATGACGGATTAACCTTGGGAGACTCGCTGTCCAGTCGAGCCTCTAACGCCGTCATTCGTGACTGCAGAGCCTCAAGCTTTTGATCAAGAGAGGTAAGGAGGGCAGCGCATCCACCAGCAGGATTTAGGATTCTTGCCTTAGCTTCAAAGAGAAACGAATCGAGAGTTTCACGATGTTTGTGATCCGGTACATATTGTAAAAAGAATTCAACACTTTTTACCCCGAAAACTGAAAAGATTGTGTGATAATCTCGACGATTATACGCATTTCGAAAGATTTTAACTGATTCACAAGAAGGAGGACAAGCTCTGCGGCGAAAAGAGCAGGCAGGGCATGGAGTACCTCGCTGGCGGATGCTGATCGACATGGCTGTTTGTATTGGATTTGAATGGGTGATTTGCAGTGAGGATGGTGCTTTTTGATTTTAATGGTGGGAGAGTAGATCTGCTTGTTGGTAGTGATGCCTTAGGAAGTGGGCAGGCGGCAGTTGATGATGGCAGGAAGCTGGTGAAAGGATTAAAGGCGCCGATCTCGAAATTTGAATTACGAATTTCGAGGTCGAAACATTTTGAAAAGATGTCGGTCAAGATGTGCTCGTAGGTACTAACCGAGGCACCGAGCCTTTTTTTTTTTTTTTTTTTTGGAGATTTTAACGGCGTTACTGGAATTCCGTTAAAAAACTGACGGCAGTGACAGCGAGTGAAGCGCGTTGGCGCGCGTGGGGAGCGTGCAAGAAACGCGCGTCTGGACGCGTAAGCGCGTGAAATGTAAAGGACGTGCGCTGGCGCGTGAACGGTAGTCGCGCGTGTGGCGAGTGGATGTATGCGCGTGGGTGCTGCGCGTGAATTTGCGAGACGCTGATGAATCTCACTCTCCAGCGCGTGAGGGCGCGTGAGAGGGTATTTTCGAAAAATTCTTTCGGGGTTATTTTCGTCTTGCTGAGACGATCGGAATGGTGCCGGGCTGCGGAGTTTTGGCAGTGATTTAGATAGATTTCGAGAGTATTGAGTATTAAAAAAAATTTGTGGGTAATGGGTTTGTGATAATGAGGGGTCTGGAGTTTGAGCTAGTAATGAGGGTTTGAGTTTGTAATGATGGATTTGAAGTTTGAGCAAAGGAAATTGCTCAGAGTGATGAGAGTGATGCAGGAGGTGTCTGTGGAAAAAAAAGAAAATTAAGAACCTTCCTCTGATACCATGATAAATTATACAACACAAGAAATAGAGAAATTATATTAATGAGCAAGAATTCCATAATGGATTACATTGTTACAATCACTCTGTGTCTTATATGTTTACAAGGGATCTATGCCCATATATATACAAGAATGAAGAAACAAAACATGAATGATTATAAGAAATAAAGAGGAGAACACTATAATTACTATTACATGAATAAAGCAAATAAAAAGTATAGAGATAGCATCCAGGGAAACAATAGCATAGAAAGAGAATAAAGCAGCATAGAGAGGAATCAGAGAATCATCTCCTAACAATTAGGAATTGCCCTTTTGAATTCAAATAGCATTTTCGTCAGGGAAGAAAACAAATTTAATACAGCTGTCTTCTTTTAGTTTTCAAATAAGAGGGACCTTATATTTTCATTTTTTATAATCAAGAATGATATTTAGAATAATTTCAATATCTGGTGTATTTTTCTAACTTTTCTTCTTACACTAGCTACATACGTGTCTGTGATATATGCAGATTAGAGAATTTAAAAAAGCAATCTTGGACTACCCTTCGCATTCCAATGGATTAATTGATGCACCCAAGGACCTCTCTGACATAGTTGAATCGACAATTGGAGCCATATTTCTTGATAGTGGTTCCTCATTGGATACTACATGGAAGGTTGTTTCCATTATTGTACAATACTTATCACTTGTTAATGATCTTTTATAAGTAACCTTAAACATATAAGGAGTTTGCAAGAAATATAGATTATTTCATAAGTCATGATAGAATTAATTTGTTCTACTTTTAAATGGTTGTATTTTTAATAACTAGCATGATATAATTTAGTAAAATATTAGACATAAAATAGACCTGACTTATTATTGATTGTGCGTGTTTAGGACTTGTTATTAATTGTACGTATTTACGTACATTCTATAAAATATTGTCACGTCAATTTGCCTTTTGCATATTATGTTACCACATTTTTCAAGGCTTTTATCACATATTAATAAAGTCAAAAGCATTCCATTTTCGTGTATGTTAGTAGTTTTGTTAATGTGTGTACTAAATTAAGTTGGATATATCAAGGACACTTTGAACTGAAAAAAACTTTGTCCTGTATTAGTGTTTGTACGTACAGAGGCCTGATTCTTTCTTTTTTAAATAGAGGTCTGGTTCTTTGTAAATATGAATGCATTTTAATTTTACATAACCACACAAAATCTACACAAAATATTTCTTCTTATTCTTTGGAAAAGATTTAAAGAAAGAGCAATAACAAAAACTAGAAGAATGCGAATAGAATATATATACCAGGCTTCTTCTTTTTTTGTGAAATTAAGTAAGGAATAAGTAAGTTTAAACTATAAATGTTAAGCATCGAATAAGTTAAGTTTTGGATGTTCGATCTTCTAATATGTTGTATGATTTATGGTATAGGTAGTGGAGAAATTATTACAGCCTGTTATCACTCCAGCGACCCTCCAAATACATCCGGTAACTAAGCTCAAAGAATTATGCCAAAAATACAAGCTTAATGTGCAATTTATTGATTTATGGGAAAAAACGAGGGAGATTGAAGTTCTTATTGATGGTGAATTTATTGCAAGAGGAGTTTATCGCTCGAAGAGATCGATTGCAATTAACAGAGCAGCGAAAAATGCCTATGATGAAATTCTGAGAGGATTACTCAAGAAAAACATAAATTTGTATGATGAAATTGTGAGAAGATTGCTCGAGAAACATTATAACATCAAAGAGATTTAGTAAAGTATGTGAGTTAGTCTAGTTCGGAAGGCATTCAATAGGATCGAGATCACAAGTTTGAGTTTCACCACAAAAGAAAGGAGCGGGGATGTGTTTCCATTATTTGTAGTTTTCCCGAAGAGACTTAGACCTCTCTTTCTAAAAAAAAGAAAAGAAAAAGAGCAGCCATCTAGTAATATGATTTTCATAGATGTTTTAATTAATTTGTAGCAATTATGTTTGATTTTGATGAGTATTAATTAATGTTTAGCGATCATGTTTTATATTGATAGGTATTAGTTTGTAGCAACATGATGGGTATTATTTTGTAGTAATCATGATTGATTTTGATAAATTTGGTACCATATATAACAACAATAGTAGTTGCAATTTATAATTTAGAGAAATCATACGACTTTTACTTAGTTTTTTTTTCCCATAGTAAAAAAAGGCCCAAAGGGCCAACAGGATTACAAAGACTCAAAACTTGATTAAACAAAGCGGCTCTAGATAAACTACCACTAATTAATCCGATCCAAACTTGTTACCTAGCTTTAAAATTGGCTACTTTGGTTAGTATACAAATGAATCTTCTAACCTGTTTATACTCTTCCACCTCCTCAATGGATTATGGAGGTCAACTATAAATTATGGTTAAGAGTGATTAATGCGAAAGCAAACCATATATGGGTTTGAACCTAATCATTTACTCCCTTTGCGACGAATTGTTTGGTCCATTATGACTTTAAGGTTCTATTTGGTATCAATATAAAAATTAGTAAAAAAAAATAATTAATTTGTGTAAAAAATAAAAAAATAAATTGAACATGAGATTAACTCCTATATTTTAACTTCATCCATGGAAAAATAAAATGGAGAACATCTTACTACATGCTTCAACTTATTTTTTAACTTATCACCCAAATTATTTGTTTTTTTTATCCTATGTTGTTATCAAACGGAGTTTAAAAAAAATACTAATTTAAACTTAAACACTATCAAAGTTTTTTAGGACTTTAAAAACGTCTGCAAAGAGCACTTGATAAATCAAAATATTTTTAAAGTTGTTTAATTGGTTAAACAAATTTAGTTAGAGAGTTCTTCTAAACTTTAAAAACATTACAATAAACCACTTTAAATTATTGAAAACTTTACGGTACGTAAACCCTTTTAAACTATTGAAACATTTTTGTGCTGACGCCATTAATTTAATTGAGAAAAAAAAAAGCAACTTTGTATACAAAGTCCAAACAAACAAACAAAAAAAATTTCTTTTACTTCTTTTTCCGATCAACAATCTTTTTTAACTGTTATAGTGCAGTTATAGTGCAGAGAAGTTATAAGAGTAGTCAAATACACGAGCCCGTATTTCATAGAGTTTTTTAGTTGAGTTTTTGAATTTTTGTGTTGAAAAGTATGAAAGTAAATTAAAAAGTTAAATTTATTTTTTGGTTGAGTTTTTTTCAATTAATTCAAAAAAACTCATGAAAAAAATTCAAAAAATAGTCACAATGAATCTTATTTTATAGATTTCGATGAATAGATTTCAAATATATTTTTTTATTTAATTTTAATTTTTGAATTTAAATTTATAATATTTTAAAAATTTTATAAAATAAAATAAATTTTGAAAAGTGCAAACGTAAGTTGAATAGTTGATTTTTTAGTAGAAAATAAAATAAATTAGTTTTCTAGCTTTCTATCCAACGTGGGTACAAAGTTTGGAAATCTGGGCCCGAATGAAGTTAGATGGGCTAGAGGGGCCCACTTAGTACTCCAAAATGGAACCCTTCCTAAATGAAAGGCCCAGATCCTTCTGGAATTAGAATTTGGAGAAACGAAATACATATACGGACAATGTATGCATCTCATTCTCACCTGAAACAGAAGTCAGTTTTCCTCTTCAACAAGACACCGGAAAAATTCATTGCCGATTGTGGAATTCGTTTGCGAAAGATATATATATATATAGCGAAAGAGAGAGATAGAATATTGAGAGAGAGAGAGATTGTTTAATTGAGAGGTTCACAGAGATGGATTTCGAGCTTCGAAGAGCGAGAGAGAAGTTGGAAAAGGAACAGAAGGAAAGGAAAGAGAAGGCGAGGTTGAAATTGGAGAGAGAGAGGAAGGCTAAACAAGAGGCTCTTCGTCAACGAGAGGCCATTGAGGCTGCTCAGAGATCTCGAAGGATCGATGCTATGGAAGCTGAAATTAAGGTCTGGTCTATTTTCCGTCGTCTTACTCCCATTTTTAAGAAATATATTTATCCATCTGTGCTTGATTTTGAGGGTTTCTGATTGATAGGTGAAAGAAATTACTCTTATTTTTTACTTTGGAATATGTGAAGTTTCGTATAGTGATGCATTTCGTTTTTTCGTGTAGGGTTTTGTTTGCGATTTGATATTAGTGCTAATATGAAAGGTTATGAAATGTGAACTGCGGAGTGCACATTGTTTATGCTTAAATAGTTATACGCGTATAGTAAATTAGAGGAATATGCTGGCCCTTTGCACTTAATTTATTACGGTTGAAGTTATCAATGGTTGTTGTAACTGGGATAGTTTCTTTGAAATCGTATGTCAAATACGTCATCTAAGTCTGTACAAGTTTGATATGATCTGGACAAACAAGTTTGCCAATATTTCTTCTTGGATGGTTTGATATGATCTTATATAAATCTTGTCATATCAAGAAACTTTGAGTGGTAATGGAATTTTTGAATGAATTGATAGCATTCTCACATAGAACACTCAATCAAGTTAAGGAATTAAACCATATTGACAATGGAATCAGATTTTCATACGTTGAGTAATCTTGTATTAATCTGCACCCATCAGAAGTAGGGGCCTGAAATGGTACCAAATAATTCAGTTTGGCATTATTTAGTTATGGTCAAAAATTAATATGTCATAAAAATGTTATGTGGGCTATATTTGGAGGAAACAAATTGGGAAACTTTTAGATGGGAATACAAACTTGCTGGACTTTTGGGATCTGGTTTTGTGCAAGATCAAAAGGAGGTTGGTTGAATTGAAGATCCTGGGGGAGAGGAAGACTAGTGATGTTATTTATGTAGTATTGTAGTGCATATAAAACCTTGATTTTTTCATTGTGCATTGTCAGAATATTAGATGTTTGAACATCAACTAAGACAATACTGCACCTTTTTCCTAATTCTATTTGTGTGACTTACTCCATTCTCAATTGAATATTGTCCATTGACATAATTCACAAGGACTTGTGATGTTTCTTCTCAGGTGAATCAGCAAATGGAAGAAAATCTACTTGCTGGAAGAGGAATCATGTTTCATCGTGTCTTAGAAGCTGTTCCTTACCATGGTAATGGAGATAAGATCAAATTACCAGCTTCATGTTTCACCGAGTTATCTGAGCAAGGTGCTTTCGACAAAGGGCCCCTTCACTTCCAGCTGTCACTAATGCATCAAGAGGATAACAAGACAACACATGCTGGTGTTTTGGAATTTACTGCAGAGGAAGGTTTTGTCGGTCTTCCTCCTCATATATGGAGTAACTTATTTCCCACAAACCCCCCAAACACTTCAATGATTGAAGCTCGTTATGTGTGGCTTCCAAAAGGAACATACGCTAAACTTCAACCCGATGAATTCGGCTTTTCAGACATACCCAATCACAAGGCTGTCCTCGAAACAAGCCTTCGCCAGCATGCAACTCTTTCTCAACACGATGTGCTCACGGTCAACCACGGTGTACTTTCATACCATTTACGTGTCCTCGAATTGAAACCCTCTTCGAGCGTATCTGTCCTAGAAACAGATATCGAGGTCGACATTGTGGGGCCCGATTCAGCTCCATCGAGTACAAATCAGCATGTACTGAGACCCCTCTTGTTTGGGAAGCCAGAATCTGGAACCGTCGAAGAAGGGGACTACATATATTACAAGTTCTCAATAGACAATGATACTTGGGGAAGAGTTTCTTCAGGGGATTGGGAGATTGAGGTAAAGATGGAATCCGAAGCACAAGATGTGGACACTGACCTATACATTTCTAGGCACCCGCTCTTATTCCCGACCCGGCATCAGCATGGATGGTCTTCCCATGATGTTGGTTCAAAGGCATTGGTCCTTAGTTCGAAGGACCAGAGTGTGGGACCAGGAACTTACAGTATTGGCTTGTATGGATTCAAGGGAACAACAAAATACCAGGTATCGGTGACCATTCACGATAATAGCAACAGTAAAGTGGGCCAGCAAGTTGCGTCTTCCTCGTCGGTTATGGAGGTGGATACTGTCGAATGCAGTAATTGTAAGCATTATATACCTTCAAGGACCATTGCGCTGCACGAGGCATATTGTCGTAGGCACAATGTTACCTGTAAGCATGCTGGTTGTGGTGTTGTTCTTAGGAATGAGGAGGTGAAGAACCACGTTCATTGTGACAAATGTGGGCAAGCTTTTCAAAAAGGAGAGATTGAGAAGCATATGAAAGTGTTCCATGAGCCACTTCAATGCCCCTGCGGAATTGTCCTGGAGAAGGAACAGATGGTAAGTAATATACTCCCTGTTTTAAATATATAAAATATTGAATGTTGTCGGTTTAATATATAAATGCTACCCACCATCTTGTTGAATTCCTAATATTCAAATACCCTCCATCCTTTCTGGATATCAATTTATTTCTAAAATTGATAGTCTCATTTCCTTTTCGAGACATAATCAATGTACTAACTACCAAATCGTACTATAGAAATAAGGTGTATTCTTGACCATTGATTGGGTTGAAAGTAGTAGTTCCTTAAAAAGTAACCAAGTCAAAGTAGGACCATCTTTTTGAGACAGACATAGTACATATGTTATTTTCTTATTTTGCATTCAGTTTTGCCTTGGCCCACGTTTTAACTTGAAACATTGAAACCTGGACTTTAACTTCTACTGTTGTATGGTACTTCCATCCAAATAACCTTCGGCTGTTTCAGATTGGGTTTGTTCTTTTCTTTGAACTAGGAGGGTCATAACTTAGTCCTACCTGTTTTCGCCTGTTTAGTCAAGTGAGCTGTTTATAAGTCAATCTGTTTTGGCTGTTTGTTTAATGGGCTGGGTTGGGTTTAACCCAGTAGCAACCCGTTCATTTTGACACCCCTGTTTTAGAAAATGGATCAGTTAACTATTATAGCTGATAGAGTCACTGCAAAGTGTGTATGTTAATGGTACCATGTGGCTGTCTCCATTGACTTTTTAACAGAATAACCTAATCGGACTATAGAATGGAAGTTGGACCTCTCGTTGTTAAAAGTCTAGGCAAAGTACCAATTTGTAAATTGCATCAAACTATGATGGTGAGTGTAAATCAAACAACAAAACTTTCTGAGTTGATTTCAAGATATATTATTGCTTGTTAATACTTGAATGTAATTACAATTCAGCTACTGCTACTTCTAATGCCAGAATTCATCTTTATTTTGACAAAGCAAGTTTTGTTCTGATGGTTTGTAGAATACTAGTTACCCATGCTAAAGGCACTACAGTTTGATTTACCTTCTTTCATCTCATTCCAGTCATCCGTTAATACATTTTTAGGATTTAAAACCATTCTCCCTTGTTATATAAATGTATTTATTTACTGTCCATTGCTTTGACAGAAACCAAAACAGCGTTTAGCAATAGGCCTAATCGATCCTTTTATACTTGTTTCTCTCTCTCACAGGTTCAACACCAGTCCACTGACTGCCCCTTGCGCCTGATCACATGCCGGTTCTGTGGGGACATGGTTCAAGCTGGGACTTCAGCCTCGGATGTACGAGATCGGTTAAGAGGACTTTCAGAGCATGAGAGCCTTTGTGGATCAAGAACCGCCCCTTGCGATTCTTGTGGTCGTGCAGTTATGTTGAAGGAAATGGACATTCACCAAATCGCTGTCCATCAAAAGAACTAAAACCCGTATTTACACTCTTGGGAAAATGACTTCTCTGACTCTATTCTTTGAGGCAACGCATATGGGAGAAGTTTGTGTTTTTAGATTGTTGATTTCCAATTTGATTGGTTCGTGGCACATTTGTAATAAACTTGTGAAGTTGGTTGAAATACGACTGTTGTGGTTCTGCTACGGCAAAAATACAGAGAATGTGAATTATGTTAAACTGTGTGCATTACAAATATTCTACAAGCATAGAAGTGCCAAAAAAAAAAAATGCTAGTCAACCTGGATGAGGTATTCATCTTTAAAATAATGCGATTGATTAACGTCTACCTTGTCAAAGATAGCGAAAGCAAGTTAGCAGCAAATGAAATACACACACATACCAATAAGAAGTGTTAAAAATGAAGGTTTCATTAAATAAATCGTAACCATGCAACCATATGTCATTTTGGTTTTGTTTTTTTTTTTTTGGTTCACTGATGTTGTTGAAGTGTAACAAACTCTGTGACACCTAACTTATATTAATATGTGGGGTAGACATATATAAATTTTTTTTGTTCACTGATGTTATTGATATCTAACAAACTCAGTGACACGTAACTTATATTAATACGTGGGGTAAGCATATTTAAAACTGGAGTTCTTTTGCCAACTATGGTTATTTTGAAACATATTTAGGAGAATAGGGTAGTTTGAAATTTAATTTAGAAAATGGGGTTCTTTTAAAACGTATACATGTAAAAAACAAATTTAAAAAAAAAAAAATTTTAAGAAAAAAAAAAGGCCACACAGACCAATATAGTACCAAACAGACCAGCGTTTTTACAAGAAAAACGCCACAAAGTTGGACAGCCCTTTTCTCAAATTCCTTCTCTTTTTTATTATTCCTTTTCCTTCATCCTCGACCATCTCCTCCGGCATTTCCTTCTCCTTCCTCCCCTCGCCGGCCATCTCCTCCTCCTTCTTCTCCCTCCCGCTCGCCGCCGGTACTTCTGCCACCGCCAATCTCCTCTTCCTACTTTGCCGTTGCCGGTCATCTACTCTTCACCCATTAGATGAGACTCCCCACTGTCGCGCCAAAATCTCTGTGGTATATGATAAATTATATATACTTTTTGTTTTAATTTTTGTATATAATGTGGGTGAATTTGAATTTGAATATTGGTCGGTGCTTTAAATGTATATATGTATGTGTTTGAGAACCTAAATAAATTTTATAAATTGTATAGTGTTTCGCTGGCGTATTAGACCAAAGATCAATATAAAATTTACGATTATAACAATTTATTTATTGATAGAAGTAATTTTCTTTATCGGTGTGTTTAGTAAGTGGTTGTTAGTATTGAAACTCGAATTTTATATCAACACACATGAAATTAAAATTGAGAGAATATATATATATATATATATTTGTTCCCGAAAGAGTTTGAATTATAAGGGAAAAATGTGAGAGATTTTTGAAATTTTAATCTATTTTTTATATTTTTATCATTATATTAAGAAAAAGACAATAAAAAAGTATTATGTAATTTTACTAAATTTTGAAAACATTTACATTTCTTTTTTGGTCAAATTCTATTTAATAATAACAAAACAAAGATAAAAATATATCTTATAATATAGTAATTCTAAAAAAATGAAATAGTTTTAAGAGTAATGTGATTTTTTTTAATAAGAGTATGGAAAGTGGATTATAATAGTTTTCTAAATTTTGGTCTTATCAAATTTTAAATATAAAAACTTTTATTGAAATTTTAAATATACTGATTTTCTTTTGATTTTTTTATTTGATGTGTTGAAAATAAATTTTAGTTGTGTTCTATAATAAGAGTAAAATTTTTTATAATGTAATATATTTAGCAAATTCACTTTTGTCCTATAGGAAAAAAATATTTGTTCCACTTTTGTCTTAAAAAATTTTTAAGCATATTTATAATAATGAGACTCTTAAGGCTATTTTCAATTTATACTAACAAATACATTCTTTAAAATTATAAAATAAATTTGGTAAATATTGAACATTTATATTCAAACAAATTTCTTTTATAAATCTCTATATATATATATATACATTACAATCAAACATATTCCTTTCCTATTATAACTTGTTAGAAATATAACAATATATATTAAAAAATCAACTTTGAATAAACTAACCTTCTTCTTTTTAAGAAATGGAGGTTTTGGAAAAAAGTGCTTTTAGGAATGAATGAGTGGAGCAATTGTCATTTCTATAGTTATTTGTTAGGTTAAAAGGGGTGAAAAGTGGTCTATATGAGGTCAATGATGAATGTTTTTTCGTAAAAACACTATAGGGAATTTTTATAAAATTTTTTTTAAATCGCTGTTTTTAACAGCGTTACATGTGAAGCGTTTTTAAGGGAAAAATTATGATAAAATTTTTCAATGTAACATATTCTCCTAAATATGTTTTAAAACCATCATACTTAAAAAAAGCACATCCTCATTGGACAAAAAGACGACAGTATAAGAAACTCACTAATTCTAAATAAATTTTATCTCTTATTTTTAAATAAATGAAATTAAAATTGAGAGATAGTTTTTGAATTCTATTTTTTAGATACTACATTTAGGTAAAATTCTATGGTAATTCTAACTAAAATCAAATTTTAAATGACTGAATTCTATAATAAGAGTAAAATTTTTCAAATTCAATTATAAAAAAACACTCTTAAGATAGAAATTCAAACAAATTTCAATGGAAAAGAGAAAAGGAAAAAAAAGTACCATTTATTTCTATATGAAAAAATTTTATTTGAGATAAAATTTTTCTTTTCTATTAGATATAAGAAACTATTCTCTCTTATTTTTAAATAAATGCAAATAGAAAAGCAAGATATTTTGAAAAAACTTTATTTGAAACAAATATATTTTCAAATAGATATAGAAATGTATTAAAAGCACCATGACACAAACAATATAAATGAATTTATAGAAAATACCATTGTAGATGGCCTAATCACCACCACCCACCCCACCACTATAATATATATATATATATATCACATCACATGTACTCTATCTTGTACTATAGATATACAGATACATTATATATGCGCAATACATAGTAAATATAAATGTATAAGTATATGCCTTTACATAATGTACATATATACATGTTAAAAGAACTTTGGCACGATCATCAATTGCTACGACCATGGTCCACTGCTGGAGCTCTGACGACTATTGCCAAAGCTCCAATGAATGCTCGTCGGAGCTCTAAATAGGTAACTGAGAATAAGAATAAAAGAATTTATATTTCTGATGACATTTTTATTGATCCAATATAGGACCCTATGTATAAGGATATGGTTATGTACACAATAGGAGATATATTAGAATAAGGAAACCTACCACAATAAAGAAACCAAATATACAACAAATATATTCTAATAATCACTCTCAAGTTGGTGCATAGATATCAAACATGTCCAACTTGCTAACCAACCTAAAAAATATTCTATTGAAAACAGCCTTAGTGAGTACTTTGGCCAGCTGATCTTCCGAACGTACATGAGGCACTGCAACTATGTTTTCTTTTAATTTCTCTTTAATAAAGAATATATCCACTTACACATGCTTTATTCTATCATGTTGAACTAGATTCTAAGCAATATCACACGTTGCTTTATTATCACAGTATAACATCATAGGTTCTTTTAGCGGATAACCTAAATCAATCAATAGCAACTTCACCACAGTAACCTTGGGACTCTTAATGCCATTCTTTGTTATTCAGCTTCAGCGCTCGGATAAGAAGCTGCATTTTTGTTTCTTACTTCTTCATTAACGAAATTCCCACCAATAAACATGAAACATTTTGATGTAGACCATTTGCCTTATATTTCACCGTGTACACTCATTTGCAGCCAATACGCTTCTTCCCTACTGGCAACTCAACTATATTATATGTACCATTCTTTTTTAAGGATTTTATGTCCTTAACCATAGCTACTTTCTATATTAAATAACCCAAGGCTTCCTGCACACTATTAAGAATAGATACAGAGGATAATTTATTTACAACTGATTTGTTTGAGTCAAACAACCTATTGTAAGACACCTAGTCGGCATGCCTTTATTGTTTCAGTTAGGGAGTTATTTTCTAGAAACTTCAGGAGAAGATACCTGATATTCAGATATGTTCGGAGGAGGTGATTAATTATTTGTGTTAGGCAGAGGTAATGGCAAGCTTGAACTGGGCAAGCTTGATTTTGATGGCCAGCCTGGCGATGATCAAATGATTAATTGAAATCGATAGTGACAAGGAGATTAAGTTTGGTGGTAAATGAAAAATGATGCGAAAACAAAAATTACTTAGTTGTATTAAATATCGGTTACTTATCAAAAATTGTTCGGTAAATATAAAACGGTAATAATAAACTCTAGGTTTCTACCAATTTTAATTCAGGAAAAATCGTTGCTCTTGTTTAGCATACAAGAATAATCAAACAATACAATCAAACAAGCAACACTAGAACTAAAAAGGTGTCCCTACTTACGTATGACTAATCCTCAAAAGCTTTACACTATAACACAATAGTTTACAAACATAATAATCACAATTACATACTTACAAGACTTGACTCACTCAAAAGCTGCTGTAATTTTCACCTCTGATGTGTATAGTCTCATTCGAATCGCTCGATTAGAAATACAACACATCACGCGCCTCAGACTCGTTCCGATTATCTTGACAACAAGAGATTGAAGCAAGATTTTAGGATTTGTAATTTTTTTTAAGGAAGAACTACTGTTTTAGCATGTGAAAATCAAAACCTTATGTGGTGATGAAATTTTGCTTTTCAAAACTAAAAGTATGATCAATATGTTCTTTAAAAGAAAAACTCTAAAATGATGTAGCAAATCCTTTTTATATAGAGGATTTTTAAATTCAAAAGGCTATACAACTTAGTTGAAAAATATCTCATTATGAGCTGTGGTTCAATGTATTTTCGTGCCTAAAAAAGTCTAAAGCAAGTTGTACAAAAAGCAAGTGGGCAAGTGGATAAAAAAGACAGCATAACAAAAGTTACACGCCGAACGGTATTGGCCTTTTAGCATACTGGTCCGCAATTAGGAAAAGCAGGAAAACTTTAATGCCAGGCCGGTATTTGTTTTTCAGTATACTGGTCCACAATTGCAAAATCCAGGAAAAGTTTATTGTCAGACCTCTATAGGCATTTTAGCATACCGGTTCGTAATTGCAAAACTGCTCTTTTTAATTTGCTATGTTTTTAAGTCGATTTGGAGCATCCACTATAATTAAAGTTGGTTTGAAAATTGTATAAAAGCATTGTATTTATTTAATTCATAAATTTTGCAAGAAAGATTTTCATGATCAAATAAAGAAGATAAATTCAAATTGAACTTCTCTTTTGACATTTTCAAAAGAAGCTTTTTAAAAAACTTTTTAAGAACCAATTAAGTTCCACCACCTATGATATGACCTTTTCAAACTTACCAAAGAAATATGAATGAGTGATTTGAAAAATAGCTATCCAGAAACTTGGATTTTTCAAATGGGAACACAAACAACTCGAACAATTTACAAAATAGCAAGAGTGTGTTTTTATCAAAGGAATTAAGCCAACTAAATCTAGACTTTACAGTAAACTCAGTGAGTTTGAAGTTGGCGGTAAGACCTCAACCTAAATTATCTTGTCGTTGTTACCACAATTAAGAACTTGAACTTCACTATAGTGGTCCCACTGAAATTTATTCTGGTGAAAGCACATGTTTTCTTCATAAAACACGACATCCTTAGTCACATATATTTTTCGTGTATGAGGATGATAGTAGTGATACCCTTTTTGATTAGATGCGTAGCCTACAAATACACTATTTTAAGCACGAGATACTAATTTGTTTCGGTGTTCTTTGGGTAAGTGAACAAATGCAATATAATCAAATACTTGTAGGGGAAAATTCAACTATATAGGATCCAACATCACTTTATGTAAAACATTGAATGGTGTTTGAAAATCGAGAATTGCTAATGGAACGTAATTGATCAAGTATGCAGCAGATGAGATAGTTTCACCCCAGTAAAACACCATAGTGTTAGCCCTAATTAATGATGCACATGTTACTTATAGGAAGCGTCGATTATTCCTTTATGCAACCCCATTTTATTGCGGTGTATACGGGCAGGTTGTTTGATGCACAATTCCATGATTTAAAAAATACTCCTATAAGTTTGTAGCAATATATTCACATCCATTATCGCTTTGAAGCACCTAGATAATAACTTAATATTATGTACTAATTTATTTATAAAATCTCTGAAATAAAGAGCATACTTCGCTCTTAGACCTCATATGACATATCCATGTCATTTAAGTACAATCATCAATAAAAGTAATAAATCAACAGAAACCACTCAAAGCATGATTAGGAAAAAGGTACCAAACATTAAAGTGAATTAACATAAAAGGAATTGAGCATTTATTAAATGATGGTAAAAAAAAGTATGATGGCTCTTTGCCAGTTCAAATATTTCAATAACAAAAAATCGAAAGTTCAACATTTTTAAAAGGCTTAAGAAATAACTTCTATAAGTAGCTAAATGACAGATGACTTAAACGTCGATGTCATAACAAAATCTCATCTTCAACTTTCTGTCTCGGAGTAGTGCTAGTTCGTAGGGCCTGGTGTAACTAGATTGTGCTCTTCACTGCTAAGTCTAAGTAATACAATTTGCCTCGCCTAATCCCATAATCAATCATCTGCCATATCTGAATATCCTTAAAAAACATAATAAGTATGTGAAGATAACAGTACAATTTATATCATTAGTAATTGTTGACCTAAAATGTCATTAATCTTGTTTTGATAATAACAAGTGTGTTGAATAAGTATAGCCACATCTCGATCAATATCTTACATGGACCTAAACCGACAAATCCGAAATCAAGATCATTCTTCTACAAGTATTAAAATCACATTGGCTTGTACTTCTCAACATTTTTTTTTATCAAAAGCAAACATTGACATACAAATCTTTGATGATCAAAGTCTAAGAGAAAATGAAGAACCGAAGAAACAATCAAGCATTTGAAGACTCGTTAAAACAAAAATTGAGTGAGTACTTAGATCCTATGTAAAGTTTCTTCTTTGATCATTATAATAGCTTAAATATAATCATATATGATTACTAGATTAATTGTTTGAATTGGAATCTTTTGAAAATATCATTCTCTTAAAATTGGTTTTCAAAATAAATTCATATTAAATTCAAATGAGCATATTTTGAGCTTTCATGAAAATAGCTATCTTAAAAATAAGTTTTTGACTTTGCCCGATCATTAAAATTAAATTTAGAGCAAAATTACAAAAGTCCAAAAATTGAGTTTTTGGCCTAATGGGTAGTGCTCATTAGTCGATTAATGGGCTAAGGCTAAGTCTACTGATAAGCCTTACTCAGTCGACTGATGGTTAAAAATATAGTTGTTGGATTTCGTATTTTTTCTCATTTTTGGCACCAAACTTCTACCAACTCTCCAAAACGGTCATATTTTGTTTGGGACTATATATACAACATTTAAAACACATTTAAATCGTCTTGGATCACAATTCATCTTTATTCTTCATCAATCTTCAATATTCAAAGATTTAAGAAATTTTTTTGATCAATCATTATTTATAAATCTTTATAAAACTTGATAACTCTAGTGTGAGCTTCCTTTGTAATCTTTAAATATATTTGAGAGTTATTGTATATTAGTGTTCATCACCAAACTAACTTTATTCATCAAATTATGAGAGGTTTTCTCATAGTATAGCAAGAGTGATTTTTGTGTGAGTGTTGTAAGATAAATACACTTGTAAAAGGTTTGATTTTCACCCGTAAGAAAATCGGTTAAGGAAACTTTTTAAGAAAACTACTCGGGCGCAGACATATGATCTAAACTATTGAACCGCGAGAACAAAACATCTTTGGCTCATTTGGTTTAATATTTCTAACTCTAACTCTTTATTTTATTGCTATATTATCACTTGTGCTTGGGATTGCTTGATTGATTTGCTAGTGTCTTAATATAGACTTAAACTTTATTTGACACTTTTTAAACCAAAGTAAGTTTCAAAAATCTTATTCACCTCATCTAGGGTTGTTTTTTGACCTACAATAATTTTAATAATTGATAATAAATTCTAATTGAATGAGGAGATTTCTAGTACGGAGTTTAAATTTAAGGTATCTGATAAATAAATCGACCCTTTCCCAATAATAGGCTAGCTGTGGAAATGAAATTTTGGGATGAGGGGGTAAGAATAGTGACATGTCTAGAATCAAATGCCATATGACCTATAACACCAGAATCAATTATCCTTATATTATTCAAAATAGATACATAATTTAAAGCCTTACTAGGTATCATAGCTGTTGGAAACAATTTGGAGGCCTTCTTTCCATCACCTTCATTTTTACTATTTAGACGATGATCATGAGAATGATCCGACCAGTCTGGATAGCCAATAACTTGATAACACCCTTTCTTTGAATGCCTAGATTTTCCATATATCAAACAAGGAAAATATTGAGAATTGCTCCCTCGATCTTTAGCCTACGAGTCACGAATTCAGTTTTCTTGGCTCTGCCAATTTAAGTTCATACGAGGCTAATCTTGATTGTTTTATGACGCGGTTGCAAGCCACTATGGCCACAACATCAATATTGGTGGAGTCACTATTAATTGTTTTCTGAGTGAGGTGTTCCCAACGAGCCAGTGCGAACACTTTTTCTAATTTTGAGACCAAATGTTATTATAAGATTTCACCAGGGATTTTGTTCAAGCTCATTAGTCTAACCCAACAAGGAAAATGTGAACTCGCCAAAGTTGAATTGATTTTTTGTAAGATTCTATATCATTTGGACTCTCCATGACTACCCTATCACGATGATCCAATTCGCTGAAAATTTATATTAGAGTAAATAGCCAAATTGGCCATTAAACATTACCCGAGTTTTAATTTGCCCACTAATTTTTTTCTCAATTTACCACTTAAACTTTAGACCTTGTTTCAATGTGCCCCTTTCGTTCATTTTTAACCGTTAGTGTAAAAAAATATATATGTGTAAAGCACATGAGCTCTAATGAAAGGCGAAACACTAATTTAACCTGGGATAACAATTAAAACAATGCCCAAGTTAATCTTTTATGCTTCCTCTCTCTCACACACACATGTACATCTGAAAATTGTTCGGTGGTTAGTGACTGCAATGGCAATCGTGACCCACCCTTTTCAAATATAGTTTTTCATACACACCCACAGTGGCACGCCATCTCTGTCCTTATATCGGCACCTCACTGTGATCCACCATCTTCAAATATAGTTTTATATATACATATAAACATCAGTTTCATCTATCTTCAATCGCACTTTGGTGCCGAAAAATTTCGAATTTTAAGTAACATGATCCAAACTCTATTCAAAGACTATTCAACAATGGTTTTCACAAATAAATCCATAAACTTGTAAACCTAATTTCTCAATTGAAAAACACTCACTTACCACCAAATCACCCCATCAAGATGCTACGATTGAAATGGAGCTTCACTAACCAACTTAACCTAGAGATAGACCATTGTTAAAACTACAACACCATCACACACCAGATCAATTATCATACCACCATACATTAAATCAATAACGACACCATTACTACCTATTTTATGTACGAAGTGGTATATAAAGAACCCAATTGGGATTATTACCAGTAAGAACAAAATAATGGAATATCAAATCAATACTCCTAAACACTATATCATTTTAATTTGTTCAATACCCATTGATTTTCTTTTTGAACACAACCCACGATTTGGGTACGAATGTTTTGTATAACCCACTTTTCCATACACAATTTCACTTTATTCTCTCTTTATATACACATACACATATCTCATTATACATTTTATGGCCGAGAGCGTGAAACTTGTGGAGTAAAATATAGGGAAAAGGTTAGGTTTACGTTAATTGACTATTTGCCCTCCATTTAAGCTAATGTGCCTTGTATATGTTTATTTTTATGACGCTAACATTTAAAAATGGACGAAAGGGGCACATTGAAATGAGGTTTAGTGTTTAAGTGGTAAATTGAGAAAAAAAAAAGTTTAGTGGGAAAATTAAAACTCGAGGTAAAGTTTAATGGCCAATTTGGTTATTTACTCTTTATATTAATTCTCCATGGTACTTGGAGAAAGGTTTGCCACTTGTTTGGCTATAAACGCATTTGATTCAAGGTGAAAACCTATAGTTCGTCAACGCGATCATAAAAGGTTTTAAATAGAGATTATTAGATTTCTCGTGCAGTAGGAATGCGAATATATCGCTTCATAATTTCCGGTTTTATGAACATCAGGAGCCATCCCTTCACCCTCTAATTGTAGGGTTATCACACTTTGTATTATGAAGTTCTTTATTTGGGAATCAGAGCTGTATTACAAATAAACGAAAATGTCTGAATTTTTAACAATATACATCTCCATAAGTTGAGACCATATATCATAGTTAGTCTCATATAATATAATGCCTATGTTGAACGAGGAATTTTCTGTCTAAATAATGATTAAAGAATGTTCATTCGCTGATGATTCAGCAATAATTATCGGATCATGAGCCATTGTATGGTTTTGTAATTAAAACTGTAAATTATATGCGAATTTTGGAAAAACAGAGGTTTGATTTGAGACCCGGGGGGTCAAAAACCCTAAGGACCGGTATGGTTTAATCAAAAATTAATTGAACTAGTAAAAAAAGTAGCGAGCTAAACCAGTTTAGTAAAATTAGCTGAGGAATTTTGTATGTAAGGCGAGTAGGGGATATGTGTGAGGAGGGGTCAGAAACAACATGCTCACAGGCAGGTGGTTGGCAATGCAGGGCGAGTGGGCAATAAGGTTTAGGCATGTGGTGGCGTGTCAGCTTTTGCACTTGGCACTACTCATGAAAGATTGAGGCGGCATGGAATTGCAACGTGCCCTACGCATTTATGCGTTAGGTGTGGTTCAAGGAGATTTTTTGTTAATTGTGATTGTATCTTCCAAACGATGAGGCTATGGTGTTTATTTTAGGATTTGCATTAAGAAGGCGGTGACAATGGAAAAGAAAAAAAGGGGAAAGAAATGCGGTATATTTAAGTTCTTGGTTTATGTGTGGCTGATGGTTTGATAAGAATAGGTAGTAAGTATGTAAAGATGTGATTTTGATAGTGAGATGGTGGTTTCAAGGTTGAGTGATATGTGGCCGGTTTGGATAATGTTGACCTAAAAGGCCATTAATCTTGTTTTGATAATAACAATAAGTTAATCACGTGTAATCTAACTTTTTTGTTAAATGATTTTTGCCACAAACACTTTTGATCACATATGAACTTTTAAAGACTGATCTTGTTTTGTTCATAACTGTATCAATGTTAATCAAGTTGTCAACTACCACTACATTCATGATTAAGATGAAAAATTATATCAAGTACGTTGTTTTACACTTGATAAAGGCTTTAAACAAGATTTATGGAAAAGCGTCACATCAAACAATTCAAAGGATAATCCAGTCGTAACTTCATTGAATGCTTAGGATTTATGTAGAGTTTATCTTTGGTCATCATATAAATCTCAAACACTTTGATTTATCATACTAAGATTGATATTAACAAACTTTGATAAAAACAACTTTTAAAAAGACTTGAAATGTAAACTAATTTTTGAAAATATTTTTTTATTAAATTACACAGATGTCTTTTGCCTCAAAAACAAATTTGAGAGTTTTAAAAACATGCTAGGAACTTTTCTCAACCAATTAGAATAGCCCTTATAAATATTTTATAGAAATGAAAATTTTGCATTTTTGGACTCTATGACAGAGGCCATTAGTCGATTGATGAAACTTTGGCTCAATCAATTGATGGGGCCTAGCCTCAGTTGATTGATGGTGCAAAAACCAGCCGTTAAAAAGTTGTTAAATATCTTGTTTTAGCTCATAACTCTATTTTATAACTGAAAAAATCACAATCTTTCAAAGGCTATATATTGGACTTTTTAAAGACATTTTATGACTTTTGAATCTTTACTTAAATTCATTCTTCATCCATAGCCATATAAAAAAGATTCAAATATTTGTTTTGATTAATCAATTCATCATTGAGCTATAAATCTTGATCAAACTTGATAACTCTAAAGTGAACTTTACATTATATCTTTGTATACACTTGAGAGTTATTATATTTTGGTATGTATCACTAAACAAACTTTATTCATTGACTTGTGAGAGTTTTTCTCATAGTTTAGCAATAGTGGATCTTGTGTAAATGTAGTGAGTAGAATTACATTTGTATCGAGGTTTGATTTTTCACTAATAATAAAATCATTTAATGGAACTTCTCGGGAGAACTACTCAGGTGCAAACGTATGGTCTAAACAATCGAACCGCGTAAACAAAACGTCTTGGTGTCTTATGGTCCTACCCTTCTAAACTTCAGCTCATTGTTTATTATTATTGGTTGACATTGTGTTTATATTGCTTAACATATTTCCTTGACACATAATTAAACATTTATTTCTTAAATATTTATTGAATCATTTTAAATTTTGCATTTATTTTGATACAACTCTATTCATCCCCTTCTAGGGTTAATTTTTGACCAACATATAATATAATTAGTAATGGCTTCAAATAATGATGTGGAAACAAGAAATAGTGTATTTGATTTGTGATGACTTGTGTTGGTTTAGTGTGGCTTCGGGCTTTGATTTGAAAGTTTTGTGAAAGGTTTGTATATGGTGGATGGTATGGTGGCAAGGGTTTTGTAAGGAGGATTTGTAATTTCCTATGATACCAAATTGAGAATAAGAATAATAGAGTTTTATATTTTTGATGATATTTTTATTAATACAAGAGATGGCTCTATTTATAGAGATATAAATGTACACAATGGAAGATATAGCAGAATAAGGAAATTTACCAAATATGCAACAAATAATTCATAATATATTTTAACATGATCCCCTAAGTTCCCATGGTGGTCGCCAAAGCTCCAGCAATGTGGCAAAGGTAGTTTGTGGTGGCAAAGGTTCTTTAAACACGTTGTCTTAAAATTTCAAATGAAATATACAAATTATCAAACTAACAAATTTAGAATTCTAATAAAATTCAAAATGAAAGCTATACCCAATTCAAACAATAGTATCATAATTATATCATATTGCAATTTTATAAAATTAGAATTCTAATAATATTCCAAAACCAAATAAGTAAACACAATAAATGAATTTTTGAACATATTATTTTGTATACCGGTTTGTATCTTTTTAAGTTTTTATATTTCATATTTTAGTTTACGAAATTAGATGATAGATGATGTAGAAAACTTAATAATCATTAAATAAAATGATTTCTCACATTTTTCATTAAGGGTGCGTTTAACGCACTGGATAAGGAGGTATGATAAGATAGGATAAAAGCTGGATAGGATAAGAGTCGGAATTAATTGGATAAGAATTATGTGGGATTTGATAGGAAAGGAATCAGTCGGATAAGGATCAAGCGGGATCGGAATGGATAAAGATTTAATAAATTTTGCACTTGATAGAGTTCTGGATTAAACTTGCTTTTCTTTTAAAAATATATGCACTTTTAATTGTTGTCCACATTTTTTTTTAATTAATGCGATTCTCCTATTTATAAATAAGTTTCGTAAAAAACTCTTTCGAGAGAAAAGTTCTGTATTACATGCAATATTTATGAACTAGACATTAATTATAGTTTCAAATTCTAATGTTACCTTTTTTTCTAAAATTAATGTTTTTTATAAATACCTTCATTTAATAATAAATAAATAAAAATACTATATTATACAAAAAATAAATTTTAGTTGAGTTACTGTCATTTTGGGTGGTCGAAAATTTTGATTAATAAATTTGATTGTTTAAAAATGTAAAGAAAAAGATCAAAATAAAAAAAAAATAATTTTTATATTCATTTTGTTATTCGGCAACCATGGGATAAAATAATACTACCTATAGGGGTGGTATATATTTATCCAGTTTTAAAGGGATAAAATGATAATTAATCCTGAGTGCAATTCAGTTCCGTGTTGTACCAAACGCGAGATAGGATTAAAATATCATATCCACCCTCGCGCCAAACACATGATATGATTTATTTATCCTATCTTTTCCGATAACACACGTGATATGATTAATTAATTAAATCCTACTTCTAATCCCGCGCGATAAATACACTTTAAGTGAAAAACTCAACTACACGATTTTTATTTAGTGATACAGGCGACTACATACATACATATATATATATATATATATACGGGAGACTGGTCTTTTTTATGACATTTTTGAGTCATAAAAAACAACTCTCAAATGTTTTTATGCCAGAAAACTATAATAAAAGGATTAATCCGTCCATATCAGAAATGGACCCTATATACATATATATAGAGGGAGTTCTTTTTTTGTGGTAGACAATAAAGTAAGTTTGAAAAGGTTTTTGTATAAATAAATAAAGATAATATAGCTTCGCAAATTTTTTCATTTATGTGGAAAAATATAGAGTAAATACCATCAATGGCCACTGAACTATTGGCCATTTTTATCAATGGCCACTAAACTAAATTTTGTTACAATCGCATCATTCAACTTTTAAAAAGTGCTACCATTAGCCACTCCGTCAAATTCCACAGTTAAAAATTAACGGAGCCATGTCATGTGTTAAAACCTAGGGGCATTTAAGTCAATTTGTTTTTTTTTCTTTTCCCTTTTCTTCTTTCTTCTCCCTTTTTCCTTTCCTTTTCTTTTCTTTCTTCTCCTCCTCCTTCCTCCTCCGAGCCGTTGCTGCTTCTTCCTCCGAGCTGCTGCTGCTGATTCTTCTGATTCTTCTTCTTCTTCTTCCATCCCCACCCCTTATCTCCGCCCCCAACGAAAAGGGAAAAGAAAACCCCTCATCGCCAAAATCCTCTGTTTGGGCGGGGTATTCTTGGGTTCTTCTTCTTCTATTTTAGGGATTTTAAGTTTGGGTGTTGGGGTTTCAGAGAGTAGTTCCTTCACCGACTCTTCTTAATCAATGGAAGAGGGCATGGCGGCGGCGGTGGTGAATGTCTATTTGATTTGGGAAGTTGGAATGGAGGATCTAAAGATGGATTTTTGGTGCTGGCACATCAACCCATTTTGGTTGGTGGTGCTACAATTAATGATTTCACATTATTGAGTGGTGGTGGAGTGTAGATGAAAATTGATGGTGGTTTATGGTGGAGAGGATAGTGGTATTAGTTGGGATTTAGAGGCGCGTGGGTCGGGCGGCGATGAATGGCAGAGGAAGAAGAAGTAGAAAAAGAAAAGGAAAAAGGAAAAAAAGAAAGAAAGAAATAAAAAATAAAAAATTACTCAAATGCCCCTAGCTTTTAACACATGATATGACTCCGTTAATTTTTAACGGTGAGATTTGACGGAGTGACTAATAGTAACACTTTTTAAAAGTTGAATGATGTGATTGTAACAAAATTTAGTTTAGTGGCTATTGGTAAAAATGATCAATAATTCAGTGACCATTGATAGTATTTACTCAAAAATATATATATACACAGATGTTTTGACTCAAACTTAGGATTCACATTCACAATGGGAACGTATATATATATAAACAGGTGCAAATGGTGTGAAAGTCTTGGATATAAGACATTCTGAGTCCGGCCCTAAAAAGTAGCCGTTACGACATGCCCAATATCGCCGACATCCAATTTTAAAATAAAAAAAGAAAAAGAAAAAGGTTAATCAACAAACAAATCAAATAAAATATTAATCCTCAAAATCCCTTAGTATTATATAATTATATTTTTTGTCTTTGCCAATCTCAAGTCTTAAAAGTTGACCTTCTTGTCCCTTCGCTGTACCCCTGCCCTTCTCTCTGTTTTCGCAAATCTCACTCCACCTGAGAAGAATAAGAAGAAGAGGAAGAGAGCTCCAAACGCCGCCATTTTGCTCTTCTACTCTCAGAAATTCACTGTTTAGCTTTGAAGTGAACTCGAAACGTCAACACTTAGATTAAATATTCGGAAAGGGTTTTTGCTTAGTCAAGAACTCGACAGACTTGAAGAAGTACGATTTTTTTTTTAAATTCTCTTCAGTGATTCTGTTTTTATTTCGTTGTGCATGTTGATTTTGTTTTTAGTTCAAATCTTAGATGGATTTACATTTATAAAGTTAAGTGGTTTTTGGGTAAAGGGTTTGTGATTTATGAAAATGAATTCATTGTTCAATTAGGTAGAAACCTTGCACTTAATTTATATATTTTAAAACAGTGTAGGGTCTCAAGTAGAAAAAGGAAAAAAAAAATTGTTACAACATTAAGAAGAGGACAATCCTTTATTGGTATGAAAAATTTAGGATAATTTTGTTGTTACTCGTGTTTGCTTTTGTGTTGTTTTCAGTGCATCATTTTTATGATTCCAATGGGTAGATGCAATCGACCTATTAATCAGAAAAGATATAAATTTCTACCACTGTCAATCACTGTTTTCATTACTGATCATGTCCACAGTTTACATGGGTAGTCTTCTTTTGCAGGGCAATATACTTTTATTTGTGAAAAGGGATATATGGCTACCCTTTCTGATATAGGGGTTGCCGCAGCTATAAATATCCTTAGTGCCTTAGCTTTCTTCGTGGCATTTGCTGTTCTTCGAATTCAGCCTTTTAACGATAGGGTCTACTTCCCGAAATGGTACCTAAAGGGTTTGAGAAGCAGTCCACTGCACTCGGGTGCATTTGTCCACAAGTTTGTCAATTTGGACTGGCGGTCGTACTTGAGGTTTCTGAATTGGATGCCTGCTGCATTGCAAATGCCAGAGCCTGAACTTATTGACCATGCTGGATTGGATTCTGCTGTTTATTTGCGGATTTACAGGACAGGGTATGCTCCGGTAAAATTTAGTTATCTTGATGGGTGTATATGTAACATATTTCTTAGTTGCTGGTGTGGTTGGCTCTTGGGTAGATGTAATGATCCTAGTGTCGTGGACGGCTTGATATACGTGCACTGGTGTAGCTGCAGTAGGTGTTGGCAGGCTACACAGTATGGGTGTCCATCCCACATTGCCTGGTGTGGTGAGGTGAACTGATGTGATATGTATGCGTCACTAGTCCTTCTAAATAAGAGGCCTTTTGAGGAGAAACAATGCCGTGCAGGCTTGAGCCCTATGGTCCTATACTACCTTTTCAAGTGACGTTAGCAAGCTAGAAATGTTGTTTCAGAGAATAAGTTAAAAACCTTTTAACAGAGAATCGTGAATGAAGTTGCTAAGCACTCAAAATACTCTCTGTACGTTGGCAAAGACATATTTTCAGAACTACATTGGGATATATAATTCATAGAAGCATTTTTTCCCTTCAAGTTTACATTTTCATGGTGATGTCCTGTTTGGCAATTTTCTCTTCATCAAATCCTTCATAGCTTTGAAATGATAATAGTTCAGTAGAGCGTTTATGATATTTTTAGAACGCCCTTTTCCTTTATTTCTTAATGACTGATCCCATAGAGTTTTGACTTCGTTCATTATTGTTTTCTATATATTTTCTTTATTCATGTGTTTTTTTCCCAATGCAGACTTAAAGTATTTGTTCCTATTGCAATGGTTGCTTTCACAATCATGGTGCCGGTTAATTGGACCAATCGCACTTTAGAGCGTTCTAATTTAACTTACAGTGACTTAGACAAGCTTTCCATCTCAAACATTCCAATTGGTTCACTGAGGTATACAACATTTATCGTATTAACTGCTTTATCTGACTTATTTCCTCTTTATATGATCTTTCCTTGCCTTCGGGTGTGTTTGATTGCACTAATTTCCGTGGAATAAACACAAAATGTTATGCTTTCCCTTTTCAATGGTGTTTGATCTCATACAACGTGGTTTAGCCTAATTTTCACCTTTTCCATGTGATTCAAAACCATGCCTCCTTAAGTTTTTGTTTTCCATGGAAAATATTTCAGCGTAAAACAATTCCAAGGAACTCATTTTTTTTCCATGTTAAGCAATCAGACCCACCCTTAAATTGCAATCTTTCTTTATGATTTATGAGTCCACTTGAACACCTTTTTGTCTTAATGAGTATTGGCTTTTCAAACTTTTCCTTTGGGTTGCAGATTCTGGACCCATTTGATAATGGCTTATGTATTTACCTTTTGGACGTGTTATGTGTTGAAAAGCGAGTATGAGATAATTGCGTCAATGCGGTTGCATTTTCTTGCATCGGAACATCGACGGCCTGATCAATTTACTGTAAGATGAACACTTTGTCACACTTATCTAATAAGCAAAGAAAGGACAATTTTACATATTAGCTACTTTCCTTAAGATGTAGAGTTGGAGAGAAAATGATTCTGTTAAACTTCGTCTCTTAAGAAAAAACCAGGATAATTTACATCATCAGTAAGGCATTCTATTGATATGAGACTATTTTTACTGCTTTGAACAGGTACTAGTTCGAAATGTTCCGCCAGATCCTGATGAATCAGTGAGTGAGCTTGTGGAGCATTTCTTCTTGGTCAACCATCCGAACCACTATCTCACTCATCAGGTCTAGTACTAGTACAACTCAATTTGAAATTATGAGGTTGTTAAGCTAGCCTTATACAGCTAAAATCAAGAGTTTTTTGCTTTTTAAGTTATGATGGTGAAAGACGCATCTGTGTAAAAAACAAAAGATATGGGGCATGTTGATTACATCTGTCTTAGTATTATGTTGAGTCCAGTACTGCACATGCCAATGTACATTAACCATCGGTTTTCTTTCTTCTTTTTTTCAAGTATCGTTATTTTACACAGAAGGAAGTATTTTGTACTTCTATTAAAGTATTTATGACATTTTTGTGCAGGTTGTATATAATGCAAACAAACTATCAAAACTTGTGCATGAGAAGAAAAAAAAGGAGAACTGGCTTGACTTCTATCAGCTGAAATATACTAGAAATCAATCCAAAAGAACAACGTTGAAGGTAATCATCATTTGGTTAAATCAGATCTTTTAAAATGGCCTTTATCATGCTAACTTCTTGAGGAAATTTACATAATACAATTCCTTAGAACGCATGACTAACAAATTTTCTTGAAAATCTTTTACACTAAGCAGACTGGTTACCTTGGTCTTTGGGGGGAGAAGGTGGATGCAATTGATTTTTATACGTCCGAGGTTGAAAGGCTATCTAAAGAAGTAAGACCAAATATGCAATTGATTGAATGGAAGCATAATTTATTGCTTGTGTTGAAATTCTATACTTGCTCGCTCTCTCTCTCTCTCTCTCTCCCCCCCTCCCCCTCTCTCACTCTCTCCCCCTTCTATTATTTTTTCTTTCAAAATTTCTGACATGATTCTTGAATAATTGTTAGATATCAGAAGAGAGAGAAAATGTTACCAAGAGCCCAAAATCTATAATACCTGCTGCTTTTGTTTCCTTCAAAACGCGATGGGGTGCTGCTGTTTGTGCACAAACTCAACAAACCCGAAACCCAACTGTTTGGTTAACCGAGTGGGCCCCGGAACCCCGTGATGTCTATTGGGATAACCTGGCTATTCCATATGTATCCCTCACAATAAGAAGGCTTATCATTTTTGTTGCATTCTTTTTCCTCGCCTTCTTCTTCATGATTCCAATTGCCTTTGTTCAGTCCCTTGCTAACATTGAGGGAATAGAGAAAGCAGTACCCTTTTTGAAACCTATAATTGAAGTGTGAGTTTCCTTCCTCTTGATTGGATTCTTTTATCATAGGTTATACAAATATTAATGCATTGTAGGAAGCATTTGATAAGAAAGTTGGAAAATGATCAACAACATTACTAATTTTAATTAGAAGTTGGAAAAGGGATGATTGATTTGATGTGATGTTCTATTACTTTTTTGGGTTTTTAATTTAATCCAATTCTTTGAGCAATGGATTTCCATGAAGAAGGATGGAGAACTTCTCACCATATCGCTCATATCTTTTTCCAACTTCTCGTTAAACTTAATTGTTTTTATTTTACAACTTTTATATCAAACGGACCCATAGTCTTTCTCATGTTTTCTATGTGCATTTGCTTTTATTACTTACAAGTACTGAAAATGCCTCCTTTGTGAAGGAAATTCATCAAGTCATTCATCCAAGGTTTTCTTCCGGGAATTGCTTTGAAGATTTTTCTCATTTTTCTACCATCAATATTGATGATAATGTCTAAATTTGAAGGATTTAGCTCCATCTCAGCCCTAGAGAGGAGATCCGCTAGTAGATATTATATTTTCCAATTTATCAATGTGTTTCTTGGGAGCATAATCACTGGAACTGCGTTCCAACAACTAAATAATTTCATCCACCAATCTGCAAACGAGTATGTTCTTTTCTTGTATATGTTTATATCAAATTCAAACATTAAGGGCTCCGTTTGATAAAAAAAAGTGGAAAAATGATTGAAAACACTACTAATTTTTATGATAAGTTGGAAAAAGAGACGAGTGAATTGGTCAAATGTTCTCCATCTTTTACTTGGATTTTTTTTACCCACCGCCCAAATTCCATGGAAAACCCAAAAGGCGATAACATTTCATCAAATCAGTTGTCTGTTTTTCCAACTTCTCGTAAACAATAGTAGTGTTTTACAAATATTCCAACTTTTTTTTCTCTAACACACCCTAATGTTATATATATATATGTTTATACAGTCCCCTTCTCTTAAGGACCGTCCTTAAGTTAGCTAACTTAAGGTCTGTCCATTTCGAGGGGTAAACAGTTGAGAGTTAACTAAAAATCTAAAATTTCAACGTCCAGAAATGCACATATATATCAATTTTTCAGTTAACCCACTTCCTGATTGATTTTTTTTTTTTATGAAATTTGGTGGAAATGATCTACTCATTATAGAAATATTTTCCACCAAGTTTCATGAACAAATTCATCCGTTTACCTCCTCGAAAAGGTCGGTCCTTAAGTTAGTTAACTTAAGGACGGTCCTTAAGAGAAGGGGACTGTATGCTTCTATTAAAAATGTTTGCCTTAAAAGTTGAATAATTGTATGTGCAGTATTCCGAAGACAATTGGAGTGTCGATCCCCATGAAGGCTACCTTCTTCATAACTTACATAATGGTTGATGGGTGGGCCGGGGTTGCCGGGGAGATCCTGAGGTTGAAACCTTTGGTAATGTATCACTTGAAAAACTTCTTTGTGGTGAAGACCGAAAAGGATAGGGAAGAGGCAATGGATCCCGGAAGCCTTGGTTTTAACACTGGAGAACCTCAAATACAACTTTATTTCTTACTCGGCCTTGTTTATGCTGTTGTGAGCCCGATTCTGCTTCCTTTCATAATAATATTCTTCGCGCTGGCATATGTTGTATATCGCCATCAGGTACTTTTTTTAAATGTATAATTCACTAGTTCAAATGTTCATAATATGGTATACGTATTCGGAACATTTGCCATACATACCATATATATGGATTGGGATTTTTGAGGGCATAAATGGATTGATTTTTTTTATTAATCTTGGTGAAGATTGTGAGAGAATAAAAAGAAATTGTTATATTGATTTACAATAATGAGAACGTCTATTTATACAAGAGGAATTGCTATTAAACTAGGAAACTATATCACTTAGGAAACTATCTAACTTAGGAATATATACAGCTAATATAAACCTATACATAATATTTAACACTCCCCCTCAAGTTGGAGCGTACAAATTGTATATTCCCAGCTTGTTACAAATATAATTGACTCGAGGACCTGCGAGAGACTTGGTAAATATATCTGCTAGTTGGTCATTTGACTTAACATAACCAGTAGCAATGTCCCCTGAAAGAATCTTCTCTCGAATAAAGTGGCAGTCAATCTCTATATGCTTGGTCCTCTCATGAAAGACAGGATTAGAGGCAATATGGAGAGCTGCTTGATTATCACATATTAACTTCATCTGCTGAATCTCCATAAATTTTAGCTCCTGGAGTAATTGTTTCAGCCATATGAGTTCACATGTTGCTTTAGCCATGGCTCGATATTCTGTTTCAGCAGTGGATAGAGCGACAACGGATTGTTTCTTACTTTTCCAAGATACGAGATTACCCCCAACAAAAATGCAATATCCAGTGGTTGAGCGTCTATCGGACGAACAGCCTGCCCAATCAGCATCTGAATAGCCAATCACCTGAGTATGCCCCTTGTTTTCATATAACAAGCCTTTACTTGGTGCTCTCTTGATATACTTTAGAATACGAATAGCTGCATCCTAATGGCTATCACATGGAGTATTTAGAAACTGACTGAGAACACTCATTGGAAACGCAATATCAGGATGTGTTACCGTGAGGTAGTTAAGTTTACCAATAAGTCTCCTGTATTTATTCAGGTCTGGTAAAGGCTCCCCCTGATAAGGTAGAAGCTTAGCATTCGGATCCATCGGAGTCTCGACAGGTTTGCAGCTGGCCATGCCTGTTTCTTCTAAGATATCCAGGGCATACTTTCTCTGGGAGATAAATACGCCATGTTGGGATTGAGCAATTTCTATTCCCAAAAAGTACTTGAGTTTGCTTAAATCTTTTGTCTGAAAGTGTTGGAATAGATGTTGCTTGAGTTTCTGTATACCCTCCTGGTCATTTTCGGTAATCACAATGTCATCCACATACACAACCAAATAGATGCATCGGTTGGAGGGTGAGTGGCGGTAAAACACTGAATGATCAGACTCGCTTCAGGTCATTCCAAATTGTTGAACAACTGAACTGAATCGCCCAAACCAAGCTCGTGGGGACTATTTAAGTCCATAAAGAGAACGTTGGAGGAGACACACTAATTGAGATCTAGACTCCCCCTGAGCAACAAATCCAGGAGGTTGTTCCATATAAACTTCTTGTAATTCACCATAGAGAAAAGCATTCTTGATATTTAACTGATAGAGGGGCCACTGATGAATGGCGGCCATAGAGAGAAATAAGCAAAGAGAGGCCATTTTGGCAACCGGAGAGAATGTGTCGCCATAATCAAGCCCATAAATCTGTGTATAACCTTTTGCAACCAATCGAGCCTTCAACCGGTCTATAACTCCATCAGGACCAACTTTGACAGTATAAACCCAACGACAACCGACTGTAGATTTCCCAGGAGGAAGGGGCACTAAATCCCAAGTGCCATTAGAATGTAACGCAGACATCTCATCAACCATCGCTTGACGCCAACCTGAGTCCAAAAAAGCCGCTCCTACATTTTTTTGGAATAGAAACAGGGGACAAGGACGACACAAAGGCAGTATATGATGGAGATAAACGATGATAACTCAGGAAATTATAAATGGGATAAGAATTTTGAGTAGAACGAATACCTGTACGTTCGGCAATGGGATGATCCAAGTCAGAGACCGGAACGGAAGGCGTGATCGGAGTAGAGGATGAGTCTACTGGGTCAGATATAGGATTGGCAGGGGTGGTAGACTCAGTCAGAGGAGATGGAGCAATGTCGGTCGTAGGTTCGATTGTAGGAGCAGTGGTAGGTTCGGTGGAAGGGTTTGCAATAGGAGGGGGACGTTGTCGGCGATGGTATGTGAGTAGAGGAGGTGGCGAGTCTGCAATAGGAGTCACAGGGTCAGGAGATGATACAATCAGTGGAATAGAACTAGTATCTAAAAGAGGGAGAACATCAATCAAACACTCAACATGTTCGGAAGACGTAAAGAAAGGAGTTGTTTCGAAGAATGCGACATCAGCGGAGACAAGATATCGTTTAAGGTGAGGAGAGAAGCACCGATAACCTTTCTGTAAACGAGAGTAACCTAGAAAGATACATTTAAGAGACTTGGCCTGTAACTTATCTTTTCCCGGAGTGAGATCGTGAACAAAACATGTACACCTAAAGACACGAGGTGGAAGATAATAGAGTGATTGATTAGGAAATAACAGAGAATGAGGAACCTGATTTTGTAAACCTGAGGACGGCATGCGATTAATCAAATAGCATGCTGTAAGAACAGCGTCTCCCCAAAAACGCAGCGGAACATGAGTGTGAATAAGGAGAGTACGTGTAGTTTCAATCAAGTGTCTGTTTTTCCTTTCTGCCACCCCATTTTGTTGAGGGATATGAGCACAGGATGATTGATGAAGTATACCTTGAGAGGCCATAAAAGATCGAAAAGGGGCAGAAAAGTATTCTCGTGCATTGTCACTTCGAAAAGTACGAACAGTAGTGCCAAATTGAGTTTTAATTTTCAAACAAAAATTTTGAAATATGGAGAATAATTCTAAACTATTTTTCATTAAAAATAACTAAGTACAACGGGAAAAATCATTAACAAACGTAACAAAATAATTAAAACCCAAAGTAGATTTAACACGACTAGAACCCCATATATCCGAATGAACTAAAGCAAAAGGTGATTCTTCTTGTTTATTGAGACGACTAGAAAAAGAATGACGAGCATGCTTTCCTAACTAACAAGACTCACACTCTAAAGAAGACAGACTCGCAAGACTCGGCACCATCTTTTGTAACTTCTGTAGGCTAGGATGTCCCAAACGGTGATGGAGGATGGCAGGTGGATCAACGGCAACACATGCTACAGGGAGGGGTGGTGGGGAAAGGTAGTATAACCCGCGGTACTCACATCCTACTCCAATCGTCCTCCCGGTGTTCCGATCCTGCACAAGAACCGAATTGGCAACGAAGGTAACAGAATGGGGCAATGTTTGGGTTAATTTGCTAATGGAAATTAAATTAAAAGGACAATTTGGTATGAAAAGAACATAATCTAAAGATAGAGAAGGCAAGGGAGTAACTTGTCCAATTCCTCTAACTTTAGTCTGTGAACCATCAGCTAAGGTAACAGTAGATAAAATATCAGAATAAGTAATACGAGAGAACAAATCCTTATTACCAGACATATGATCGGAGGCACCCGAATCAAGAACCCATGGCCCAAGAGAGGATGATTGAGAGATGCAAGCAATATGATTACCAATTTGACTGGTTGAGGTTATGACTGATGACTGGTTACTCTCTTTAAATTTCTGAAATGCAGCATACTCAGTAGTAGGTACAGTCATAGTCCCGGGTGTATCCCCAGAGGATGGATCATATTGTGAAATGTTGGCGACCTTAGGCGAATAGCCATGAAGCTTGTAGCAACAATCTATTGTATGGCCCTGATTATTGCAATGAGTACATTTGGGACGAGTTTGACCTCGTTGCCCGCCTTTACTATCCCGTCGAGGAGTCACTTGAGAGGCTAGTATAGCAGAATCAGTGGAAGCGGTAGAATTGCTTGGGATGCTTAGAGGTGCGGAAATACGAATCAACTGCTCAAAGATCGTATCCATAGTAGGAACCCCAGGATTCGCCAGAATTTGATTGCGAACTGAATCAAGTTCAGTGGGCAACCTTGCTAGTGCAAGGACCATAAAAAAATTTCCATGATCTGTTTCTTGTTGCGTAACATCAGTTGACAGGGGCATCAACTCATTACATTCCTGTCAAAGAGTCTCAATTTGGCCTAGATATTCTTGCATATCATGATCCTGTTTCTTAATCGTCTTCATATGGGAGACAACAGTATAAAGACGATTAATGTCATTTGAATAAAGTTTCTTAGCCTTTTGCCACACCTCATAACAAGTGCGATAAGGACGGTATTGGCCAACAAGACTTTGATCAATAGATTGCCATAGAACATTGCACAAAAAAGCATCAATTTGTTTCCATTGCGACTGTTCTTTTTCAACAATATCGGTAACACGTTTTACTAAGTGTTCTTCATAACCCTGGCCCATAAATCATAATTCAACAGAGGCAGACCATGACATATAATTATTGGGACCCTTCAATTTTTCAGAACATATGATAGGAGTGGTCGCAAAACTTAGGAAAGATTTGTTAGGCAACATATTAGTTGGATTACTCATTAAGAATGAACACAAGTAAGGATGTAAAGGGCAAAAAATACCAGGAAAATATTGAAAAACAGTAGGATTCGAGCCAAAAAGAGAATCTAGAAATTTTGGAGGAGTATCGACTGTTCACGCGCTGACACGCGCGTGTGGAAGGGTGGCGCGTGGGAGCGCGTGAGTCGGAATTTTCCGGTGATATTTCTGGCGTGAGCTCCTCTGGGATTTCCGACCACCTTTGTGTGGGTGGTGTGATGTGAAAGAGGTAGGATACATGCGAAACAACTAGGGTTTGGATGACTCCTTGGTTGTTGGCGGCTAGGGTTTGGTGAGATGTATGCTGGAACGAAAAACACAGCAAACACAAGATTGTAATAGGGTTTTTCTCACTATTCGTCTGATACCATGTGAGAGAATAAGAAGAAATTGTTATATTGATTTACAATAATGAGAACGTCTATTTATACAAGAAGAATTGCTATTAAACTAGGAAATTATCTCACTTAGGAAACTATTTAACTTAGGAATATATACAGCTAATATAAACCTATACATAATATTTAACAAAGATGATCTCCATGATTAGGATCTCCACCAAATTTCATCAAAACCGGGAAGTGAGTTAGCTAAAAAATTGAAATATACGTGCATTTTTGGCCGTTGAAATTTTAGATGTTTTAGTTAATGACCCACTTCCTATTTGAATTTTTTTACGAAATTTGGCGGAGATCATCCGTTTACCTCCTCAAAAGCCCCAATCCATATATATGGTATGTATGTTTGATATGTATAGGAAATTTTCCATATATATATATCAATAAGCTACCTAGTATATAAACTTATGGACTATCCACGTTTATAATTATCTGTGGCACTCGATTTAATTTACAGCAAAATAGTTGTGCCTACGCTCGAATATATTTTAATAATTAAATAAAAACATGCAGATTATTAATGTGTACAATCAAGAGTATGAGAGCGCTGCAGCATTCTGGCCTGATGTCCATGGGCGCATCATAGCTGCATTGATTGTCTCGCAGTTGCTACTAATGGGATTATTGAGTACAAAAGAAGCTTCTCAGTCAACTCCGTTACTCATCACGCTCCCGGTACTTACAATTTGGTTCCACAGATTCTGCAAAGGTCGTTTTGAACCAGCTTTTGTTACACATCCATTGCAGGTGCGGTTGCTGCTCCAATATTTGTTTATATTGCTTCATTATTACTCAGTCTGCCAGTTAAATTAGGGTGTGTTTGGTTGGCAGTCTTTTCCATGGAAAATTAGGGCTTTTTGACTTACCCCGTATGTTTAATCTCTAATTAGACTTTACTTACCCTTATTTTGCTAATCCTTTGAATTAACCCCCAACTCTTGACAGAATGTTAACCCCTTCCAATTTTTTTATCCAAAAGGACTAGAGTACCCTCAATCCCTCATCTTCTTGTGAAAACCTTAGCCCTATTTTATTACTTTCCCTTTCTAAACACAAAGACCAACACCTCTCTCTAATAGAAACCCACATGGGTATTGTTCAAAATCACAAGAAGAGAAAGAGAAGAACACAACCTCCAGTGGCTAAGAAAACAGGAAAAATCCAGCGGGCTGTCGATCCCATCACCCGTCGCCATACCATTCCTGGAGGACGGAGACAACACTGATGACTGGCGGCTGGAATCTGTATGGGCTGATTGGTGTTCCTGTAATATATGTGTATGTTATTGCAAATTTTAGAGAGCGAGATTTTGAGTTTGCAGATCTGTTTTTAGAGAGACAAGAAGGGAAAGAATAACCGAGTAATTCTTCAAATTTCGAGGGCTTTGATTTTATTTTTTTGTTTGATTTACTTTATATGGGTTACGGTTCATTTAGATGGCGGAATGTTGAAATTGAGGGTAAATCTTGGGGGTTATAAGTCTAAGAATTAGAAAAATAGGAAGAAACTCTAATTATGGGTTAAACATAGGAGGCTAACTCAAAAAAAGCCCGGAAAATCATAATAATCTTATTGTTGAGAATCAAAATAATAAAATAATCACGGTGGAAGGTTTATCGTAGCATGTTGCTTAGTTGCTATAGGTGCTGATATGCTACACTTGGATATTTATTCGACATCCCAATGCATTTTTCAGCTGGACCATTTTCGGCAAAATCTTTTCTTCTTTCCACCCATTTTCCGGGTTGTCAATCAATAGTTTCATTTTATTTATATGGTATTTTATTCTTCAGGAAGCAATGATGAAAGATACTCTGGAACGTACAAGGGAGCCAAACTTGAACTTGAAAGATTACCTTCAAAACGCTTACATTCACCCCGTCTTCAAGGGTGCAGATGATGACGATGATGATAGTGATGTAGCTAGTGAGGGGTGGGACCAGGAACCCGCACTAGTGCGCACTAAACGTGTGTCAAGAAGGACTATGCCATTGCCAAGTAAACACGGTGGTTCATCTCCACCCTTATTATCTGATGTTGAAGGAATTTCAGGTCCATAGAGGATTTTAGATCCCGTTTTAGTGTATGGAGCTGCAGGAGGTTTTTTCATTACCAAAGTTCAAGGAAAGAATCATTGTAAATTTGGAGGAGGTAGCTAGTTTACTCACTGATATGTAGATAAAATGGACAATAATATAGTTCCCTTTTTTTCAAGGAATTCTACAGTCTGGGACGTTTATAGATTACAATGCATCTCAATTCTACATTCTACTTATTTTTGTTTCTTGCTTCTTAGATTTTTGGATTGAAAATGATATATTGGGAGGAGCGAGAAGTTTATTTTCTAAGGGTTGCTAAGAGAACACATTTAAAACTCGATTAGGAAGACCATTTTGGGTTATAAAAACAAGAAAGGATGCATTTAAAACTTTATTTGATCACCATTTTTGGTTATAAAAATGAAAAAGGAAGCATTTCATGTTACGAACATTGAAGGCCACCACCCATACAAAGTACCAACCTTATTCTTTTTTATTTTTATTTTTTTGACCAATGTACAAACCTTATTCAAGTATCCTAATTAAACTACTACTTGCATGGGTGGTTAGTGTATTACTTTGTTTCTTTAACGACATGATTAAGTTTCTCAGTTTAATTTTCGCTTTTCAAAGTGTTTATATTTTAATTTTATTAACTAGACACAGAACCTGTAAAATATTTGATATGCTCAAGTCAACTTATCTTTAGCTTTCTCCTCGTCTCTACAAAAAGAAAATATTTGATGTAATGAAACAACTGCTACAACAAATATTTTTCCATCTCTATCCTTTAGTTCGTTTATAAAATCTTCTTATGGAGTAGTGCCAGTGCCAACACTACACGTGGTAAGAAGAAAGCTTAAGGCAAGACACATAGTTAGAGATTGCATTGTCCAAAAAAAAAAAAAAATAATATATAATTCCCTCCATTATTTATTCCCCCCAATTAATTCCCCCCAATATTTCCCTCCAAAACGTTAGAGATTGCAAGAGGCTAAACTTGAGTTTGATTGCAAAAGTAAGAACCGACGAATTGAGATGGGCCGAGACAGATTTTTGGTCAACTTGCGGGTATTGGGAAAGGGGTTGGGGGTTTTACGGATTTGCCCATCGTTTGAAAAAAATAATTTAATTCTCCTTCAAAGTATTAAAAAAAAATAAAAATAAAAAAATAATTTTATTTAGTTTTAGTATTAAAAAAATATTTATCATGTTGAAATATGTTGGGGAGGCAAGGTTAGTTGAAAACGGACGGAATGTGTAAAAAATTTCAACGCTATAATTTCAATTCTTTTGTCTTTCCGATCATTTCCCTTGTCGTAAAAAATCCTATCGATTCAATTCGAATTTTGCAGCCATAATCTTGGATTCCATTACGTAAGTAAATAAAATAGATCGATTCCATTGATTCTTTCATCGACCAGTCACCTAAACGAATCGATCGATAAATCGGAGAGTTAGATCCATGAACGAGGTTATGACGGCGACAGATGCGTCGTCGAGCAATCCAACGACTTCGTCTTCGACGTCTACTGCTTCTCTCCTCCCATTGAACCTCCCTCTTCTATCTGCATTCCTCTCTTGTGCTATCGCTCAGTTCCTCAAGCTCTTTACCACATGGTTCGTACACATCTCCCTTCTAATATTTCAACTTCGTTATTTGCTGAATACCAGTTCAATCGTATTTGTGTATTTGATCCGAAATTATTTATTTTTTCTGTAAAGGGGACGATTCTAATACTAATAATGTTGGACATCTTAGGGTTGTTATGTATTGTTTAAATTGAAGGGAGACAAATTTAACTACTATGTCTGTTATCTCAAATTTTGAGACAAATTATGTAAAAATACATATTTTTGTTCTTAGTGGTTGTGGTTGGGGGGGGGGGGGGGGGTTCTGTTGCCTCCCCTTTCTATATAGAATTATAGATTCTCTACTGGTGTGAAATTTGTTTCAATGTAGTAGTGAATTTTATCGAGTAATAGAAGTGCCAAAAAAAAGAGAGAAATTTTAAAAAGCAATGCCTTCGTTTATGGTTTTAGGTTCTGTATTTTGCTTCCCATGCTTGCTTTTGGTTTCAAGAAAATGCTACAAATACAGTTGTTTTGAGTATACATTTGGGCTACCCTTATTGCCAAAGCAATTATTTCTTTGTGAGAGCATAGTGCTGCTTTGAGAAGTTGTACTGTATGCTTCAAAAGTTGTACATAGCACTGGCAATAGTACCACCCTACATTTATAATGTTACATAAACTCAAAAGGAAAACGATAACATGTACCCTTAGAGCACATGTTAAAGCTACTATAATGGAAAGAATGAACTCTTGTATGAGAATCTGTGCCATTTAATACATGTTGACAGTTTATTCTTGCTTAACATGTGCCCTTAACATGACCCAACTCAAAAAGATAGGGTATCAGCTGTTCGCTTGTACCTCGGTTGGACTATGGAGAGGCATTAGACATCATAAGCTTCATGATCTCAAAAATGAAAGGAAGAACAACTCCAAAACAGGCCATAAGGGCTGTTAACTAGAAGAGGGTAGTGGGACGAGGTTAGTAGGTTACCGCAGTTCATCCTTTTGTAGCAAGTCTGAAGGCACATTTATGCAGCAAAGTACGCTATATAAATAAGAATTAGTTGTCTCATCTTCATTTTTGTAATCATGTTTATGCTTAAATGCTCAAATAATATAGCAAAGAACTGAAACGGTTTTTCTTGCTTGTTTGCTTTTGAGTATTTTTGTTGAAGTAACCTTTCATTTTGTTCAGGCTTGAATTTTTTTTTCTAGAAACTCAATAGGCTCAATGATCGCAAATAGAAATATATAAATAAAAATGAGTTGATAGAACAAACTAAAATTTACAAGTTGTGGTGGTCAAAATGAGATAGAGTCGGTTGGCTTCTTTTTCTTCTTTCTTTCTCCTCCCCAACTATTCTGGACTTATCTAACCAACAAACTTCAAAAATATGAAGCTTGATAGCGTATCCAAATAACGATTCCAACTTTTTCTCAAATTTGAATTGTTATTCTTAACTTCATTTCAATTCTAAATGCCAATCGCTCCTATATAAGATTCAGTTTTTCTACAATAATCTAGCTTATTATGTTAAATTTCTTTGGTGTTCTCTGTTATTTAATTGCTGGAAACCCATTAGAGGCATATATTTTCACTTTTTTGGTGCAAATTGATGGCCGTGCATTTACTTTTTAAGTACTGCTCATTTTCTTCTCCATGTTCCTAGATGCTCAGGTATAAGGAAAAGAGATGGGATTCTAAAAGAATGCTTGATTCTGGTGGAATGCCATCATCCCATTCTGCAACTGTGACTGCTCTGGCAGTAGCTATTGGTCTACATGAAGGGACAGGAGGACCAACTTTTGCTGTAGCTGTTGTATTGGCTTGTGTTGTACGTGCTTTCTAACCACATTTCGTTTCATTATGTCTTGTTCATATGCTCCCATGAATATTCCATTTAATCTATTCAAACTTTCTCTTATATTACTTTTCAACTTGTTACATGTGCGATGTTGTACTTGGTAATTCTTGCTACTTTTATCTGTTGCTAAAACATTTTAAAACAATGTGATAACGATTGATTAAGTGATTAAGTTGCATGTTCTTTAGAGTAAAAATCACACCATTGGTAGTAAGGGGTTTATTTTCATTTTTTCTTTTAACAACTCTAGTCAAGAACTACTGTGAATTTTATTAATAAATGCAATTGAGCTACACAACTCGGTAGCCCTCCCCTAACAACTGTTTCTCAAAGGAATTTTTTAAACTGTTTGTGGTGGGGTTATAATCATGCCAACTCTTGTGAAACGTGATCAGTGATACCATGTGAGCTTCAACTCATTGGTATGGTATCCTTCTAATTTAAGGGTAATTTCGTAATTTAAGTGCACACCAGAACATTACCACCTGGGGTCCTCTAGCCTAATATATGGAATATATAAACTAATTGAATTCTATTCTTTATTTATATCGTTTTTTTACATTCATTTGTTTTAAATCTTTCATGTTCTTTAAATGATCAGCCTTGTGATAAAATTTATTATGCATTTTCTTTTAAGAAGTTTATAACTTTACTTTTTACATTTCAAATATATGCAGGTGATGTATGATGCCTCTGGGGTCAGACTTCATGCCGGACGGCAAGCTGAAGTAAGATTGCCTATCAAAGGCCAAGGACACTGGTTTATTTCCTTTTCTTTGTTATTCCCCTTTTGCACATGTTATGGGTTTACTGTTCAATCCTTTTAATTCTCATGCTAGTAATTCTTTTGACAGAGTGAGGCCCTTATAGTACCATGAATTTTGAGGATGAAAAAAAAAAGCCTCATCCATATAAGTTGTCATTGTTACTCAAGTTTTTAAACGCTCTTCGATTATATAGTGTATAGTTTTATATTATATTTTAAATTGTGAGAGCAATCAGCGAGTAGTGCCCCACCTTTAAATTGGACGGTCTCCCTCTTTCGGCCTCTCTGACAGTAATATGTTTATTCTTCTGGTATGCTATTATTATGTGCTCAGCCTACATGATAAAAGTTAAGCTTTAAATTTTTCGTGAAGGCAAAAAGGCATGAGAGATTAATTGAAGAAAAAATTACTAAATCGTAGTAAAAAAAAGAAGAAGAAGAAGAATGAAAGAGAAACAAATTGTGATATCTTCGAGTGCCTCACTCATAAAAACATGCTATATGCGCGTTGATTTTTTAGATGAAGGCTCGAGGATTTAGCAATAACTCTTCTTTGATTGTTTAGATGAAGCTTCAGAGTTGTCACATAGAAAAAAAAAACAAAAAAAAAAACACCTTCAGATTTGTCATAAAAATCCCATGAAATTTCTCTGTATATTGTTTGAAGTTGTAAAGTAGTAAAATAGAGTGCATTTAGGCTACCCTTAACTATAAAGTTCACAAAAACATAGTTTCGTAGAATAAGGAGCAAAAGACACTAGTAAATATATTTTTCCACAAAACACTAGTAAATATTGGGCAAATGCTGGCTTGTGCCCCACCCCTTGTCTAGCATTAATTGGAAAAGAATACGTGCCCTGCGGAAAAGTAACTAAGCTGTAGAGCATGGAGCCTTCTTGCTTGCTTAAATTTCATTTGTGAAATGACCGAAGTGTCTTATTTTGTTTCCTTTGATCAAATAAGGATACCGCAGATATATATATTTTTTTTAAGAAAAAAAGGTTTAACTACTACTCTTAACTTCTGTTCTCAATAGTTTTCCTGGTGTAATCCTTGTCAGTGTGTGAGAAAATTTTGTGCATCTTAAGTATGTGGGCAGGTCACTCACGTATTCTTTACTTTTTCAGTTTTTGGATATTCTTATGTTTATTTTTTCATGTTACTTGCAGATGTTGAACCAAATTGTGTGTGAATTTCCTCCAGAACACCCTTTAGCCAGTGTCAGACCTCTACGTGATTCTCTCGGACATACACCCTTCCAGGTCGTTTGTACTCTACGCACCATTTCTTGTACACAAATTGTAGTACACTGCAATATATGCATAGAACGTCAAAATGACCCTTTTTGTTCTTGTCATATCTTTGGAAAAAAACAAGAAAGTAATTCACTCAAATTTCTAATAACATGCACAACTGTCTTATTTCTGTGGAAGTGGTGTAAAGACATATTACTTGCATTATGGAGTTACATTGTGCACTCCACAATGGTTGGGTGTGAAATTATTATTTGAATGGATAAGAGATGTCCGGCTGAGTTGAAACAGATACCTGGTGTCAGTTTGATAAACACGAAACGGACAGCCAATACCCATTTGGGACTCATACGAATACCAGTTGTCTGGGTCCTAAATGGACACTAGTTATCTGTATTATAAGGAACTTATCCAAACTTAATTTAATCCTTTGCCCCAATATTATAACGAAGTGTTATAGGATAGACGTGACTAAAAACAGCTGTGGGTGTTCTTTACAGAAAAAAAAAAGATGCCCTTAAGTTGAAATGCTCGAATAAATCAAGCCAAAGGCAACAGTAATTTGGAGTTGTTATAATTTGATCACTCTTCATACAGGTTCTTGCTGGTGCAATCTTGGGAGTCATAGTGGCATATCTGATGAAAAACACTTATTAGGGCACGTGATGGGCAGGGACGCTTTGACCTCATCACCAATTTGGCTGTTGGAAATAGCAACAGTTTAGCAAAGGAAGGATGCATAAGAATTTGTTTTGTGATTGTTGAACTGTAAAATAGTTTGAAGGGTGTTTTCGCCTACTTGGCTACTCACTGTTAACAGTTGGACTACTTGAATATAGATACATATATGTATGCTGTATGTTGTTCTTTAAGAATCCGTAATTATAAAAAATATTACCTTCCTACAGCGTACTCTTGATATTGCAGCCTAAATATATATTCAACAATCTACCGTCGAATCTGGAAGCGTTGATAGAGTCTACATTGCAGAGGGATAAGAAGTTTTTTATATGCAGTACTTTTTACCTTGCGTTTTGTTAATTGTCTGGAGTTAAAATTTATTGATCCTCTTGGACGAGGGGTCACCCATGATCCTCAGACCAAACTTCTTTCTCAACGATTTACCCATTTTCGCACTTCAATGCAAATCAAACCAATTGCAAAACAAGAATCAGTGAGTTGATTTCAACAACTACAAATATTTCATTTACAGAACATTTTTACATTGAAATCAGATTCCTTTCTAGTGCAGCTGGTTTGAACAACGACAACAAACATTTCGTCTACATAAAAACCCTTTTTAATTGAAATTAGTTTTCAATAAGACAGCTCTTAATTTTTTTTTTCTCTTCCACTGAAGAGGTCGCATTTCTTACAATTGGATATACCATTTTGCTACTTGTCTTAAAAAAGGGAAACCAGTCAAGGATTAGAGTGAAATTTTATTAGGAAATTATAATTATTAGTTACACATATAGAGTAACCCCCGTCTATCAATTATTGTGTAGAAGAATTTGAAACTGATTTTGACGGAATTTAGTTTAAGCTGGTCATCTCTTTGAAAGATTTACAACTGTTGTTCGAACTTACATCTCAAGTGCTCTTGAGAGCTTTGTGAAGACTTGCTTTCCATCTTATTCTTCCATAAAGTTCTTAAGGAATATTCTACATTTAGTTACATGGTAGAAAGGATAGATACATTTGCCATCACCTAAAAGCTCATGTGCATATACCATTATTATTATTATTATTATTTTCCAAAATGGGCTCGATATTAATAAAATTATTTTCTCTATTTTAAAATCAAAGTATACGTGTGACTCATTTATAACACAACGATTTAAAAATGACTTCTCAAATAGTGACAAGTTTTAAGTTTTTTTTTTAAAATATAAGTGATAATAGATTTGGATGATTCTTTAAGGAAATAAAAAAATTTGAATCATGACACATTATAGTATCAATAATCACGTTCTAAATCACCGGAACAAGGCCCGGATCAGTTTGAAAACACTTAAGGTTGTGTTTGGTTGCTCTCTTTTTTTTTTCTTTCTCAAAATTTTAAAAACTCAACTCAAAACCAATTCTACTTTCACACTTTCCAAAATTTATTTCACTATACTTTCTCTCTCTCTATTTTTTTTTAAAACGCCATAACTTTAAATCCAAAAATCCAAAAATAATAAAAAATATATATTTAAAACCTACTCATCGAGATCTATAAAATAAGATCCATTGTGACTATTTTTTGAATTTTTTTATGCATTTTTTTCATTGGTTTAAAAAAAGTCAAACAAAACTAAATTCACTTTTCAACATAAAAATTCTAACTCAAAACATTTAACCAAACACCCGGGGCTTGTTTGGTAGCTCTCTTTTTTTTTTTTCTAGATAAGTTTTTAAAAATGTGGTGTTTGGTTGAATGTTTTGAGTTAGAGTTGGTTTTTTGAAAAGTGAATTTGGTTTTGTTTGATTTTTTTTCAAACAAAGAAAAAAATGCATAAAAAATTTCAAAAAATAGTCACAATGGATCTTATTTTATAGATCTCGATGAGTAGGTTTCAAATATATATTTTTTATTATTTTTGAATTTTTGGATTTAAAGTTATGGCGTTTTAAAAAATTTTTTAGAGAGAGAAAGTAAAGTTAAAGTTTTTTTGGGAAGTGTAAAAGTAGAGATGTTTGTGAGTTGAGTTTTTAAAATTTGTAGAAAAAAAAATAAAAAGAGAGCTACCAAACAGGGGCGAAATTTTTAAAAACTTATCTAAAAAATTTGTCTAAAAACATTAACCAAACACCACCTTATAATTTTCACACTCTCAAAACACTAGCCCATACCTTTTTCTTTCTAGCATTTATTTACTTTTAATAAAAAATAATTAAGGGATCGGACTTGAATTTCTAGTCGCGTCAGATTGGGGACTGGGGAGTCCATTTCTAGTCTACCTGAAACGCCCCTTCAAACTTACTTGCATCCCAAAATTCAAATTGGAAAGGAGGGAAAACTCGTTCCGTCGCACAACCTCGCCGAGAGAACATTACATTCTTCTCTCCGATCTCCAAAAACCCTAGATCCTCTCTCTCTCTCTCTCTCTCTCCCTCTCTCCTTCACTTCTCCCTACACTCAACATACTCAATCTCATTAACATTGAAACGTTATACTACCTTAAGATTCGATCCAGTTGTACTTATATTTCCAACACCAATGGCCGAAACCCTAAGCCCCAATCCGACGACGGTCCAGAAGCAGAGACCCCCAATGCTATCTCCTGCAAGTCCATTCTTCTTAGGCTCCAACGACGACAAACTCGAACGCGCTCGTGCACGCGCCGAACGCGCTGCCGCTATTCGCCGCAAACCTGCTGCTGCTCCCGCGGCCGCTCTTCCTCCAACCGATCCTTGTCTAGATAAGAACCAGATTCTCGAGTTGTTCCAAAATTGTATCAAACTCGCTAGCGAAAATGTACAAATCTCTCTCTCTCTCTCTCTCTATGTATTATATATATGTAGATATGCATCTTAATTTGTAGAATTTTATGAGTTAATAAGATTTGTTCAACTGAAATATTTGGATGCAGAAAATCAATCAGAAAAATACATGGGAGCTAAGCCTGATAGATCATCTTTGCGAAATTATTAAAGTCGAAGAAGAAAATGACGTGGAGACGAATTTTCAGAAGGTATTTGATGTTTGCTGCTGTAGGAAATTATATAGTTTAGGCGACTAAAGCTTTCTTTTTAGTTAATGAGACCGAGAGAGTCCTTAATTAGTCTGAGGTACTTAGATGGTTGTTTTTGACCCCTTAGTTACCATCATTGTACATTCATAATGTGAATTCCTTACAATCAACTATGTGCTCTGTGTTTTAGACTTCTTTAGTAAATCGGATTAACAATACATCGGACAAGCGATTATTTTGGTTTAATAGTGTAAAATAATTATTTCACCGATTAATCTGGTGACTCTTATTGCATCCACAGTGGCAGACTTTAAGTGTAACATAACTACGTTATATTTATCATGCCGACCATACTTGTGGTATTGCAATGTTATGAGAATACTCGGCTCTGTGCAACTTCCAATTATCAACTGAGGTTTAATAAACCAATTCATTTTGAAGCGGACTCCTACGAGCCCTCTCTCTCCAAATGGACGGCTATGAGCTGTTTACTCCTTAGTAGGCAGTCTAACTTCGCTTTGCAAAGTTACTGTTAGTTAGAGAGTTGTAAACAAGTGGTGGTAGTGAAGTGTTGATACATTTGGAAAGTTAATGGTGTAACAAGAGCACTAATGGAAATATTATGCAAGTTCATACCTACCCATTGCAAACTGACATAGGATAACTTTATCCTAATTGTCATTGTGGATGCTCTTAGAAACTCTAACCGTTTTAGTGTATTTAGTGGCCTATCTTCCCATGTTTTTTTGGTTGCACCTTGTTGCTTTGAAATGAGCTGGACGCCTCAAAAGTACAATATTATCTAATTGATCCAAGTACAATAGTAGGTTGATAAAATTTGAATAAACTTGATGCTGCCATTTGCCATTATTCTAACTAATTTTGTCCTTTAAATTTTTGACGTGTTGGATTATTCCAACATTCATATTATACTCTTAGTTGTGTACCTCATCATCCATCTGGGACGGGCCTCATTATTTGTAGGAGTTTCATATGTGTTTCATAGCAGCTGAACCTTGAAACTGAATTTGGTTTATTTAACTGCTTAAGAAATTCAGTTACTTTTTCTTCCTGATCTTGGTTAGATGCATTTGGTTAATGATACCTCAAACACAAATTTTCATTTATGTGGAAAAGGATGAAATTCTTTATAGTAGTAAGTGAAAATGGTTCTAAAAGCTTGTTGAAGTGAAGCATCCTATATTAAGTTAAGCCATTTATTGGAGACGTTATGCGTTATCTGTCTTATTAGCATTTTTATTCATTGTCTTCTAAGTTCCATTTATAAAAAAGATTAGAAGTAGAGGTCCTAGAGGAAATATGGGGGAAAATGGAATGCTTGTGTACTAGAGTGAGATTGCTTCACATTTCACATTTTGGAAGATTTGTGCTTAAATCCAGTTCCCTAGGATGTGGATTTTTAGAGTGTTATTGTGATTTGTATGAAGCTATTTTCAATTGGCAGTTAAGCTTACTAATGCCACAAGCACTAATTTGCACACTTTAGAAGATACATGTTATTTCCACTCTTGCGAGTACAGGCAAGTTGCACTCTTGAAGCTGGAGTTAAGATTTACTCAATGAGGGTGGATTCAGTACATTCAGAGGCATATAAGGTCCTGGGAGGGATTAATCGAGTGGGACAAGAAAATGAACAAGGTTAGTTCTTTGTTACCCATTAAAACTTTCAGCTTACAGATAAATAATACATGATTTTCGTTTAAGCTATATGATAACATCCTTTTTCTTTCGAGCGAACCAGATTAAACAACGTTTTGCTTCCTATAGAAGCTTCAGACATTCATTTATTTAACAAGATTTTTGTGGGGCAGTGTCCGATTTTTTTTCTATTCTTGTTACTCCTTTGTTAGAAGAAAGTTAGATTAATCCTTGAATCCTTTTAGAAGTACCAAGATCGGTTGGGTTTCAGAGATCTAATCTTTGGAAGAAAATTTCAATGCTACCCTTTTCCATACTTTTGTGCAACTTATGTTTGCTTGGATTTCCATTATTTACGTAATGTCAGGAGAGTACTATATAAGTATATATGAAAATGGAATATTACTACTCCTACTACTACTGTTTTTCTTTCATTCCCTATTTTCATTGTATTTTGATTTTCTTCTGGGTATGGTTAAATGCACTCTACTCGGGTGACACTTCAAAAAGAGGCTCGTACAAAACCATTAGAGTTATAGTAGTAAGTCGGTTGCATTTAACTGTACCTCTCTTTTATTATCTTAGGTATATCCGGTCTCATTTTGATTAATATTGTTACCTTGCAACTAGGGGATTGCGGCCTTTTGTTACACGATGTGTGTATCCCTCTCTACTAGTCAGTTTTTTAAATGTGCTGCTAATATGCCAGATTGCACGTTGGAGGATGCCAACATCAGTAGCGGGCAAGAAGAAGGCAACTCTAAGAAAGAACACGATAAAAAGGTTGTGGTTGTCCGAATTATACAGTATATCAATCGAGTTTCTGTACTAAATTACTAATAATAGTCAATAATTGCAGTTGTCACCTTTATCAACACTGGAATCATCATTTGACGCTCTTAATGTGAAGAAATTTGATGGTAAGTATACCATCTGTATTTTCAGTTAGACTGTTATCACGATTCAATGACACTCTTATGATGGTTTCCTTTGTTCTTTCTTTTTTATTTTGCAGCTGCATTTGCAGTGGATCCTCTCTATCACCAGACATCTGCGCAGTTCGATGAAGGTGGGGCCAAGGGCCTCTTGTTGAACAATCTTGGATTATATGGTGGCTGCAGGGTGCTTTTCGATTCACTGGAAGTACCGGGAAAGTCGATGTCATCTGCTAGTCAACATGATAATGCGGAGGCAATTGATATTTCGTACGCCAGAGGTTGGTTGTTTTTTTTACCCCTTGGTTACTAAAAAAAAGAAGGCATCACTATTTTATTTAGGGGTGTTTGATTGTCAAAGTTTTCTGCAGAAAACTTGGAAAATATGTACTTTCCATCTTTTGATAGTGTTTGATTGCCTAATTTTCTAGGTAATTCAATTAATTCCATTTTACATTTAAATGATGCACAGTACTAGGAACTTGAATTCTTACCCTCCAAGGAAAACGAATTTTAGGTGTGGAAAGAGTTCAAACGCAAAAAGGTTCACTTCGAGGTAAAAAGTGAACAATCAAACACCAAATGTTGAAAAATGTGTCATTATTGCCTAGAATTTAAACATTTTCTACCCTAATTTAATGCCTGCCATCAAACACACCTTAGACTCTGGTGATCCTGTTTCTGTTTGACAAGTTGCGATATTCTAGATGCATAGTCATTTCCTTGTGTTCTTTATAGATTGCATTGAACAGATGCTGTTGAACATGCCACAAAAGGATGAAATTTCACCGAGTCTTAGGGAAATAGTCAACCGATTTGCCGAAGATAACGGGAGAGCACCAGATACTTTCTCTTCTGATCAAACATCAGCAGAACATGTTTTTGAAACTTACAATAATTATGATGCTGAGTTGGACGGTGATGCGTACGATAACTGCGGCACATGGGACTATGATAATGGTGAACAAACAAGTGTGGTTGACGAGGGAGCCTATGGCGGAGATTTACCAAGTCATCATGAGGTGCTTGATATATGGCGAGGGTCTTTTTGGTAAAAAGTTGGAAAATGATTGAAAGTTAGTGGATTTTATGAGAAATTGAGAAAAGATACGAGTAATTTGATGAAATGTTCCTTATTTTCCATGGATTTTTTTCCTTACCCAGCACCCAAAGAATTTTACTCCATGTAAAACTCAAGAAGTAATATAACATTTCACCAATCGGCAATCACTCATCTTTTTTTTCAATTTTTCATAAAAATTAGTAGTATTTGTACTTATTTTCCAAATCTTTTCATCTACAGCCCTTAATCTTTTCATCTTTCTTCTTTTATTTTGCGATCTACCATCAAGTAGTAGTTAAACTGGACTGAAATTTTTGGTTGATTTTGTAGGAAACTGGAACAAATATTTTCCACGGCCCTGATGTGGATGACAGATTTGCGAAAGTTGATGGCTATTTATTTTTAAGTTTGGGATTTGCATCTAAACAAAATGCTTGGGCGGGCCCTGATCACTGGAAGTATCGGAAGGCTAAAGGTAACCTTTTTCACTGGCCGGTATTTGGTGATCGGCACGCTTTTCAAGAATGTAATGTAGAATCTGTTTGTAGGTTTGGAGGAACCTACGAAGGAAAATGGATCACCATTAACGACTAAGAAACCGAGGAGTAAAAAACAAGCAGAAATTGATATTGATTTTACGAAAGCCTTGGAAAATGATGATCTGTCAGATGTATTTGCCCCTCCTAAGAACCCTAAGACACTACTACTGCCGGCAAATAGAGTACCTTGTAATACATTACTTCCAGAAGATTGTCACTATCAACCAGAGGAGCTTGTCAAGTTATTTATTCTACCTAATGTTATGGTAAACTTTGTCACTCGTGTAGATGGGCAAAATATAGCCTGCTGTGTTTATCTAGCTATTGTACATTTTAGGGCTTTTTTGCCTTTGCCCCCACCCTCATTTTATATGTAAATAAGTAAATTAGACTTCACCCCACCACTTGCATAATTGTTAGACTTTACCCTTGCATGCCGGAGAATCTCAAAGAATTACGTAAAAAACGGGGGTCAAGTCAAAGGTTTACGTTAAAAGAAACTGGACATCCCACCCCCCACCCACCCCAAAAAAAAAACCCACACACCCCCACCCCCATTTTTACGTAATAATTTGCGATGGTCCTGCATCAGGGGGCAAAATCTAAATGATTATGAAAAGAGGGTGTTAAGTCTAATTCACATCAAGCGTAGGGGGTGAAGTAAAAAAAAAAACTATATTTTTCTAAAGCTGTTTCTTAGTTATACATTTGTTCTGCTTGTAGTGCCTTGGGAGAAGAGGAAGAAAGCCTTCAGGTGAGATGATGTTTCCGACTGATTTTTCAAACACGATTCCTTGATTTGTAAAAAAGATGCTAGTGTTTTGAGCATATGTTATGTTGCGTTCACTCAAGTTAACCACAACCGACAAATATTATGACAATATTTACATGCTTTCTGTAAACACGTGCATGCATATATTGTCTCATCATGCATTGACCAGTGCCATTCAAGTAAATCTGTTCCTTATAAATTGGATTGGATGGACTGTAGTTATGTGGATTATATTGCTTGGTTGTATTTTTAGATGAATCAAGTCAACAAAGAGATGAGTATGGACCAATGCCAACTTGGGACGATGAAGGTGGGTTTGGTGGCGAATATGATGATGGAAATGCTTACAGTGACGTGGAGGACTCAAGCACACTTGTCTCTCAGCCTCGTCAGGTTAGCTTCTTATAAATATACAATTTTCATATGGAAATAATGAAATATATATATAGAGAGAGAGTCTCCTTGACCGGCATATCCTTCTTTTAAGAAAAGAACGGACTTGCGATTTTCAAGGGGTTGACCTTTTTATCTTGAATTGCGATCCAAATGCCACAGGTAAATAAGATTGAAGTCCAGTACGACAAAACATCTAAACAAGTTGATGTTCAGGCACTGAAAGTAACTCTTTGGGATTGTATGCAAGAATCTCAAGCAAAAACTGTTCAGGTAAGTTAAATTTTATATATTTGGCAATGATTTGAACAGTGTTGGATTATTACCATCATGCTAAAATAAATTCTCTGTATGCGTGAGGAGATACTTGTTTATGTACTATGTCGTTTAGACTAACGTGAAAGAGGTTTTACTCCATAATGATTGCACACACACATACATTTTGGTTGTGTTTGATTTGAGTTTGTTTGGAAAAGAAATGCAACCAAACACACCTTCATTTCTTTTGTTGCTATCAACAATACCCTAGTTGTATATGTCTACCCTTAAAGCCATTAAAGTTTGAAGTATTTACTTGGTAAAAAGGCGCAGGAGGAAACATTATCATTCAAACAAATTCTGGCCACCTTTCCAAACAAATGTAGAGCAGCGGCATCACTGGACGAGATCTCTCCCCATTTGTGTTTCATATGCCTGCTCCATCTTGCAAACGAGCACGGTTTGAGCATCCATGGCTGCTCCAACTTGGACGATCTCAGTATCCTCCTTCCAACTTCCAATGATAAGCAACAAGGTGTAAGTTAATTGAAGCTTTTTTGCTCTCGTGCGTATGTTGTCATGTGCGTGGAGTGTTCTTACGATCTGTAATATTTGTCTTCCTGTTATAACATGCCCATAATGTGCTGATTTGCGTATTCCCCTTTTGTCCTAGTAATTGTGAGATTATGCATATCTTATCGATGTATCAGATGGCGTTTATGAATGTCGGACGACTGTTTACCTCAGGGTGCATCTGGATGGTTAACAACTTAACATGGGAAAGAATCGATTCCTCAGAATTCTTTTAGATGGAAGGTTTTCTCTGTGGAAGAAACACTTAATAGGGGTGGGGTTCTTTTTGGATCCCACAGAAAATGATGACCTTACTTAGGCTACAAGAAGTTGTACAAAGAACAATTGATTTTCTAGAAAATTAATGGAATCGAGTGCACAAACGATGATCCTGGAGAAATTTTTATTGAAAAATAAATACAACCAAGCACATCTTGAGTTTAATGTGAGAGGCTTTAAAGTAAAATTGGCAAATTATGCGTTCATGGGTAACAAGGCCTTCAAATAGCGTCAAATTGTCCTATCAATTTTTTTCCATCTAAAATGAGAATCACATCTAGGTGACTTTGGCACTCTTGTTAATATTAAATGAAAATAGCTGCCTTTTTTGGTAAAAAAAAAAAATTTTGTCAATCTAAAATACCCTCAAATCAAAATCTATGCATCATAGATTCACAGGGGTGCGCCACTGCGCGTTTGTAACTTGCTATATAACACTGTAGCACACTAATTGAAGTACAATAATTGTTAATTATATTTTCCATGCTGTACCCGTATTTTAATTTTCCTTCCCTGTCGTTGACTTTCACAATTTACTAGCTTATTATTCGTGCGATGCACGGAAATTATATAAATTATTTTTTACAAGTATATATATCGTGTTTATTTTTTTGTATATATGTTTATGTTTATATTTATATAATTATAGTCAAGTTTTTTAAAATATAAAATTTATCAAATCAAATAACAAACACGAGTTTACATAAATACAATTACATTTAAGAATTATGACAATATGCACTTTCATCTTTACAATGAATAAATGAGCTATGGAAGAGATTGAAAATGATGCGAAGAATTTTTTTGCATAAAGATTGGCGCAAAGCTTGATATTAAAAGAAAGGAGAAGTTAAAAAAAAAAACCTCAAAACAGAGTCGACAAAATCTATAAAATTCCTTTCCAACTTTATCTTCATAAACAGCCCGAGCAATTTTCAGGATACCCCCCGTCCCACCATTTGAAACAAGGCCACATTCGAAAGAATTTCTGCAGTGATGTTGTTTTCGTGATAAATGTGAGACGATCTAATCTCCATTTTTCTCCATCAAACTAAGACACTTCTCCCATCTTTGCTTCAACTGTTAAGGAGGATCAAAATTTTTATTTAAAAAGCTACAAAGAGTGACGGCATAATCCATCTCCAGCCACAATTTAAACCAACCCTTGTTATACGCCGGCCCAATGGCTAAAACAACAGCAAAAAAATTAGCATAGAAAGCTGTTTCCCTCCAATATTTTGAACAAAAGACCCACAAATAGTGCCCTAGTGACCTAAAAATAAACCCTCACAAACAGCCAACCTGGATGGATTCTTTTACAACCCATATGTAATATATTATATTAGAAGAGTAATATATTGATAAATATTTTAGAGTATATTAATTGTGCTATTAAATGTTTCTACTTCCTCCATATTATTAATATTATTATTATATATATAATAGATATTAAGTATAGATATAAATATAAATATGAAAAATGAAAAGGTTTAAAAAATAAGTAGATAAAGGTTTCTTAATAAAATTTATTTATTACTATAATTATTACACTTCTTCGAATTTTACTATAATAATAATTATTGTAATAAATAATATAGATTATTAGGGCAATTAATAAGAGAGAGAGAGAGAGAGAGAGAGAGAGAGAGAGAGAATATTACTTCTTCTATAATACTATAATAATATACGATATGATATGATACTTTAAAACATTTTTTTAAAAACTTCTTGTGAGTTTAATGGATTAATTATATTTCAAAAAGTAAAGTTTATTCTCAGAGTATCCCTAATACTTGTGTATATGCACTACTACATTGTCGGTGGACCACCTTTGTGGTAATAAACCATTTGTGGTAATAAAGTGGTTTGTTCACCCTTTGTAGGTGGGTTGTGATATGTCCACCTCTTATGGTGGTGGTTGATGATGCTGCATATGGCATGGTTCGTAATTGGTGACGCAAAAAGAAAGCTTAAGTTATGAATTATGTAGTTCATAGTATAGTTAGAGCGACAAAAATTATATATGACTTCTTGAAATTATCTTTGATATGAATGGTTAATAAATAAAAAAAAAAAAAAATCTTCTTTAAGAACCATGTTTTAGATCTCCCCGTCCCCTCTCCTCTTTCAACCACAAATCTACAAGCCCCCCCACCCCACACACACACACATGTCTACAATTTATATTTGTTAATATCATACGCATATATACTCACGCATATAATACGAAGATTATTAAAGTAAAAATAATAGTCTTAATTTTCATTTTGAATTACCTTGAATTAAGTGTCTTATTTTTATTTTGGTGTAGAAGTAAGACATATTATTGACTATTAATTAAGTTAATATTATTTTTTTATAAAAATAGTAAAATTGAAGTGAGACTATCAATTTAAGATGAATAAATTATTATTTATTTATATGTAAAAAAAAGGTTTTAAAATTGTGTTCTAGATGCATTTAAGTCTCTTACTTACTTTAAAGTTTGAGGGTGAGAATGATGAGTGATTACGAAGCAATAATAAATTTTTTGGATGTGTTTTTGGGATTTTATAATCCTTGGGACATGAGTAACGCTGCTCATAATTTTAATAGATTGTCAAATTTAAGAATGCTATGCTTCACATTAATTAATCAGATTAGTGAGACCACTATTTTTGTTTGAGCCAGTTATTACAATATTTCCATAAAATGGATGTGAAAGATTTTTAAATTTAAAGGGTGCACTTATTGCTAAATTAGTTGTCTTTTTACTAAAGTATATAATGTTTTTAGAAATTACAAAATATGCTTGTAAAATTATACATTGTTTTATCACCTATTTGAAAAGATTTGGCCAATATAATTTGTGAGACCATTTTAATTATTAAAGTTGAATTATTAGAGCATTAGTAAAGTTGATTTTTAATTATTAATTGAATTACCTATTAAAGGTGATTTATGATCATTATTTTGATTATAGTTTATATCATTGAACCCCGTCGAATAGATTCTTATTAGATGCGCAAATGAGGAGGTACCATCTAAGCATCTACCTGTAATTATCTTTTCTTTTTCTTTTTCTTTTATCCATATTCCCACAAGTTTTTGCTAAAAATGAATAAATAAACAAAATTCCCCACGTGTTTCATACGATATGGATACAGTCGGTGCGCCCCGGCCGCTTGCTACACTTGCCAACTTGCATGAAAAGATATTGTTATGCCACTACATTTACTCCTCTTCCTCTTTCACACACACACACACACGTCTATATATATATATATATATAGTGAAAGGATTTTAAGTGGACTAATTTTTTGGTCCTTAAATGTGGATTTGTTATTTTAAGAGGGTAAACGGATGAATTTTTTTATGAAACTTGGTGAAGACGATCTCCATGATTAGTAGATCACCTTCACCAATTTTTATCGAAAAATTCAATCGGGAAGTGAGTTAATTAAAAAATTGATATATATGTGCATTTTTAGCCATTAAAATTTAAGATGTTTAGCTAACCTACTTTCCGGTTAAATTTTTCAATGAAAATTGGCTGAGATAATCTATTAATCATAGAGATCACCTTCACCAAGTTTTATAAAAATATTCATCTAAATGATTGGTCCGCAATTAAGGACCAAAAAAAGGGTCCTCTTTAGATCTTTCCCCTATCTATATTATAAAACAAGGATTTTTTACAATAAAATAATAAATCAATCCAACGTCTCATATTCATTTATAATGGTGTTAACACTTTTAGACCATTGGATCATTTTTATACCTCACAACAAGATGTCAAATCAACTTAACATTTACCCACACACTAAATATATACACAAATATAACCCTTACATCTCTCTACTTTTCTACAACATTTCTCTCTCATCAAATTTTTAAAAAGCTTTTAAATGCCATAACTTTAAATTTACAAATTCAACTTTAATAAAATTTATATATTTGAAATATGTTCATCAACACCTACAAAACAAGATCCATTGTGATTATTAAATTATGTATAAAAAAATTCAAGAAAAAGTTATTGAACTATTTCTAACTCATTAGTTATTGAAAACAAAATTATGCATATCTATATTATAAAACAAGGATTTTTTACAATAAAATAATAAATCAATCCAACGTCTCATATTCATTTATAATGGTGTTAACACTTTTAGACCATTGGATCATTTTTATACCTCACAACAAGATGTCAAATCAACTTAACATTTACCCACACACTAAATATATACACAAATATAACTCTTACATCTCTCTACTTTTCTACAACATTTCTCTCTCATCAAATTTTTAAAAAGCTTTTAAATGCCATAACTTTAAATTTACAAATTCAACTTTAATAAAATTTATATATTTGAAATATGTTCATCAACACCTACAAAACAAGATCCATTGTGATTATTAAATTATGTATAAAAAAATTCAAGAAAAAGTTATTGAACTATTTCTAACTCATTAGTTATTGAAAACAAAATTATGCATATCTATATTATAAAACAAGGATTTTTTACAATCATACACATCTTCGATCCTCACATTTTTCATGTAATCATATTTTATCTAATTATTATTTTTTATTCTTTTTATCGTGCCGGACGGCACGGGTATACCCTAGTATATATATAATACTGAAAAAAATGTGTTTCTCTGAAAAAATTTCTTCAAAAAGAATCGATAAATAATATTTTATAAATTAGGGACATATATATAACCAAATTTTAAAACGAATGTAACGTTAACTTTGCAGTAAATTTTTGAATTGTAATATTTTATGATATTGTGCAAAATTAAGTTTGCACTATATATTTTTTAACAAATTGTTATGTCTAAGTATTTAATTGACAGTACTTTAGATTGTTTTAACAAGCTAAAAAAATTTAAACCCATTTATTAATAAAATACATATAATAATTTTTTGGTGTTATGCAAAATTAAGTTTCCGGTGCTTGTTTTCTAGTATATTACCATATATTGCGTGTAGTTTATTTGATATTGTTTTAGAGTTCCTAAGTGACATAAATAAAAAATATAAACGCATCATGCAAAACAAATTTGCATTAAAGTTTTTGAACTGCAAAGTTAAGTTTGCACAAAATACAATTTTGGTCAAAACCCTCATTTTAAAATACAATTGATAAACAATCCTTTATTTTAGAAAAATATTAAAAAACATGTCTTTATTTCAAAAAATTATTATTTCTTGATTTATTTTTTCCAAAAAACATTATTGTAATAGAAGATTTTTTACCCCATTTTCAAGAAAAAAAATAGTAATAAAAATAACTTGTTCAATCATTTGAACTAAAAATAAAGTCATATTCATGTATTGACAAAAGTCTATTTTTGTTTCCTCACAAAAGCCTATGTTATTAGTTTTTGAATTTATTTGTATTAAAATTGCGAGTTAAAAAATAAATAACTTTGAATAATTAGGACATTATAAAATAACTTCAACTCCGCACAATTACCTCTCTTAGTAATTTATTTGTATGATAATATGTTTCCTTAGTCATACTACTTAAAAAATTCTTCATTGTGTATGTCACTATTGTTTTAAAATTATTTTACTAAAACTAAATTCACCGCCTTTAAGTTTTTGTTTTCCTGACAGTTATATTACTGATTATTTGTAATATGCCTACCTTTTATATCTCCTGACAGCCAAATTACTTTTTTTTGTAATATGTCTGTTATTTAAATAGTTCTATGTGAGCAGAAATTATGACTTTATTCAAAAATGATATTTCATTATAATATGTCTCCTTCACGAGCAAAGGAACAACTAAGTCTGATGCAAAAAAAATCTATAAGGTGCACTCTACAAATTTAGTCTTTTCTACTCCAATTGTAATTATTAATATGTTTGTTTCTTTTAACTTTGTGTTGTTGAATATGTCTACAAAGTCTTTCCATAAATTGCAAATTAACAAAAGATTTTTAGTTAAGTTTTTGTTTGTTTTTTTTTATTTTTATAAAATCTCAAATCTTATAATAATTTCAATTTTAAAACATTTAAGACATATTAGTGTACTTTTTAAAATCTTAGGTGAGCTAATTTTAGAAAAAAATGAATTTGAATTAAAAAAATAAAAAAATGGTAAGATTTGAAGAACAAATTTTTCAAATTATGAATTAAATAAATTATTTTGATGTCTTAGATCTTGTTTGAATTTGAAAACATTTAAGATAGATTAACATACTTTCCAAAATCTTAGGTGTCCTAAATTTTAGCAAAACTGAATTTGAATTAAAAAAAGTCAAAAAGGATAAGATTGGAAGAACATAAATTAATATTAAAAGAATTAAATAAATATTTAAAATTTAAAACTGTAATTAATTCAAATTTTGGGCCAACAAAAATTTTTGAAAACTAGTTGGGCTAAATGCAAAAGAATTCAAATTCACTTGGTCAAAACACAGAAGCTGTTCAAATTCACTTGGTCACTTCGAGTAATGAAATTTTGGTAGATCCAACGAAAATAGAAGCCATTCTAAAGTGGGAAAGGCCTCAAAGGTTAAAAGTTTTTTGGGTTTAATAGGCTATTATCGTCAATTTGTGAAAGACTTTTCCCGTATAGCATTGCCATTAACTCACCTCACTCAGAAAGGTGATCAATTCGTTTGGAGTGACGATTGTGATAAAGCTTTCCTAGAGTTGAAAGGTAAGCTTAGTTCGGCTCCAGTTCTGGTTTAACCTGAGCGGGAAAAGGGTTATACAATTTATTGTGATGTTTCTAGGTTTGGTTTGAATTGTGTTTTTATGCAAGTAGAGCATGTTGTGGCTTATGCCTCTCGTCAACTCAAGCAACACAAGAAAAATTACCCTACCAATGATATAGAATTGGTTGCGGTTGTATCATTCCGATCACAAGAGCTTGAAATATATCTTTACCCAGAAAGATTTGAATCTTAGGCAGCGACGGTGGATAGAGTACTTGAAATATTATGATTTTACTTTGCAGTAGCACTCGAGCAAAGCTAATGTTATAGCCGATGCCTTGAGTCAAAAATTTCAAGTGTCTTTAGTTGCTCTTTAAGGTCGAGATTAAAAGCTAAGACAAGAATTGCAACGATACAATCTTATGATGAATCGGAATGATAACCAAGCATATCTTTATAATATGGTTGTTCAACCATCAATCTAACAGCAGGTGATTGATGCCCAACATGTAGATGAAGAACTCCGGGTGATAGGTGATCGTTTGGCTACAAAAGCCGAACACGGTGAATACATACTTGAAACCGATGGAGGAATTCAGATCCGAGATAGATTGGTAGTGCCGAAAGAACCAGAACTTAGAAATGAAATTCTAAGTGAAGCCCATTATTCTAAATTTTTTATTCACCCAGGAGATACGAAAATGTATTAAGAGCTTATGTTTTAGATTTTCGAGAAAATTGGATAGAGCATTTGCCTTTAGTGGAGTTTGCCTATAATAACAGTTTTTAGGCTAGTATAAGCATGGCGCCTTATGAAGCATTGTATGGTTGTTCGTGTAAATTTTTGATTTGTTGGTATGAAGTTAGGGAAAGAACTTTGTTGGGTCCGAAATTGGTAGAACAAACCACTGAGAAGGTTAAGATTATCCGACAACACCTCCTTACTGCTTAGAGACGGCAGGAGAGTTATGACGATAAGCGTCGTCGTCCTTTGGAGTTTAAAGTTGGTAGTCATGTATTTTTGAAAATCAAATCTCGTTTTGGTATCACACGTTTTGTTGGCAAAGGAAAATTAGCTCCTCGATATATTGGGTTGTTTGAAATCTTGGAGCATGTTGAAAATGTTTTGTATCATTTGGCTTTGCCTCCGCAGATGTCCCTTATTCATAATGTCTTTCATGTGTCAATGCTTCGACGATACGTTTACGATCCATCCCATATTGTCCAATGGGAAGATTTAGAAATCCTTGATGATGGGACGTATGAAACCCGGTCGATTCAAACCTTAGACCGTCGAGACCGAGTGCTGAGAAATAAAGTCATACAACTAGCCAAAGTTTTGTGGTTGCACCACGGAGTCGAGGAGGCAACATGAGAAACGAAAACTAAGATCCGCCACAAATATCCTGACTTATTCACTTAAGGTACGATATTTAAATTTCGAGACGAAATTTTTATTAGTGGGAGAGATTGTAATGCCCCGTACTGTAATTAGTGTAAATTAAACACATATTTCTTAGTTGAGCATGGACCAAATTGTAAAGTTACAAAAGTTCAGGGTTAAAATAATAAAGTTATAAAACTTTAGAGTTAAATGCCATAATTAAAGCAAAACTTTGATTTTTTTTAATTTGACCACTGACTTGGTCACCTTCTTCATCCTTCATTTTTCTTTTTTTCATACTGTTGCCGAGAGTGAGGTGGAGAGAAAATAATAAAGGTGTCAAGTTTATTTTATATAAATTGGTCATTAAAACTCCGCCGAATCGAGTCGAGTCTTAAAGAAAAGTTATTTTATACGCCGAAGGCTACGCAACGGTATAATAATTTTAAAATTGTGCTAATCGGGTTCGGGTATTAACTCAAATTTCATTATTTGGAGCTAAATATTTTGAGGTAGGGGTTTAATTATTTTTAAAATGTGATAGTATGATTTTATTATATATGAATTATCATATTTTAATTGTCTTTTTTTGAGAATTATTATATGATAAGGATGATGATGTTTTATGATTTATTAAGTCATGAGCATGTGATTTGAAGTAAGATATGCCATTATACTTTATATAGTTGTGTTATTTAATATACATGAGATATTCATTGGATGTATAAATATTGTATATTTATAAAATTAATTAATTGATGGATTTTATACATCAAGGGACATGTATAGAGATTTGTTGTGGTTATATGGTATAAGTTGTTTCAAATATTCATTTATTAGCATGTTATGCATACTGTGCATTGTTATTGTGTCAACCGAATTCTTGGATACCTTTGGGCAAGCTCGGACTATTTTTATGGCCTATCATATGGGCATATATCTTGTATTTATTGTGCCGAAAGCTTCTTATATCTGTTGTATCATTCTGCGACGTGATATGGTCCCTTGATGGATTCGATTATGATTGTTATTGTGGCCCTTCGATAATGAAGGGAATATGTATTGACTAGTGCTTGCCGATGTGAAAATAAGTAGGGCTCGGTACCTTTGGGTTGAAAATTTCTAAACCCCTGGGGGATAGCAATGAGGTCGGCTGTCTAGAGCCAGCGGTGAGTAGTTCAAAAATTTAGATATCGGCAAAGCACTTGTGATTCTGTGATATGATATGGATAGACATGTGGTCCAATTCTATTATGATATGATGATGATCTTTTATGGGTCGGATGATGTTATATTGTGATTATGTTTGATTTATTCTCTGGGGCGGTCAGGCCCGTTCTTCTTCTTATGATTATAGTTCAGCCCGGCTTTGGTATCTCTTCGGGACGCTCAAGCCCATTGTTATTATTATTATTATTATGATTCAATTCGGCCTTGGTATTCTCTTGGTATAATGGTTGACACAAGGGATGTAACATGCATATGCACATGCATGCATTGTTTTATTGGTTGAGCCATGATTTATGATTAAATAGTTAATTACATTTTGTACGTAATATTGCCTGTTATATCCCCCCTACTGAGCTGTGAGCTCATTCCTTTTTATGTAAACAAATTCATGTATCTAAGAGACGGATACGACAGAAGAAGTGACTGGGTTGGAAACGAAGTAGATGACCTCTGATACCGACTTATTTTTGTTGTGTAGGTGTGTACATGACAAGCCACGACTAGTCTTACTTGTTGTTTACTTTGTAATACATGTTAATATAGTGTGTATGCCTTTTAGATTCTATGTATATGTATAGATGTTTATTACACTCATGTTTTATATTATCGCCCACAGCATGAGTATCAGGGTTGTTTATTTCAGGTTACATTACAAGAAAAATAGCTTTTTGTGACAATTTTTTTTGTAACGGCTCGAAAAATGTTACAAATAGCACTTATTTGTCACGAGTTTTAGTCCCGTCACAAATAAGATTATTTGTCACGGCTGGATACGTTCCCGTTACAAATAACCTTTTATTTGTAACGGGAACGTAGCCAGCCGCGACAAATAATTTTATTTGCCGCGGCTTAAAGAGCTGCTACAAAAAATATATACTTATATGCAACAATACGACGTAATTTCTTTTGAAGAATATTGAAAAAAAAAATTAAACTATGCGAAAAAACCCAATTTTGATTTGTTCCCAAACAAAACCCCGCTCAAATACTCTCAAAACCCTCATCTCCATCGTAAGTCTTTTAAAGAATATTAAAACAAAGAAAAAACTCAAAACCCTCGTCTCCATCATGAATCACTAATCCCCTTCTCCATCTCCATCTCCAATCCCTTCTTCTCCACCGCTAACATGATTACCAACATTGGCACCGTCGCTCACCACGACCATCAGAAAGGTACTGCTGTCTCTCACCCTCTCTCTCTCGCCATCTCTTTATTTCTTACTTTCTCTCCTTCTCTTGCCGTTGCTTAGTATTAAATTGGTTTGTATTTGTGTATGTATAATATATATATATATATATATATATATATGTCAATTCCTATGAAATAGTGCAGCAACAATCAATAAAAACAACAATTTCCTGCTTAATTAGGGAAAAACCATAAAGATTATATAGACGTGTACTTGTTGGCTATTGCTTTGTTGCTCTTGTTTTTTTTTTTTTTTAATAATCTGTTGCTTTAATACTTCAATGAAACAAGGAAGCTTTATGATAACAATTTCCTGCTTATCGAGAGTGGCTCTATGAATAATATATATGTATATTATAAGATTTGTATTATTCATAGATATGTATTATCACAACATTTTTATAAATCAAAAATCTTATATGTAAGAAACACAAATCTTATATATATACATAAATCACAAATCATTGAATGCATAAGAAATACAAATCTTATATATATATATAAGAAATACAAATCTTATAATATAACATTTTGTATTATGTATTATTCATAGAGCCACTCTGTATGTATAATATATATATATATATGTATTTTTTTTTAACAATTTCCTGCTTATCGAGTGTGGCTTTATGAATCTGATGCCCCACTCGAATTGTTGTATCTCTCACAAGAAAACTTGTTACATCACTCCAAAATGATCCTAAACCTACGTAATACAACTTCTCAGTAACCAATTAGTCTCTAGTCATTTCTATAGCACTTAGTGAAGATTTTTCTCATAGTTCAAATTTACCTCGGACATAATCACCCAAGGAACAACTCCTATCCCAATTGAGAATGAAGTTATGTAGATCTGATCATATTGGAAATCAATATTTTGAAACAATTCTCATATTCCAATGACCACAAAATATAATTAAATAAATGTGTAAGAACTTACAAGCACTCCTGCAATAGCTAATATTGGTACCCACTCAAGCAACAAATTCTAGCCGTTCTCACATAGATATGAAAAATTATTAGTATGTTATTGCAAACAAACAAAAAAAACATAATGACATTCAAGAACTAATGTTCCAGGTAAGTTTACCACTTTGAGAAGGAAAGAAGTACCAGCAAGGAAGCACCCTAGAAATGTCCCTGTTACTCAGGTGACATGTAGCCACTACAATAGAAGAACATAAAAAAAAACAAAAAAAAAACAGAGTACTAGGAGTTAGTTTTATTAGTCGACATTATCACAAAGATTTGGTTCATGTTAACATAGATGACTACGGTACTTACTATGTACCAACGATCCGCTTGGTATTAGCTTCAGTTTGATTTACCCCAATCTAATTTTACCAGAAGAAAATCCTGCATTTCACATTTTAATTGTTAAATGACAGATAATAATTAAAGCTTATGAACTTTGCAATATTAATTTAATTGAAGCTCTAACATACCAGCTGCTTCAAAGGTCTCGTTGACATAGAAACCTACTCCATTTATCCCTCTAAGTTATTGGAATACCATTAGTCCGACAGCAATCTAAATTTTAAAACAAATTGTTAGAATAAAATTTTCAGTGAATATATGCGTTACAATCTGAATATCCTACAAATCGTACGTACTTAAAGATAGTTATCTTACGATTACAGAACGTATATATTTGGCATCGAACAAATCCATCATCTTAGCTTTAGGAAGAGCCTGAAGAGCTTCAATGGAAGCCTATCATATCACCAAAGAGATATCGTTAGTTCTTCAAACGCTAGTCTAATGTTTGGTTTGGTTTGGTTCGTAGTGAAATATTTATACTTTTTCCTAAAAATATTTCACCATGAGCCCAACAGGGCTTAAAAGGGTTGTTAATGTGCTATTTGTAGGTAAAGGAGTATAGTAAAAATACTTGAATTTCAATAGCTTCAACTGAAACATCTGGATTTGTCCCGCAAAGCCTACATAAATCAACTTTAAATTCTTTCTCAAGCCCTACTTTTGCCTGGCATTATCAAATTTTACTCTCATTTTTCATCAATCACAAACTGCCAAAAGGTAAATTTTTTTATTGAAAACTCACCAGCCATCTTGGTGACTCTGGAATAAAGAATAATCCCACGAGCAGAACAGTGCAGGGGAGAAGTCCTTCAAGACAAAATTCACATAAATTATTTTCTCCACGCATTGTATCATAGTTTTATATAAAATAAATGTAATATACAATCTAGAATGAGAATTAATGTACCAGTTAAAGCTAGAGTTCGCCATGTTATGAAAGTTCCGATCAAGAATGCAACTGAAGAACCAGTAACAATCATAAACTGCATACGAAATTAGACCTGAGAAAACTTGTCAATCATTCTTTATGTTTCCAAAAAAAAAAGAATCAAAAGCTTCCTGATTATGATCTACCCACTTGATTAAGTGTGGTGATTCCTCCCCGGAGATTCTTTGGTGCAATTTCATAAATAAATACTGGAATCTATCGATTCAATTTGTCAAATTATTAGGTGTTGGAATAAAATTATCGAAAACAAACTAACCAAGTAAACCAACTAACAGTGGCGGATGGAGGGGGTGACCCGGGGGGGCGGGTCCCCCGAGATATTTTAAACCCCCATTAGTATTAGTATTTTTTTTATAAATATAGTTGTTAGCACTCTTTAAATAAAATTATGCATTTTTATTTTGTTATAAATTTTTTTATTTCTAAAAATTATTTTAGAGTGTTAATTTTTTTTTATGGAATGTCAATAGTTATACCTATTATTATTTATATTATAAGTATTCAATAAATTTAAGTGGTTGTGGTTCCACTTAATAAATTTATAAAGTATCTTGTTTTTTATGTTGTGTTTTGGCCCCCCGTACTCCAAATCCTGGATCCACCACTACCAACTAAGCTATAATTTTAAGGAAAAAATGGGTTTGTTGGATCTTAGAATTGGGTAGTTACCACATAAGAAAAATCCCAATTCCATAGCCAGTGAAGAACCTTCCCATATCAAGTGACAAAGCTCCCTGTATAATCATCATCCAAGGAAAAATAAGACCGTGTTTGGCTTGACAAAAATGATAAATCTGAATTTTTGAAGGACCCAAAAAGTGAATATTGGACACATGACACATACCATAGAGAAGGAGACTGCTAGCCATCTGGCAATGCAGAAACCAGCTAACAATCTCATGGCCTGTTGTTCCATTTAACAAACAAAATATATAGTTTTAGTTCTCATTGGTCTATATAATTCAAACAGCTTAGATTCATTTTGGTTCTAGATTAATTGTTCACAAATGAACTTGCAATTTTTGTATATTGGTTTTGGTTTAGGCCCAGCATCAATTTTTATTCAGTGTTAATCTCAAAATTCGAGAAGGGGGATAAAAGAGTCTCGTCATTGTAGGAATGGAAATCGTGATGAAATATTGTGAAATGCCAATATGTATAAATTTTACTAAATTTTACCTTTTCTGAAAATAATTACCGCTACTGTTATTTATCATTAATATTGGAATTCATTAATATTGTTAAAATAAAATTTTTACTAATGTATATATATGAAAATTTCATATCAAATTGTAGGCGGAGATGGAGAGTCGAAGGGATGCAGTACCAGAAGAGGAACGAACCCCCGAGTTTATAGACGGGGTATTTACCCAAGTTATTGGTCCCGATGGGCATGGGTGTGTGCGAACTTATAGAAAAGGTGTCACCCCACAAGTTGTTTTTGGTAAAGGAAATAGCACTGAAGAAGATAAGTTCAACAAGATACGCGAGGAAACTAGAACAGAGTTCAACACAAAGCTCGATCAACTAATTAGAGAGCGCGATTCAGAGATCAATCGAAGAATTGAAGAGGCTATGACAACTATGCGAACTTCCATTCGAGATGAAGTTCTAGCAGAGTTGCGTGGTGGAAACGGCCCATCTAGCATTGGCAATGTAATTTTATTTATGCGACATATATATATATATATGTTATAATTTATATTCAAAATATTTATACTTATTATAAGTTTTTAATAACTCAAATTGTATATGCGTAGGTTCCTACATCATCAAGTGTTCACCGTCCAGACCTTGACCTTGACCTTGACTTAGACGAAAGCTTTTTTCGCGAGGTTAGTGTATTTTCTAATTAAAATGGTACACTTCAAAATATTTATAGTACATTTGAAATGTACTATAAGGAATATTATTTATTTATTTTTGAGTAGTGTTGGTCAATTTCACAAGAATATTATTAATGCCCAAAGTCCCTCTAATTGTATTTGACAACTTTGTGAGATCTGCTGTAGTGTTTAATTAGTAAACAGGGATCAATATACCTTCTTTTTTTTTAAGAATTTAATGTTGCAAATATTACTTTGACCTATTTAATGCCTGATAACATTTATTTTTTTCCTCTTTTTTTCCTTCTTTTCTTATGTTTTAGGAAATGAATGAAGAGGAATGAAAGTTGTGCAAGCAAGATTACTATAATCGGCTTTGTTTTGGAAAAAATGTTTAGAATATATGTACAATGATTTCATTTGCTTTAGACTATGTTATTGCACATTTTTATAATTTTTGATTGATATTGAATAAGATGATATGTTTCTTGGTGGATAATATTTTTGGATATTATATTTTGGTTTGATTTAGACGATGTAATGAAAATTATTTAGTTGACGTTATTCAGTGTTGTTTTATTCGTGTTCAATTGTTTTGTTGTGATTGATATTTTAATAATAACATCGTTCAACTATTAGTCGGACAAGGCAGCAATCTTGTGACGTTGCTCAACACTATTTGTGACAGCTAACAGAAGTTGTCACAAATAGTGCATAACACTTTTTGTAACGGCTACTAAGCTGTCACAAATATGATACCTGTTTATTTGTAACGGGAACAAGCCGTAACAAATATTCTATTCGTAACGAACAAAGTTACGTATTTGTAACGGCAATTGTCGCCACAATAATAATATAAGTAACGTTTCAAGCCGTCACAAATAGACTGTGACAATAAATTGGCAAAAATGACAGGTCTTTTTGTAACACCTACAAAACCGTCACAAACTCGTCACAAAAAGTATTTGTGACAGAATTTTTCCGTCACCGAGTTTTTGAGACCCCCTAACTTGTAACGCTTCGAAAACCGTCGCAAAGCTGTCACAAATGTGTTTTTGTGACGGAATTTAACCTTTTGTGACGGTTTTTCACTCGTCACAAAAGGCCCTTTTTCTTGTAGTGTTATGTGATTTTCTTGAATTTATTAATTCAATATTTATTTTAGACCTACTTTAGCTCGTCGAAGGTGAGTTAGTAACGTTCCAGGTCTTAATTATATGTGTTATTCTACTAATTAAGGCGGGAGTGTTACAACATTATTATGTTAAATTGATTTAGAAATATATATATATATATATATATGTCAAAACAGAATAAAATTGAACTGAAAATTTGGTTCGAGTTTGAGTTTTAAAGATTTATAAACTAAAACTAAAACCGAAACTGAATTTTTACATTTGATTTAAATTTGGGGCAACTTAGTTTCTACCGCGACTAAAACCAAAAACACCCTTATATGATACTAAGAAATTTTTTTATCACATATATATGATAGTAAAATAATTTATTATTTTATTTTATATATTTTATTCTTATAAATATATAAATAAAATTATAATTAAATAGAGAACATTTCCCCTAACAGTGCACATGGCTTTTTTCCATCTAAATCAAAAAAAATCTAAATAGACCGATACCCATCCTCCACAAAAATAATAGAGACCCCCCCCTCTGGGCCACATAACATTATCCATTATTATATACAATCTATCCTCTTCGATTATTACATTATCCATTATTATACAATTATGTACAATTATATACATACATACATACATACATACAAACATCACGTTCACAATAATAATTATGTCGGCAATGATACCCAAAATGATGAGCACGCCAACAACGCCGGCAGTGAAATCGGTGTCACCATCGCCGGTCCGTACAGTTCCCGGCAGCTACGGGATTCCGATGCTGGGGGCATTGCGGGACCGATTAGACTACTTTTGGTTCCAAGGACCTGAGAAATTTTACAAGTCGAGAATGGAGAAGCACAATAGTACTGTGCTGCGTACGAATGTGCCGCCGTCGTTTCCTCTGTTCACCGGAGTTAACCCTAACGTAATTGCTCTGCTCGATTGCAAGTCCTACTCTTACCTATTCGAGACGGATCTCGTCGATAAGGCCGAGTCACTGCTCGGTGAGTACCGGCCCAATGTTAATTTCGCCGGCGGCGTACGTGTTTGCCCGTATCTCGATACTTCTGAACCTCAGCATGCTAAGGTACGCCCTCTGTTAATCGATGTTTTCTTTTCATTTTATTTCAATGCGGCGATCTAGTTAAAAATATTAGTATATTTTTCACGTACCATTTACGTCATTCTATATTATAATAATAAGGCAACGGTTTTTGAAACGTATATGCCCTGTTTGGTACCTATCTATTTTATTTTATTTTTTAAATTTTTTAAATTTAATTCAAAATCAATTCTATTTTTATACTTTTTAAAAAAACTTTAATTTTATTTTCTCTCTCTAATTTTCTTTAAAACACTATAATTTTAAATTCAAAAATTAAAATTAAATAAAAAATATATATTTAAAACATACTCGTCGAGATTTATAAAATAAAATTCATTTTGACTATTTTTTGAAATTTTTTTATGAGATTTTTAATTGGTTGAAAAAAACTCAAAAAAAACCAAATCCATTTTTCAACATACTTCTAAATTATACCAAACACCATATTTTAAAAGCTCAACTCAAAACATCTACCAAACAGGCTCATAATGATTTTTTACTTTTTTTAAGAGTAGATAGTGTCATTAAAAAGTAAAAACTACTAAAGCATATAACACGTGATTTTAAAACATGCACACGCGTTAACATAATTCATAAATAATACGAATCAAGCCTTTTTTAATACAAAATTGGATTTTATTATCTGAAATTACTAATTTTCCTTTTTAACATAGATGATCAATGTTTGATGTGGACGTGGACGTGGACGTGGGGAGAGATATCCTTCCTCTCCTAGTCATTATTAACCACTGGATTAGTTAAGCTCTTAGCGTGTGATTGATTTTTTTAACTTTTGATTGTTTAATGTTGATTACTGATTGCTAAATATTAAATGTTGAATTCAAGTTTTGAAAATATTGTTTGTTTTTTATTCTGAATGAGGTTTTGAATTTTAAGTTTTTGTATAAAACAATAGTTTAAATTTAGCATTAAACATTCAATACAACTAATGAATCTTAATGCTTAATCATTAAAAAAACAGTCATTGACCTTTTAATGATTTAAAAAAACAAACTTTAGATGTTTAAAACTCTATCATTAAGCACTCAAAGGCAAAAACAAACACCCCTTAGTTTACTGGATCAATTAAGCTAATCTTGAAATTAGTGAACTGAGCACCAAAAGTTTTGTGGAAACGAGCAACTAAAATCCATTTTTTTCTTCTTTAATGTACCATATAATTTTGAAAATAAAAATAAAATGTAATTTTGTTGAATTCACTAGTCAATCTCAAAATGAGAGTTTATAACCGAGTCCTGATCGAGTAATTTTGTTTTTCACAAGGACATGGAATGTATAGGAGGACCTTATAGAGTTAAGAATTTTTCACAAGCAAGGTCACTTGGGTTTGGCCTCTGCTCCACTTTGTTTCACAAATAACCATTAATGGTCTTTGTTTTAAAGCAGTAACTGAATAATTTGTGATTGAAATTTATTAAACTTATTATTCTATAAATCTAATCTCTCTTCATCCGCTCTCAATATGAGATGTAGAATTGTAGATGGTTATAATATAAATCGTTAAAATTATTGCCACTTGGGAATCGCGTCTCTATCTTCTATTTGATTTTAAATTAAAAACAAAAAAAACTTGCTGTACTTGAATTTCTCAATTTACACTATCTACTTGTGGACCACATGTCTTACCTTTTATTATGTACTTTCTCTTTCCCTTACTAGTTTAGTTGCACTTTTTGTTAATTTTCCTCTAAAAACAATGTTTCAACAATTTGTTCTCTATGACTTAAAACTTGACCATTGAGCGATTAAACGCACGGGCAAGGTGTGTTTTATGGTACCAAGCCACACACTACAAACGGGAATTTGTCGAGATGTGTAAAAGTTAATCTGGATATATAGAACCAAAAAAAAAAGAGTGGCATTGGGCTTTGAGCATCTCCAATGATCGTGTAAAAATTATAGCGTAAATCCTATATGTAAACTTATGCACAAAGCTTGAAGTCTAACAAAAAAATACCCTAATGGTGCTTTCATAAACATTTGTGTAAAATTTGAAATAACCAATAAACTCCTCACATATGTTGGATGTCATTTTATGCAAATTTTAATTATTTTTCTTAAATTTGTCTAACATAATCTTATATTGACAATTTGATCTTAATTTGTTGATCTTGATGAGTAGAATTAAAATTTTATAATACAATTGAGGAGAGAAATCTTACATTCCAGTGTAAATTGATGTTCTATTTTATGCAAAACCTAAATTTAAAAGACTGCTGGAGACTAAAAGTTTTACGAGTGTAAAATTTATAACAATAAATAAAATTATGCACTATGCTCTTAGCATAGTTACTAATGACAATTTCTCCTTTGATTTATAAGAAATGCATTGTTTTCTGTTCGAAATGCATGGTTTTCGGTTAGTTTCCGGATAGGTCCTGAGGAGAGATTTTTCTTCAACAAGATATGGGAATTTTTGTTTTAGGAAATTCCAGATTTTAGTCACATTATTCAGCACGTAGATATGGTTCCATTTTGCTTTTCGTCTGAACCTTCACAAACAAATCTATATATTTTACTAGAGTTTACTTTTACTAAAGCAAAACGCTACTCATCCTAAAAAATCTCTTCGGACAAGTATCAATACTAAAGGTTTTGTAATTTTGACATTAACCAGGTGAAGAGCTTTATACTGGACATCTTGAAGCAAGGCTCTGCAAATTGGTCCCAATCCCTCACGTCCAAGCTCGATACCATGTGGGACACCCTTGAGTCTGAGGTTTCAACTTCTGGCTCAGCCCAGTACCGTGTGCCTTTACAGGAGTTCGTCTTCAGCTTTCTGGTTCGCTGCTTCATAGGAGTTGACCCCACACCTGAGATCGCCAAGTCCGGCCCCTCCACACTGACCATTTGGCTGGCTCTTCAGGTCCTCCCCACCATTTATATCGGCATTTTACAGCCACTCGAAGAGATCTTCCTCCACTCCTTCGCCTACCCTTTTGCTTTCATCAGCCGTGGCTACAACAAGCTCGTTCAGTTCATAGAGACAACTGGCAAAGAAGCAGTAGATCGAGGTGATAAGTTTCAAACTTATGAGCTCTTAATCTCATTTTTACGAGTAAAGTTGAACTTATTTTTTTGTAGTATTCCCTTTGTCTAGAAGTAAAGTTTAACTTATTTTTTTGTAGTATTCCCTTTGTCATAAATTGATAGTCCCACTTTTCTTTTCAGCATGTCAAAAACTAGTAGTCTCATTTCTTTTTGTAACATAATCAATGCATCACATTTCAAAATACAACTTATTTTGTATTCTTGACTATTGATTGAGTTAGAATCAATGTTTCCTTAAAAAGTACCATAGCTTACTGGAACTATCAATTTAAAACAAAGGAAGCATTACATTTAAAGAAGATAAACAAGTAGTTGGTTATGTCAGAAGAGAAAAATAAGTAGTTGGTTGCCTAGATGCCTGCCACCCAATTTTTGCCTAACGCTTTTAGAACATTTAGCAAGAGTGAGGTAACAACCAAAAACTTTCAGAGCCCGAGTATAATAGTAGAGACACTTAGTCCACAAAAAGTTACACATGGTCAAGTATTGAGATTCACCTGCAAGTACTTGAAATCATTTGGTTGTTAATCAGAGACATTATGTTGAGTATCAACTTTTGGTGTATACTATGTGTGCTTATCATTCTTAATCTTTAATACCGAGTAATTTTCTAAAACTCAATCCACTTATTAGGAAAAAATAGTGGACTCAACTTTGGACAGGAGTAATGTAGAATACACTTTCCTAAAGACTTCATTAACTATCCTGAATTACAATATCCCAACAGGTGTGACAGAGTTCAAACTCACCAAGAAAGACGCTCTTCACAATCTCTTATTCGTGATGGGCTTTAACGCCTTTGGTGGACTATCACTTCTATTCCTGGCTCTACTGGGTCGACTTGGTTCTGATACAACTGGGTTACAACCAAGATTGAGGGCAGAAGCGAGGGAGAAAGGCGGGGCAAATCTAAGTTTCGACTCGGTGAAAGAAATGGAACTCATTCATGGATTCCGTGTACGAGTCACTCCGGTTCCAGCCGACCGTTCCATCTCAGTACGGTCGAGCCAAAAAGGATTTTCTGCTGAGCTCACATGATGCAGTTTACGAGATAAAGAAAGGCGAACTTCTTGTAGGGTTCCTGCCGGTGGTTATGAGGGACCCAAAGGTGTATGATGACCCAGACACATTTAAATGTGAACGATTTATCAACGAGAAAGGGAAGGATTTACTGAACTATCTGTATTGGTCGAATGGTCCACAGACTGGTGAACCCACTGCATCGAACAAGATGTGTGCAGCTAAGGACATGGTGATTTTTATGGCGTGTTTCTTACTTGCTCATATGCTTCGCAGATATGACTCGATCACATTGGATTCAAGTTCAATCACCTCGGTGGAAAAGGCAGTTGTTGTGTAAGGATTATGCGTATGTATCATTTGATGAGATGTAATCAATAACAAGAAATGTTACTAAATGAATAAAATGGTCCTACGTTTATTAACGATTCAGATTAATGATACCTTAAGTTTGAAACTTTTAATGGTGAAAGAGTGGAGGTCTACTATTTGGCATAAGGTAGAATCATTTTATGCAAACACTCTTTTGCAATCTCAAGCATAAATGGAAGAAAAATATCATGTGCAAGACGCAACTCAACTCAATTGCACAAGAGTAAATATTCATTATAACTGTCGTAACACTTACGTGACATAACAGATTAGATCACTTGGTGATGCAAGGGCTAAGATTCCTCTTACGTGGCACAACGGATTAATATCACTTGGTGATGCAAGGGCTAAGATTCCTCTGTACACCTAGACAATTGCAAAAGAGCCATTGAAATGATCTAAATTTGTTTGACAACGATTATTCAATCCGTTACACCAGCCTTGGTTGTATCAAATATGTTTTCATTGCACACCATCACATGAACATGACCATCAATGATACCAACCATACATAGAAATTCAACAATTAGTTTGTCCAATCTAATAACCAAAAAAGAGCCACATTCTTCTCTATTTCGCAAATAGGCAAGTCATAACTATCATCCCTAGTTTTGAATAGTCTTACAATTGGAACCTTTTAATTCAAAACTCTAAAACACATAAATGAGGTAGCAACTGTGCCACGCATTTTCACATATATTGTAAATGGCCATATAACAAATGGGATCCCTCTATGAACAATCAAAATAAAAAACCAGGCTTTCTTTCTACCCATAACCAATGAACAAGCAACTTCACTATAACAAAAACCAGAGCACCATATAGTTGAATGATACCTAATTGAGGTAGTTCTATACGAGCCCACTGGAATTTTTACGCAGTAGTAATTTTAGAGGGACTTAGGATTGTGACTTAAAATGATGTGGCACCAATGCAGTGGTCAGCGAGTGAAAGTGATATAAGTTTGTATTCCCCCACCAACCAATGAACTTGTGACACATCATCCAAGTCACTTTTATGAGGCCCAATATTGAGTCCCCTAGAATTGCTTTTTACGCAGTCTGTACATTTCCCTGAGACTGAGTACGAGACTTGGCCGCCCCTTCTTTCCATCCTTTTTGACGAGCCCTTAGTTCCCACATTGAAGTCAGTTTTTTCTGTGCCAATAAAGTCGCCTCGGCCTTTTCTCTTGCCTCTTCACACGTTTCCATCCCCGAATTACATTTGTCTGCCTCTTTTTGATACTGTGATGTCATCTTTTTGGCCTCGAGCAGTGCCATGTCAGCACGCTGCTGGCTTTCTGAAGATTCGGTTTCCCTTAGTTTTAATTCCTCCGACAGAAGTTCAGTGAAGTTCTTTTCTGTATCCTCGCTCACTTCTGGATCATGCTTTGCACAATCTGCGGGTGACAAGGCAATATTACGAAGAAGAATACTAGGTTTAATAATTTTTGGATTTACAAAAGAAGCTGAAGTTTAAAAAGGTATTAACACAGTTTAAACAGGCAATGGCATGAAGAAGATATACAACACTCAATCACTTAAGTTTCCGTTCATTGGAAATTAAATAATTTGAAGATGATGAATCAGAGAAAGAAAGTGACCAATAGGGGCCTTCAAAGTGATAGTGACAACTTATAACAGCAAAAAATACTCCAACACAAATAAATGACGCACGCAGAAAAGTGTGCAGAACCAAAATATCAAATGATATAAAAGTAATTCTATGTCAATAGCACTAACCTGCAAAAGATGTGTTGCTCAGACCTGTGAAAAAAAAATAGAGAAACGATCAAAGTTACCACTGTTTGATTACAAAACCGAAAGAGAAGAAGAAGCAGGCTAATAACAAGATTCAGTTCACTTTATGTGACCATGCAAACATACTGACAAAGCTTGGCTGGCCTTAAGAATATTTTTGTGATCAGAAACAGATGCTTTTGTTGATATGAATCATAAAAAGCAAGCTCCAAAGAGCAGATACAAAACCAAAAGAAGAGCTGATGGACCAGAGGTCCACCCAATCATCAACTAGAAAAACACCAGCTAACAGAAGCCCTATCGTACAAAAATAAAACAAATTTTACCTCATCCATCCAGAGTATTTCCCCCACAAAATTATCAAAGCAGAACTGCAAAAGAGTACTTGCCCCAACTTGTAAAACGTCAATCAAAAGAGTAGTCAATATTGCTTGTTACTAATGAGAAGTGTATGAGTTGTTTTTTTTTTTTTTTTTTTGGGAGGGGGGGGGGGGTTTGGTTTGAGAGTAGAGTGGGTACTTGTCCCATTATGAGTCGCTACTTGAGTTTCACACTTCTTTTGTTATTCAAACCTATTGGAGTACGTAACTAGTCCTCAAGGGTTCAGATCTCACGCCCAAAACAGCATTTTGATGAAACTAAAATGATGGAAGTGGATTAGTGGAATGTAAAGCCTGCACCTAGATTATATGCTATGGTAAAGTTTAATAGTAATTTTTCTATCAATAACAGGTAACACTATATGATAAAATGAAAAATAAATACCCTCCATCCCCAAAGTAGGAGTCCAATTTCTTTTAGGGACATAATGTGCCAAATCGCAGAATGGTAAAACAAGTTTTAGTCTTTACCATTGATTATAGTAGATCCTTAACAAATTGTAAAAGTCAAACCAGACTCTTAATTTGGGATGGAGGGAGTATATGTTTCAGGTTACCATATTTATAAAGAGAAAATTTTAAACGTTTATTATCAAAATTCCAGTATGAAGTTGCGAGGATATTAGGTGCAAGTGGAACATGTCATTGGAGGGTCCTTTGGATTGGGTTTTTAAGTTGGCAACTACAAATATAAAACTCTATGAATTCCTGATTGATAAAAGAGAAGACAAACTCAAGAATTAGGAGCTGGAATTCACAAGGAGAGAAACTCGAATTTTTTTGATGGAACATTACACGAAGCAGAAGCTAGTACACAAGATGAAATTAACATAAGATGTAAAAAAATTAACCGAATATATTACAAGAATATCAAAACGGATTCTTTTGACGGTCAAAGGGTAGATGCCAACTAGTTAAGAAATATAGTGGGGCAAGTTTTTTATAAGCGCTGGCAAGAGATTGTAAGTGAGGAATTTATTTTTGAAGTACACAGTACATGTCAGAAGAAGGAAGTAAAGGAAATAAGTGACACTAAATGTAATACGTAAAACAGAAGATAGCCAAAACGAATGTCATCGATCATAGCAGGTAAATGCTTTAATAACATATAAATGAAATATGTAAATTTTGTGTAAAAGCAGCAAATCATTTTAAGTGTATTTACAAGTTGAAGTGGACATTAAAGCATGGAGATTTTGGGGGAGGGGTGAAAGATAAGGAAGAGAACAAGGAGATAGATTTTTAAGTGTGCAGCATAGTATAGTCAACTCTCATCCATTCTTACCCTAATTTGGGACCGAAGGCAGACTTCCCTGAAGGGGGTCTGTAGGTTTTTGAAAGTCTAATTAAGCCATAAATATCATCTTCCAATATGGTTTTCAGGTTCACAATGAATAAGAATGCAAAATTAAGCAGATTTATCATCCAGAAAGGTCCTAAAAAATAAAAATAAACAAAAATATTTTTTCTAATAGGGGAACAAAATTAATTCATCATTTAAGTACCATGCCTAATAAACACATCACAAAAGTAGAGGTAGTTTCCTCTCCCCATTAGATAGATCTAGGGTCCCTTACTCTTAACTCCGCAGCATATCCGACTCCCACTAATTTCTTGGATAACTATTAGATTCATATTTGGCCATTGAGTTCAAATTAATACTTAATTTAGCAGATCAGAACAATCTAATGCTTAATACTAATAACCATATGGTAAAATTGATAAAGTAAATCCAATTATCCAGATTCCCATTAATTATTTTTTTGGATAATTATTAGGTTGGCGAATTGGGTTGTAAAACAAGGAACTGAGAGTCAGATTCAGTTCAATTTAGCAGATCAGGACAAGTTAATAATGCATAAAATTGATCAAATTCAAAACAATAAAAGAGCAGAGGAAAATACCTTGAGGAATAGAGAGAAGAGGTTGGGAAGAGCAATCACAAGTACACGCAGGGCAAGAGGAAGAGTGGCTGCTCACAGCGGCTAAGCCTTCCATGAAATGCCAATAGAGGGGCGGACCCACTATGTACCCCGCCAAGCTCAGTGCTAAAAGACCCAAGGCTGCCTTTAATGCCGCCGGATTCAGCCCCATTCTCTCTCTACCTATGTCTGTGCAGCGTGCAGTGTTTTTTTTGGGGAGCAGAGAAATCAGAGTGTGGAAAGGGGAAGAAATGAGAAAAGCAAAGAGAACCTCTTTTTGCATTTAATATATATATATATATATATAAATATTAATTTTAGACTTCTTAATGGCACCGACAGCACAGCAGGTAGGACTCAACCAGTAAAATTTGGGGATTCAACACCCGATATAGTGATTAAACGCGTTTCTCACTCCATTTCATGTTTATCTTGAAATTTAAAAAATAAAAAATAAAAAAATTGACTATTTGACTCGAAGGCTTCCAAATTTGTTGAGACTCTAGTCTAGTCATACGAACAGGTTTACGGTGACAGTCATCAATAATTATTAGCAGAGTTTTTGTTAAAGAAAATATACATTTGTGGAATATTAAAAAATAAAATTTGTATAAAAAAATATTTGTAAATAAATTAGAGAATAATATTTTTTTTAAGTTAAGGAATTATATTTAACTAAATTTTAAAAAGATTGTAAAGTTAATTTTTCAGTAAATTTTTAAATTGAATTTTTATGGAATTATGTAAAATTAAATTTGCATTATATTTTTTTAGCATATTATTATAAATAAGTATTTAATTGATAGTACTTTAAAATAATTTTAACAAATTACATATTTAAAATATATTTATTAATAAAATGTATATAATAATTTTTTTGGAGTTATGCAAAATTAAGTTTGCACTCTTTATTTTCTAAAATATTACTATGTATTTTTGTTTATTTAACATTGTTTTAAAGTTTTGTGAATGAAATATAAGAATATATTTGTTAAAAAATATAAACACATCATGCTAAACAAATTTGTATTAAATTTTTTTGATTGCAAAGTTAAGTTTGCACAAAACATAATTTTGTGCAAAGTTAAGTTTGCACTTAATACAATTTAGTTCAAAGTAAAGTTTGCACTCGGTCAAAACCTTTATTTTAAAACACAATTGATAAACAAACCTTTATCTCAAAATGATAATAATATCTAGGTCCTTATTTTTAAAAATTTTATTCGTTGATTTTTTCTCAAAAAACATTATTACACAAACCCTTTTACTTTATTTCTAGTATATATTTGTTAATAAGACTTAAAATTAAAAAATAATTAATAATAATAATAATAATAACAACAACAACAACTAGGCTTAATGACTAACTTAACTAATGAATTTTACCATTTTTTTCACTTTGGTCACCATATTTTTTTCTCTTTGCACACTTATTCTTTAAAACGTTTCTATTTACACAAACAACTTAACTTCAATTAAAACACTCGAATAAAAAAATGATGAGGCTTTTACTGATACATATGGTAGTTTATGCGAATACTTTGTTATCAAATGGGATGGAACAAAAAAACCATTTCCTTCTCACGTGATTCATTCATCTGTTCATCTCATTGTTTTCCCTCCCTTTTGAACAAATAATACAAAGAGAAACCTATCTCATTTGCCTCTGTTCCTAACAAAATATACATCTGAAGATGGAAACCCTTGAATGAAGAACATATTCAGCTGCGCCTTTATTCCTTAACAAATAATGTATTCACGTATGTTTTCTCTAAACCCTAAACCTTACTAACCATTTACTGTAAGTTAAAATTTGGCTAAAGTTAAGTTATTTTTACTCAAAATTTAGGGATTATCGAACACTAAATTTTACCCAAAATAGTTTAAAGTTCTTTTTGATACAAAATAAGGGTTTTTTTTTATTAAGAATTGAGGGTTTGTTTTCAGGATAGATAAATGGTTTATGATGAAAATTCACAATGAGAGAATGTTTGTGAACCACCCAATGCTATATTACAACCGGAGGGAGTATATTATATGTACAACATTGATTCTGATAGGATGTTTTACGAGAAGTTAAAGGATGTAATGGCTATAAACTACGAATATAATGATGTGTGCGAAATATACTACAATATCATGGGCAGAAGTTTTGCAAAAAGGGTTGAGATTGATTGTTAATGATACGTCTGTTTTACAAATGTTAGTAGAAATGATTGATAATGGAGATATTGAAATTTATACACAGCATCGCGTTAATAGTGAGACGGTGAGCAAAAAAATTTAAAAAGTTTTAAGTGGGTTGATAAACTAAACGATACTATTGAAGAATGGACATATGAAAAACAAAGAGTTGATGAAGATGATTGAAGATGAGTATAAGCAAAATAGAGAGCTGAGAATGAAGCACAATGAAGTACAGAAGAAGTATAAGAATATGAAATTCAAAATGAAAATGCTAATGATTTTGATTGTTTGTCTTCTAATTGTCATGCTATGTAAATAGTGGTCAAGATTGTTTAACTTGAAATTGATGTAATGGTTATGTCTTGTAAGACATTTTGTTTAACTTAAATAGATTGAATGGTTCTAAACCATGTGTGATTATGTTATATGGTGATCAACTATATGGATGACTTGCACTCTATTTTTTTAATTACCTAGTTGCATTAACATACCAAAAAAAATACAAATATTCAGCCAATGACATGATAGAAGAAATCTGTAATTTTCATTGACTTTGCTTGAACAAACCACCACAAAAATATCCCCATTATTACAGATTAAATAAAATCTAGAAAAACAAACCACTACTATTGACATTAACAAAAGCATCCTATTAACCAACACATATATATTCACCCACATTAAGCAAAAACAAAGCACCACAAAAGTATTTACCCACATTAACAAACCAGCCACAAAAGTATCTATCCACTATTGTATCTACCAACGCCACAAATATAGTCTAGCTCTCTTTTTTGTTGCTATCTCTTCTTCTATAGCCCTAGTTGCACCCTTGATTATCACACTTTGTGAGTTGGCTTTTGCACTTGCAGACCTTGTTTGCACACTAGGAGAAGATGGTCCTGCTGTAGCTTTAGTACCTTTTCTGCCACCTATTTGTAGTGAGTTAGTTGTTCTATTTGCAAGTGCATTCATTAAAGACTGAGTACTAATTGGGTTTGAACTTTGTATACCAATCTAGATTTGTCTAATTGATTGTCCTGGCATCTATACATAAGAATGTACAACAATATTACAATTACATAACACTATGTTACAATTATATATAAAAATAATAATTAATGAAGTCACATACTCTATAAAAAGTATTGGCACTTTCAAGGGAGATGTAGTCACTATAACCATTAGGGACTTTGTCTATCTTAATTGATGGTCCACACTTCTGCTTGCCCTTCCCCTTGAGGTAATTGGGTCGTGCATTAAAGTTGCAACATTTGTTGAAATTCGGGCATTTTTTTACTCAGAGGTGGTAAAACTGATTTAGTCCCTGTCTTTGACCATAATTTATCCCCATTATGTGGCTGCAAGTAGTATTGATAGGACATTAAATATTCCTCCTTCAGGTACCAACTTGATAAATATTTGTCTAGGTCATCTTTCAGTTAGGCAATGACATGGCAGCAAGGGAAGCCTAAAAGATCCCACATCCTACAAGTATAAGTTAGTTTTTTTGACGACAATCACATAGCCATCTGAACCATGCTTTACCTCAAACTTTGTGTCACCTTTATAGGTGCATTACCAAAACATGTAAATCAAAATTAAATCAATAAAGTAACTTTATTTTCTTAACTATTGCTGAAATTAACTATTGCAAAATTACCCGTGATGCTTATTGTTTTCGTCTAACTTAGCTCATACTTTTGGACAAATCAGATCATCACACTTCAATGTCACTTCCTTTTTCCGTTGCATCCTCACCATTGTTGACATTGTGATATCCTCAAGCATTGATATTATTGGCTTCTGCCTTGCCTCCTATATTATTACATTAAAACACTCATATATATTTGTTGACTTGAAAGTCACTAATCTTGTTTTGATAATAACAATAAAGTTAATCATGTGTAATTTAACTTAGTTGGTGTTTTAAGTTATAGCCACAACAAATTGATCATATGTGGACTTAACCGAAAAGCCAGATTCAAGGTCATTCATCTACAAAGTATTGCAATCCATGCCACTAACCTCACACAACTTCCGTGAGATCTCTTTGAAGTACAATGAAGCCAAGGAAGAAAAGAAACGTAGCAATACAAACAAAGCTCTCAAAGATTCCTTATTGTTTATGTGAGTGAGTGCTTTAGTTTTCCTTGTAAAGGTTTCGATTTGATCATTATAATAAGCTCATAGAATATTCCTTTTCATAAGATTGATCAAAACAAAGGTTGAATTAAAATCCTTTCAAAAACCATCTCTTAAGGAAAAACTGTTTTTGAAATTAATTCATTTTTAATTCTAAAAGATCTTATTGTTGCTCTAACAAAAATAGGTGTCTTAGGAACCTATATTCTACCTTTACCAAGCATTAAAATTGGTTTTAGAGCTTAAATGCAAATATACAAAATTTGGATTTTTGGCCTGATGGACAGAGCCCATCAGTCGACTAAGCAGAGAGGCTCAGTCGACTGAGGTTTTCTCAGTCGACTAAGGAGCACTGCTCAGTCGACTGATGGCCCAGAAACTAGCCGTTGGAGTTCTGATTTTTTACCATTTTTGGCACCAAACTCTTACCAACTCCCTCCAAACTGCCATATGTTGTCTTAGACTATATATACACCTTCTAAGACTTATTTAAACACACTTGAATCATTCTTACACCATCCTCTTCATCTACATTCATTCTTAAAGATTCAAGAACAATTCTTTTGATCAATCATTCTTATTTTGAGCTATATTCTATTGATCAAAGTTGACATCTCTTAGTGTGAGCTTAAGTTGTAATCTTCATACACTATAGAGCTATTGTACATTGGTGTTAGTCACCAAATCATTTCTTTCAAACATTAAGAGAGGTTTATCTCTTAAGATAGTAAGAGAGTTTTCTTGTGTGAGTATTGAGAGAATATCAATACTTGTAAAGAGTGTAGTGAGACAACAACACTTGTAGTGGTTTTATCTTCACCCGGAAGAAGATTGGAATTAGTGGAATTTCTCGGGGTACTAACCGAGCGCGGAGTAGGGGCTAACAAGCCGAACCGTGTGGACAAAAAGTCTTTGACTTTGATCGGTTCAATCTTTCTATCTCTTTATCTCTTATATTGTGTTATTTGTTTCTTGTGATTGGATTTATCTTTGTTTATTGGTTGGTTGATTGATATAGACATCAAACATTTTTAAATTGATTTTAAAAATCCCATTAAGTTTTAAAAACCCTATTCACCCCCCTCTAGGGTATTTTCCGACCTACAATATTATTTTTAATTGCATCACATGTGGAATAATTTAAAAAGAATGTTTTGCTCCATTGCCATGGATTGTGTTTCATTAAGTAACAGTATGTCTCATTCTTTACTTTTTTAATCTTACTTATCACTGTTAAAAATTCTTCAATTTACCATTTTTTGCTGCTTACCAAAAAAGTGACTTCCACTTTGCCCTAGTACTTATCTTCATGATATTAGAGTATATGTGTCTGGCACAACACATGTGTTCTACCATTGGAAAGTGTTATTGGATAACAGACACTAGACCTTTTTGTTAGTCTGTCATAATAGTCCAATTATTTCCTTCAATCTACCCGACGTCACTCTGTAATAAGTTAAGGAACCAATACCATAAGTCCTTACTTTCAACTTCAACCACGACCCATGCAATAGGGAACATTTGATTGTTCATATATCTTCCCACAGCTGTTAACAACTCCCCATCACAATAGCCCTTTAAAAAACATCCATCCAAACCTATAACTAGCCTACAACCTTGTTGCCACCCCCATTTTAACTGCATCTAAACAAATATACATCATTTGAAAGTATTTAGATTCATTTGGGATAGGTATATTGACTAAAATCTTCATAGTACTACCTTTATTATACATTATAATTTCAGCCCCATAATCCCAAACTTTAGTATAATGCTCAATCAAGGACTTCTTCACCTCACATATTGCACTTTTCTTAGCCCTATGACAAATAATAAGACTTACATGAATTGAATATTTTTATAATACATCAGCCCTAATGTCTTTCGATTTCCATTTAGGGTTGTTGATAAACTTGGTGTTATACTTCTTAGCCAACCACTTAGAGTTTATTATTCTGAACCTAAACTTCATAATACACTTGTAAATTGATTTTTATAACTTAATTTGAAATGAATTCTCTGTTTGCATGTAAGTAACCTATAACTTCTATGGATATCCTTCAGCACATATTGCAAGTAGCATTTTACCCTCATTCTTTTAAATTGTATAGGATACCCATGTGCAACTACATAAGATCTCAAAGAATGGTTTAAGTTATCAGGCCTATAAAACTTCATACCTAACACTGGACCCACTTGTAGCTCCTCGAGTTTATGCTTGTAAACTAGAAAATTTTGCTTCACACCACATTCGTTATTTTCATCTTCTATCGGGCTATCATAGTCACTTGAATTCCAATCAGCTTTCATATAAAATGCATCACCTCTTGCAACATATTTTGCACCATGATTTTCATCAATTTTCACATTCTTATAATCATTAACCCTGTAATTAGTTTGCACATTCTCTGTTATTGCTGTTATTACATTATCTCCTATTTTTGTTATATTTAATCTATGCTCTGCTACATATTCCCCATGCTCTGCCAAATTCTCACTAGCAACTTCCTCATTGTTGCCGCCATGATCTTGAACATTGTCATCAATAATATTTTTTTTAATTTTTTCTATGTCCAACCATCTTTCTAACTTTAATCAACTCCTTATTGTCACTCACATTATCCAAACAAGCTACACTACTCACACTTTTATAATCTTCATCATCAGCCTCTGCCTTACTTTCACTTTCGCTCCCCGTTTCACTAAAAATGCCATGTTGTGTATAAATTTCAATACCTCCATTATTAGTCACTTCTGCTAACATTTGCAAAATGGATATATGATTAACAATTAATCTCAACCCTTTAGCAAAAATTTTGCCCAAGATATTGTAATATATTTTGCACACATTATTGTATCCATAGTCTACAACCATTATACCCTTTAACTCCTCGTAAGACATCCTCACAGGATTAATATTGTACATATAATCTACTTTCCCCTTGTAATATAGCATTGAGTGGTTCACAAACTTTTTCCCATGGTAAATCTCCATCATGAAACATTTACCATCCTACCCTCAATTCTTAATAAAAATCCTTAATTTGTATTAAAAGAACTTTAAACTATTAGGGGTAAAATTTAGTGTTCGATAATCCCTAAATTCTGAATAAAAATAACCTAACTTTAGCTAAACTTTAACTTGTAGTAAATGGATAGTAAGGTTTAGGGTTTAGAGAAAACACACCTGAATATGTTTTTTGTTAACGAACAGAGGTGAAGCTGAATACGTTCTTTGTTCGCCCATCTTCATATGTGTATTTTGTTAAGAATATAGACGAAAGATATGGGTTTTGCTTTGTATTGTTTATTCAAAAATGATGGAAGAAAATGAGATGAACGGGTGAATGAATCTCGTGAGAAGTAGATGGTTTTTTTATTCCATTTTATTTGATGACAAAGCGTCCACATAGATTTCCACCTGTATCAGTAAAAGCCACGTCATTTTTCCATCCGAGTGTTTTAACGGAAGTTAAGTTGTCTGTCTTAATATAAACGTTTTAAAGAGTACAGTGTGTAAAGAGGCAAAAAAAAGTATGGTGGCCAAAGTGAAAAAAATGGTAAAGTTCGTTGGTTAAGTTGGTCATTAAGCCTAATAACTAATCATATAATATGGTCGAATAAGGCTTATCTACAGTTAAACTATGGCGTATAAACTATAATTATTTTGACATCGTGGTGTTTGGCTCCCCTTTCTTCGTCTTTTTATATTTCTCTATAATGGCATGCTTTTTCTATCTTACTATCTATAATGACAAACTTGTTCTCTTAACTCCCCTTTTATCTTCAAATTCTAAGCAAATCAAAACTCTGTTCTACCTCCATTTTTCTCTCTATAAATCTTGAGCAAATCGGGAATAATTATACCATTAATTAATTTTAATTGAACATTTGTCTTTAAGAGTCGTTTCCCCTGTTTTGATGTATGAAATGATTGGATTTAGCTTCGGTTTCCTCAAAATTCTATGTTTAATTCAACATTTATAAAAAAAAATTAAAATTTTAAAAATCAGTCTATTTATGAACTAAAGAGGGAGATTGTTGAATACTTACAAGAAGAATTTATGGGTGTTCGCCACTTAGCCTTATTAGTTTCATTTTTGAAATGAGGAATGTTTATGAGAGGGTATATTAGTAAGAATACATAACAAAAGGATTAAGCTGATCTAAGAAAAAGAAAAACGGCGTTAAAGTTGTCGTTGAATGGAACATCATAATTTAATGATTCTTTAAGTGAATCATAGCTGACATGTGCAAATCGTAACCATTGGATAAAAATGAGCGATCAAGGTTGGGCCAGTTTTGCCAATGCATTCTACAAGCAAACTGTACAAGAACCAAATCCTATTATGACATTTTTTAATGGGAGTTGATAAATTTGAAATTATTTTACATAGTCAACTTTGTAGAAGGTTAAATATGCATGTAACTAAGAGGGGTATATTCAATTTAGAATTTATACGATTTTTTTTTAATTTTTAATGTCCATAGGTATTTGATTAATATTTAAAAACATATGAAAGTTTGTTGTAATATAAGTTTAAAAACCTTCTATCTTATGTTAAAATCTTAACTTTGAAAGATTTTATAAATTGTATTTAATTTTTATATCCATAGGTTTATTAAATTTAAAAACATATGTTAAAATCTTGTTGTATTTAATTATAATTTTAAAATATCCTTCTAAATCTTATGGTATTAATAAATTCTAATAACTTTGAAAGATTTTATAAATTGATGGATTGTTATGGATTTTAGGTCATTGGTATTAATACTAAATCTACTAAAAAATCTTATTTTATATCAAAATATTTTACATTCCAAACTTTTTCCCTATTTTCCTTCTTTTTCTCAAAACCCTACTCCACCATGTAATGAATAAAGGTTTTCTTCTTTCTTCTCTTTATTCAGTAGTTTAGTCATCATTCATCAAATTTTTAGGTCTTTACGTATGGAATGAATACATATAAAATTTGAATAGCCTCTTTATTTATTTATTTATTTCTTGTTTTATATATATACGGTGCCGATTAAGTGCGAACTCACCATAATTTCACTCCAAAATTCAGATTTTTTCTTTTGCTAACACTTTAACCAAAAAAGCAAAAAAAAAAAAACATTTTCTGTCTACCCACGAGACACATTTATCTCTTAAAAGTAAAATCTCCATTCTCTTCTTCTTCTTCTTCTTCCTCTCCCATATCCAACCTAGCGCCTTATGTATATTAATTCAGAATATACTAAGAATTCACAAAATTCAGAATTTAATTACGAGGAATGTTTGTGCTTTTTTCTTAATATAACAATTCCGACGAAATTCGATTTAAAAAAAAAGAAGATATAATCGTTATACAATTTAGTCTATAATATCTAGGTAGACTTACATTCGGATATTGGGGAAAAAAAGTGGAACAAAGCATGCAAATCAAAATCTGAAAAAAAAAATATAATTCCAAGGAAATTGAAATTCCAAGTATGAATCGCAATCGAATAGTCAATATTCTAAGTATGAAGTAACGTTAATTCAAGTATGAAACAACATTCAAGAATCAAACAATATTATAAACAAATCATATTCAAGCATCAAAAGCATAGATCTAGAAAGGAAAGAAAAGGCAATTCGAGAGAGAGGAAAGAATTCGTGCCACTTGTATTTAAGTGGATTCGTGAGAGAAAAATGATAGAAGAAGAATAGAAGAACGGAGAATTTACTTTTAAGAGAGAGATATGTGTCTCGTGGGTAAAAAGAGAGAAAATATATTTTTTTCTTTTGCTTTTTTGGTTAAAGTGCCAAAGAAAGAAAGAAATTGAATTTTGGAGTGAAATTATGGTAGGCCCGCGGTTGAAGGTCGGCACCGTATATATACATATATATATACGGATTATTTCTCCTGCGCACAAATGCGTACGCATTTGTGCAAAGGAGTGGGCTCCACCTGCTTTCCGTGAAAGAGAGAGACGCATTTAACGGAGTGGGAGTTATGGCCTAAATTGTTGAAAATATAAAAAGAATAGAAAACAAGAACAGTCTTCTCAACTAAAAATAAATAAATGTTGTTTCTCTCTCTATTGTCTCTTTCTCTCTCTCTCTCCGACCTCACCTCTCCCTCCGTTTAGCTCCATTGATGAAGCTACAAATAAAAAAAAAAAACATAAAATAATCTCACACTTTCTCTCACTACTGAGCTTAAAGAATTGAGATTCGGATTTTCTGTTCACGTTTCTCTCTATCTCGACTGGTTCTAAAACAGAAGTTTTGCCGATGATGACAGAGAAAGCCACATGAATTCTTCACAACTGATGCTGACCAAATTAACCCAATACTACGGCTTATATATTCTCCAAATGCATTAGTAGTTTTAAACTGTTGAATTTTAATCTTTTTTTCACTCTTTTTTTTTTTGAAGTTCTTTTGGTTTTCATTCTCGTGTAGTGGTTTTTCATGGAATAAACCCATCCCCTCATGGATCATTGGCTTATTTTTGCAAGTTTATGACATCCTGTGGAGTATTCCAGGACATTGAAATCCATCAAAATTGTATACTAGTTGCTGAAATCGCGGAAAACTTAAAAGTGAGAAGGCTTTTAACAAATGAAGTTTAATTTACTTTGTCCAAATTTGATGTTGGGGATGAATCTTCCGGTTTGTAATTAGTGATTCATTAGGATGAAGAATGAAAATGGTGTTAAACAAGACTTGCTTCTATTTTGGGTTGTATCTTTTATTATCTTATTGATGGAGGTCTAACAATAATTGTAGAGAGAAACTCGTCGAGAGAGAGAAAAGCCCGAACAGAAAATCCGGATCTCAATTCTTTGAGCTCGGTAGTGAGAGAAAGTGTGAGATTATTTTCTGTTTTTTTTTATTTGTAGCTTCATCAATGGAGCTAAACGGAGGGAAAGGTGAGTCGGTGAGGTCGGAGAGAGAGAGAGAGTGACAGTAGAGAGAAACAACATTTATTTATTTTTAGTTGAGAGGACTATTCTTGTTTTCTCTTCTTTTTATATTTTCAATAATTTAGGCCATAACTACCACTCCGTTAGATGCGTCTCTCTCTTTCACGGAAACCAGGTGGAGCCCACTCCTTTGCACAAATGCGTACGCATTTGTGCGCAGGAGAAATAATCCGTATATATATATATATATATATCACGAGATATAAAATTAATTGACGTATATCCATCATATATCTATATACGGATTTCTTTGGTTTATGTATCTTCAGATTTATGTATAAAAGCTTTTATATGTTTCAGATTTTAGATCTAAGAACTTTTTAACCTCCGACTTTTCCTATAGGTCTAATATCATTAAAAGCATACACAAAAATGAAGAATCAAATACCGTACAGTCCAACCTCTATGCTTATATATAAACTATGGATCAAACAATCACATTCTTTTTTATTATTATTATTATTATGAGAATCTATATACTTAATAAAATTTATAAAAATATTAAATAATTAATATATTAAAATTTATCAGACTCTATATGAACTTAAAATAATCCATGAATTTAACAAAATAAATGAATTATAAAAACACAGATCATAATCTTTTAAAATTTGAAATTGAATACATCCCCTAAATTAATTCAAATATTAATTATTACTAAGTGTGATATATTATATATAAATTAAATATCACATAATTTATTATAAAAAGATGAATGTTAAAAGCACTCCTCGCATTACTTCCCTTATTACTGATTAACACCTTGAAAACATTATTATTGGTCAATACTCGTTATATAAGAATATCACTTATATTCTTCATTTTCATCTAAATCTATATCAAATACCACGATCACCACCACCTTCACGTACGACCAATTAAGGGTGTGCATAGTTCGATTAATCGAATCCTGAGGCCATTAGTCAATCGAATCGACCTTCTTGGTTTTGGAGAATTCGGAGCCGAAACAGAATCGACAAACAAGGAGAACCATGGGATTTGATGGCCTTCGGTTTCGGGCGTCTTCGGTTCGGTTGTGGTTGAGCAGAAGGGAGAAAAAGAATGAGGTTTTGGATCAGAAACTAGAAGCGTATCAAAGGGTTTTACATTTACAGATGAATATATATTTAGGATTTGGAAGCATTACCTTAAAGAAAATCTCTATTTTTTGCCTTCAATTTGTCAATTTTACACTTTTTCTTCTTTACACTCAAAGTTAATCTTCACCCCGTTTTGTATTTCTCTTCTTCTTGTCGCCTGTGTCCGGGAAAGCAACTGCAACAGTGAGAGAATGGTGTCGGCGGCCATGAAAAAGGGTTAAAGGGTCTTAGGCTTTATTTTGGGCAGAAGGAATGAAGATGATAGAGAGAGACTTGGATTGAGATATTTTAGTTTGTTTTATCCTGTACAATGCACCTTGGGCTATCTTCTCTCAACCAATAAAAACAAGCCACCTATCTCAAATTCATTTAACTTAAAAATATTAGATCGGTTCAGTTTTAACCTATTTTTTATTAATTAAAATTGTGAACCGAAGCGATAACACTCGATTTTGTATTTTATAAATTAAACTGAGTATTTTACCTTAAAAAGCTGGTCGGTTTGGACTAATTCAATTCATTTTACTATTTTTTTTTGATTTTCTGCACGCCCCTACAATCAATTAAAAACATATAGCAACCATTATTCCCTTATTGCCTGAAAGAGTCAACTACTTCTCTTATATGTCATGGGAGATGTCAAAAGTTATATATGCTTGGTCAACTTTAACTTGAAAAGCATTTTTATGCATATCACAGTACCATCGTAAAAGGGGTAGTATTAACTATTAAGAGATATCATGTTCGAACTTGTGCAAATTGAGACCAATCTGAATTATAAAACGGGAAAATTTTAAGTAAGGACCAGATCTTTACAGATTGGTCTTTTTTACGACATTTTTGTGTCGTAAAAATACAATCCCAAGTGTTTTTACGACACAAAAGCATCGTAAAAAGCCCCAATTCGTAAAGTCTGGACCATACCAGAAATGCTATGTATAAAACAAGGATTTTTTGTAATAAAATAATAAATTAATTTAATGTCTCATATTAATTTGTAATAGTATTAATATTTTTAAATTATTAAATTACTTTTATACTCATAACAAGATGTCAAATCAACTAAACATTTACTTATACACTACACATGTACACAAATATAACTCTTACATTTTCCTACTTTTCTACAACATTTCTCTCTCATCAAATTTAAAAAAAAATTTCAAATGCCATAACTTTAAATTTACAAATTCAACTTTAATAAAATTTATATATTTAAAATATATTTATCAACATCTACAAAACAAGATCCATTGTAATTATTAAATTATGTATAAAAAAAATTCAAGAAAAAGTTATAAAACATTACAAATATAATGGCATAAAACTTATAAAACATTACAACTATAATGATATACTTAATGTATTTTTAACTCATTAGTTATTGAAAATATACATTTCTCTCTCATAAAATTTTTAAATTTTTTCAAATGCCATAACTTTAAATTTACAAATCCACCTTTAATAAAATTTATATATTTGAAATATATTCATTAAGATCCATTGTGATTGTTAAATTATTTATAAAAAATTCAAGAAAAGTTATAAAACATTACAACTATAATAGCATACTTAACATATTTTTAACTCATTAGTTATTGAAAATATTACACAATGAATAAAAGATACTGAAATAAAATTAAAAATAATAAAATATCCCTATCGAATATGGGGCTAAATTTTTTTATATTATTATCCAACCTACCTCAAATATAATATTTTTGCCTTTAAATATACTCATAACACCATTACAATATAAAAGGGTTGATGCAATTTTAGAGCGAGAATTTTTTATATTGCAATTCGATCTGTCTCGAATATAATATTTTTTTCTCTCTTTTAAATACACTCATAACATCATTACACTATAAAATAGTCGAGGCGATTTCAGGTCTAATTGGATAAGTAAGACATGTCTCAAGTGAGGATGACTATATTTTTAGTTGGACAAGTTTCGTTTTTACGATACCTTATCTGTTTTCATCCCTAGGTAATATACAGTCATACACATTTTCGATTCTTACATTTTTTAAGTAATTATATTTTATCTAATTATTATTATTTTATTTATTGTGTCGGACGGCACGGGTTCACCTAGTACTATTTTAAAATAATCACTACTTTTTTTTAAATGCCCAATGCCACCACAAAGAGTACATTTTTGCAAATTTAAAAATAAGTTAAGCACCAATTCGTTAAAAAAAAGAAGGATGGTGGGATTAATGGTTTCTAAAATTTTACATACCCTTAATGCAACACAAACTAATTATAATTAATCATTAATTCTTCTTCTTCTTCTTCTTATTCTTCTCAACAATGGTTTCTAAAATTTTACATTCATTTAACCCTTAATGCAACACAAACTAATTATAATAAATCATTAATTCTTCTTCCTTCTCCTCTTCTTCTTCTTCTTCTTCTTCTTCTTCTTCTTCTTCTTCTTCTCAACAATGGTTTTTAAATTTTTTCATCCATCTACTCATTGGTCCCTTACAACCGTAGCCTCCTTGTATCATATTTTAGTTCTCGGGACCTTACATCGCCATCTAAAAATCGAGTATTGAAAACAATTTCGGTTCTCTATGACCGGGGTTCATCCACTTCCTCGATCCCTCACAACCGAAGTATTCTGGACTATATTTTTAGCTCTCGGGACCTAACATCGGTCTTTAACAACCGAGTATTTTGAATAATTTTGGTTTCATAGGACCGAAATTCATCAAATTGCTCGGTCTCCTAGGACCGAAGTTGTCTGAAATATAATCAAATTACACATTCGGTCACCGAAAACCGAATAAGTGCTTAAATTTCGGTTTCCCGTAACCGAGGTAACCTGTTCTAATGCTCTAATTCGTTTTGTTGGTACAATTTTTTTTTTTTGATATTAACTAAAGAAAATAAACATTAAACATAATAAAAACAAACATATCTTTCTTTCATTAGGTTTTTCTACTTTGATAATCCTTGATTTGCTATTCTCTACCATTCTCTACAACTTAAAGTTTTTTTTTGTGTGACATTAATGGAGATTTTGTGTGTTTTTGTGAGTTACTTTTGAATTTTTGTTAGCTTTTGAAATTAATTGAATGAGATAGAATGTGTTAATTAGATCTGAATTTTTGTTAATTATTAACCATTGAGTAAAAATCCGTTAATGAGTAATTAGTTGGTTGAAAATGATTAATTGAGTGGGGTGGAAATAGGAGTTTAGAACGGAAAAGCACATGGTGGGGGTTATTTCTACTCCACAAAATATTAAAATCAAATATTTAGTAGTATACATATAACATTTAAGAAAACGAAAGCAAGAAAGAACGTATTGAGATTAATAGAAATAGAAAGAGGGTGAAAGCAAGTAATCTTTCAACCATCCGACATTAAAAATGACAACCCGTGCATCAGAATCCGACATGACAACCGTGAAAAGCAACTGTGGATCGAGAATTCCGAGTGCGTGAAGAGAGCGAAGCATACAGATGCGCAAACCCTAATTTCAAACCACAATCAACGGTAGATGTGATTTGACATCAAATAAAAAACAGTACAATACAATAATGGCCTTCGAAATCCCAACAGATCTAATTCGTCAAGTCCAAACCGCCCTTCGAAACCACGCCGGGCTTTCTTCCTACAACCCCTACGACCCCAACCTACCACCGCTCCCGCCGGTCGCAACATCGATCGCCGGTCTAGATCCGTCGCCTCATTACCTCCGGTGCAACCATTGCAAAGGAAAGCTTCTCAGCGGTATACAGTCACTGATTTGCGTGTACTGTGGCAAACAGCAGAAAAGAGACGTTCCTCCTGAGCCTATCGCCTTCAATTCTACATTTGGATTTAGATTGTTGCTCGAATCCTTGGGCTTGGATGGATCGGTCAGTGTTTAATATTGATATAATTTTGTACAGAAAGGAAAAGTTGTGTGTTATACGTTTGTTTTGATTTTTAATTGTTTACTTATCATCACAGATTGGATTTTTACGGTTAATGTTAGGTTTGCTTTGTTGATCATGAAATCAATTATGTTGCTTTTCATAGTAATCAGAAGGAAGCACGTTTTGAATAGTTGCTTGAATATGGCGCAAGTTATGTTCTTGGATTGGTGGTTTAGTGTCTTATGGCTTTCGTTTTTGGTACATTGGTGGTGAATAATGTGATAGGGATGATCCTCTTTTTTTTGGTTTGAATTGAGTGATGAAATGCTTGTGCGAGGCTTGCTGTAATAATCCCCCAAAATGTTGGCTAGAAGTTCAGAACTGTAATGAAGTACATATATAATGGAATACCATATGAAATTGAGAAGACTTGAAACCGAGGGATTGAGAAACTAATGACTTTTTTGATTGATACAATTGAAAATCATCATATCAATTTTAAAACCTTAAGTTGTTACAGTGGACCAAAAAATGTCTATCATTCTTTTTTTCCGACAACAAATGTGCTTGTTTCTGATCCAAAAAAACAAATCTACCACATACTAAGTCAGGGAGCTATTATTGACATCAAGAAGACGAACATTCTTTGATTTATTATTATTGGATTGGAGTTAGCAATGCAGTGTTGGTGAATGTTGGCTGCTCATGAACAAATCTGCTTTGTTTTTCTTTTTATTCCAGGAAACTATTGTTCCAGCCCTTGAGGAAAGTGAAACAAACAGAGGACAGCGTACACCAAAAGATGAAATTACTCTGTCTAAGTTATTAGATTTGCATGTACCATGGTTGGATGAGCCGGAGAAAACTGAGACTAGTGTTACAAGCAGGAATCTAGAACAGAGTGAAAGTTCTGTGACTCTGAGGGGAGTTGACTTTGACAACTATTTTTCAGGATCGAATAATGACACTTTATTCGGTGCATCTGAAGAGCAGAGGGTAATAATCAAGCAGATTGAGAGTACTGAACATACAGAAGTTGGAGTTCAAAATAATCTTAATTTATTCCAGAATGTTCCAGTGACAGCTTCTCAAGGTAATCTTAATTTATTCCAGAATGTTACGGTTACAGCTTCCACCCCTTCAAAAGATGCGAGTGGTGATGCTTTCTCTGGATGGGAGGCAAGTTTTCAATCCGCTGATACGGGTAATCAGGATGGGACATTGAAATCAGCTGACCCGTTCATAGGTTCAACGATTGATCTTTCTTCCCACTTAGATTCAGTATTTGGAGGTGGAGAAGACTTAACAGATGGAAAACCAAATGCCAATCCTGCCCCTCCTCCTTCCTTGGTTAATAACTGGACCCAAAATGACCTGTGGAATAATGTCAGCTCTGATGTTCCTCAACCGTTGGATACTTCTGCTAAAGATGAGGATGGACGGTCACTAAATATTGTGAACAATCCATCTTCAGATAATGTTGATTGGTTTCAAGATAATCAGTGGCAAACTAATACCAAAAGCGCACCTATGGATAAGAATGCCAAATCTGCGATTAATGATAAGGATGGCCTATCACTGGATGATTTAAACAATCCATCTTCAGAGAGTGTTGATTGGTCTCAAGATAATCATTGGCCAACCAATATCAAAAGCTCACCTAAGGATAAGAATGTCAACTCTGCTGTTACTTATAAGGATGGCCTGTCACTAGATGGTTTAAACAATCCTTCTTCAGAGAGTGTTGATTGGTTTCAAGATAATCAGTGGCAAACAAATATCACAAGTGTAACTAAGGACAATAAGGCGGTTAATGAAGACGAAGATTCATTTGATGAATGGAATGACTTTACAAGCTCAAGTAATGCTCAAGTTACTTCTAGTAGTGCTGCTGTTAATGAGCGAAGGTCAGAAATAAATATGTTCAACTCAGATAGTAACTTCCCAGAAGTGGATTTTGGGAGCTTCTCACAAGCCGGTTTCTTTTCTGGGACATCTAGCCGTCAAAATGATTCTGCAGAACTGATGTCAGAAGACCCTACTTTAGACAGGTATGCATTTTTTCTTGTAAAAACGCCACTTTCTAAATCTTGTCCTCTTTTGGTACAGTCGTTATTTCTCGGTAGAATTAGTCACTTAATTTTTAGAAAAAAAATAAAAATTGTGCTTGATTCTTGCAAGTTGAAATGCATGTTTTGTGGCATATTTTCTCACTAACTGCAAGAACTTATCCAAACGAAACCTACAGGTGCCAGTATGCCACAGAGATGCATTTGCATTTGCAATTGCAAAGTATGTGCAACAAGCTTGCAAATTGCAATTGCAGTCATTTCAATCCAATGTTTTTATCAGTTCGATAAATTGGCAAAATACTTGCGTCTTGGTTGGATTTTCTTGAGAAGATATGAAAGAAGGAAGGCCTTTTAAAATAGTACATAAATCTGATGAGGGGATTGGAACTGTTTAGAGGGTGAGAAGTGTTGATTATCATAAGATTTATAAAATCAAGGATATTTTTTGCAAATTGTCATTGTATTGAATTACGAATCATACAGTGGAACATGAGAGAGAGAGAGAGAGAGAGTCATAATCTATGGATTAAACTTTAAACAACACTATTGGGGATCTAGTTTTCCGGTTTACTTAAGTTCTTCTAGGGATTCTTCTTGGATTTCAAAATCAAAGTCACTTTATATCATTTTACTTTTCTGGATTCTTTCATTTGTATCTTATAGGCAGAATCTGAGTTTTTAGTTACAAGTTTTGAAGATGATATCCCATTTGTTAAACAGGACATTTACTAAATTAAAGCTTGAACGCTTCGGAGTTCGGACTGAACAATGAAACTAAAACTCGAAGTCATCATCTTCAATAAATTTTTGCAGATACAACAAGCTCATTATTAACATTGATATACTTGCACATGTTTAGGATTGCGGATCCCAAGAGAAAGGTTGGTGAAAATACTGATGTAGTAGATGATTCCAATACAAGCTCACAGCCAAAGGATGATGTAGAGATACTGATGTCGCAGATGCATGATCTTTCTTTCATGCTCAAGAGCAACCTTTCCGTCCCTCCAAAGTTAGATGCTCTTGGTTCTTTTTCACATGATTGAGACCAGGTTTGTTCTACTTTGACTGGTTATTATGTACTAATGTGTATTGAATTTTTATCAATAGCTATAATTGATCCCTATCTTTTTATGATTTCTTGAGTAGCCAATGGTTTTTATCCATTTTGTATCTGGATTACGAGATAATTATTAGTGTGGAATATATTTACTCATTACTATTACTATATATCCTCTTAATGATTATGTATTCATATTTAGTATGGGACCTTGGAGTTTACTGTTCTTCGTTTTTAAGAGGAATGTTCACGATACATCATCATGTGGTGTCCTCCTTTCAAAGAGCTTCATAACATTGCTCTATTTTAATGTAGTTTCTGATGTTGCGAGCCGACTGAAAATTATTACTATCCTCCAACTGTGAATGTAGTATCGTATTTCTCTACTAGTCGTCTCCTTTCTAATCGTCAATAGAATAATAGTTATTTAATATTACCTTTTAATACATATACACAATTATATTTTTAACATTTTTAGTCATTCTTTTTCAACAAAGAGAAAGCTGACCAATATCTATATCCATTTCTTGTACGTGAATAGAAACTACTAAGTATCAATATAAAACGTAAAGTAGTTATTGTCTTATTGTCTCTCCTAAAAAGACACGACAAAATATAAATATCGACCTGCAGTAAATTTTTCCAATCTAGTATATACAATGACGTGAATGTGAAAAATTGCACATCAAACTTTTTTAATCCATTAATGCATGATGAGGTGATTTTCTTATCAAGTAGAGAACAAGTTATGCACGTATGCAAAACAACGTAATAGTATCCATTTTGCAAATAGTTATTTCTCAATTGGGTTGCAAAAAATTATCGGTAGATATTTTGCAACATAAGTAATTAACCATATGCACTATAAGCGATAGGCATTTGCATAGTCTTACTAATAGTGTATCATGTAATTAAATTATGTATATAACAAAAATAAATATATTTGGTATCCATGACTTTATAAAACATGGGTTAGCAGCAAGAAAGGCATTGAGTAAGATAATAAGCAAAACAGAAAGGCAAACAACTAAACATGTCTTCATATCCCTAGTCTTTAAATTAAGTACGACAACAAAAGGTTAACAACAACAAACATATTTACGAACATATTTAGAAAATAAAAGGGAGAAGAGTTTTAGGCTTCCACAACCTCTAAAGTAAAGAAAAACAAGCAGCTTGGAGAGGATAGTTCTTACTTCAACTATGGTGAGATGTACGTATACTTTCTATGGGTGTTGCGGAAATACGTCTCCAACAGGTTCGGCATTGTGCCAGTGCCCTACCGTAACATTGTACAATAATTGCTCTAGCATTCTCATTGTTGTGGGGTCTTCCTGGAAAAAAAAGTCATTCATGTACATTACCATGCATAAAATAAAGAGTCTTGAGAGAGAGAGACGGAAGAAAGGCCCTGCTAGGAGCATACAGCGGGTAACACCTTTATGTTGAATCCACTGAAGGCGCAAAAAGAGAAGAAAAGGCAGATTCTTGATACCAGGAGACATAGCGTTTCTATTCTATAGACCGGTCATAAATTGAAGTGCTAAAAATGAAGATTATTATTATTTTTTTTTTTTAAAATTTTGGTGTAACGAAGGATCAATGAAATGTACATAATAAATAGAACTTACAACAAAGACATTGATGAAGCCATGGTTTTTTAGCTTCAAAGGCAAACAATGTTGTAATGCATCACATGCCCTGCCGACGAACAAGAATTAACAACCCACTATCGTACATCCAGCTTAGCGATGTTCAAAGTTTTATTAAAAAAGATATATATATATATATATATATATATATATAAGAAAATAAATATATAGAACAAACTAACCTGGGCATTTCAGAGAGACTAAGATAACAGTGAATAATATGTTTCAAGAGTCGGACCAAAGGTACGTTCCCCATTTTCTCAATCATGCATTTCATAACATGTGCCACCGCATAAAACCGTTCTGCACTAGCACAGCAATAGGAGAGCCCCTCCTCATGCACCAGTATTCTCGAAAGTATGAAGGTTGCAACCTGCAGAGTCGCGAAAAGGAAAATTAGGGAAAAGGGAAAATGATTTGGAGGCTAAAATTAGAAATTATTTTGCCTTGTTATCATAGAATTAGTCGTGTCCACAAACACCGTCATTAAGAATTAAGGTAGCTAGATTTGATTAATTATTTATGAAGTACGAACACTCTTTTGGAGGTCACGTGTTGGGCCCGACACTTAAATTTAATTATAGTCCCTAATATTTGATAATTTATTTAGATGGCTATTACTCCCTGTGTTTCTTCACTGCAACGTCAACTGAGAATGAGACAATTAAGCCACTTTTTATATTCTTCTTTTATTTTCTATTATTCTATTGGAACAATTTAGGGCCTGTTTGGTTGTCCTTCAAATTAAGAATTAGATAATTTACAATTAAGTAATTTACAAAATTTTCATTTATTAGTGTTTGGTTGTATAAATTGAACAATTGTAAATATGATAATTCAAGTTGATTCGCAAAAACTCAAATTAAGTCATTTCAAGTAAAACTTGAAATTGCTTAATTCTAGAATTAGATAATTCATTACAACTTTATTTTTTGAGAAGATCTAGTTTTTACCCGTGATGTTGATGCATCTAGACAAAATTTTAAATAAAATAGAACAATAGAGAACATGTTTTTATTCTAACAATTGTAATTTCTCGTTTAAGTTTTCCAAACACTACTTGAATTAGAATTGAATTATTCATAAATGAGCAAATTCACAATTCTTCAATCGAAAATTAACTAATTCCAAAATTAGGTAATTTACGCAACCAAACAGGCCCTAATGTATGCTTTTTGATGCTTTAATTATGGAACAATTTAGTGATCATTTTTTGAGTATTTGGGTTATTAATCCAATCTAGTTTCATTTTATTGAATTCTTAAATATTTATAATGTTTATTGCATATATATATATATATATATAATTAATTAAGAACGTGTCTTCCCACCACGTGTCGTGTCCTACATCTTGAAAAAATTACGTGTCACATGTTGGGTCTATGCTTCATAGTTAATTATTGAAAGGCTAAAGTTTAGTTATAACATCGCCAAGGTTTCTTGAAAATTATCCTTTGTTGGATACGATCTCGGATGAGATATTTGTATGAGACTGAGATATTGTGGAACTCACAGTTTTCGAGAGTTCATCGCCCCAATCCATGCAGCGCAGGCACAAAGGAAGCACTTCTGATTCAAGAAGAAAATGAATAACTTGTGGCGAGTTTGAATCTTCAACCTGCATCAAAATAGAATATTAAAACTTTATTAGCAAATTAGATTTCGAATACAGAATTAGAAAAAGTATCTAAGAATACATATAAATCATATTTTCAATTTACAAAATGAAATGAAAAAAAAAAAAAAAAAAGAGGACCTTAACCAGTGCACCAATGACTCCTAGGCTAGTCAGCCTTAAGTACTCGAATGGTCTTTCGGTGCTTGCTGTATTAAGAAAATGGTAGATATAGAGTGGTATCCTAGCTGCAAGGATTAATGAACTCTAGTTAGAAGAATCACATGCATGCGTCCCCAAAATTCATACAATACTAAAGGTAGCAGTTACGTACAAACCCATGGCAGAGAGAGACTGTCAGACAAGTTAGTTTGCCCCCTCAGTTGCACAAAACAGAGCAAAAGTACCATGTTGAAAAGCATATATAAGAAATTGATCCTCGAACCAAAAGAGTACCTTAGAGTTACTTTATACATTTTTTGAATTCACCGGTAAAACATTTCAGATATATATAGTAATTTGTAGTAGAATTGAGGAATATACCATTGATAAATGGCAGCTTTACATCAGGATGAGAAGCCATGTTCTACACAAGCAGAAAGGTACAGAAATGGCTTAATAATTAGATATTCAAAGCAATACGCACTAAAATTCAGAGTGAGAGAGAGAGAGAGAGAATGTTAATAAGAGGATTGCAGATAAAAGAACGCAGTGAACAAAGAAAGGCTAGTGCAAAAAATAAGTACACATGCACATTTTTCCCATTCATTTTTAGTGGACTCTAGTCTATTTGGAAAGGCACTCGGACATGAGAGATCTTGCGTTTGGTCTCACCAAGGTCTTTTGGGTGAATTTTTGTTGTTTATAATTAAAGAGACACTTAATTAGCCCCTATTTGGTTCAAAACTATAAAAACCAATTTTTTAGTTTCTACCAAAAGTTAACTTTAATTACTTCATACTTCCCCAAATTCAATTCACTTTACTTTCTCTTTCATAGAATTTTAAAACACCATAGCTTTAAATCCAAAAATCAGAATTAGATAAAAAAATAAAATTTGAAACCTACTCATCGAGATCTATAAAATAAGATCAATTGACACTAACTTTTTAGTTTTTTTCATGAGTTTTTTTGAATTGGTTGAAAAATTCCAACAAAAACCAAATTCACTTTTCAACATATTTTCACACTTTTCAAAAACTCAACCAAATATGCCCTTAAACATTTTTTTTAAATAAAATAAAATGTTATACCGTAATTCGAAAGATGCCATAAAGTTCCAAAGTTGTTTAATACAATCATTTTAATCAGAACTGAAAGCAATATCAGCAGTTCACAAGATTATCTCTCTCTATTATATATATATCTATATACCTAGCCACTTCCCCTAGTCATTCAATAATGTGGCAAGGATTTGAAATTGAAAAATGGCCCTTTTGTTACCATGATTGTCAACTCACACTCCAACCCTAACCCTAACCCAAACCCTAAACCCACTCGGCATCTCTCCATGAAGGTACACCCTAAGGGCGGAGGCAGCAAGGGGCGAGGTGGGGCCATGGCCCCATCTGAACTTTTGAAATTTTTTTAGAGAGTATTGGAGTTTTTGTGCAAGAAAAAAAAGATCAGGGACCATTGTGTAATTCCGAGAGAGGGTGTTGTGTGTAAGTAAACTGCTAGCGCGTGTTTTTTTTTGTGAAGTTAGGAAATGTTTGCACGGGGGCGTTGTGTAATAAATGTTAAAAGTTAGAGGTGTGAGTTTGTAATTCATATTAGGTCATAGCATTTTAATTAGGAGCCACCGGCGACAGCGGCCTCCTTCTACTCTTCTTTCCTTCTGTCTTTAATCTTCTCTTCTCCTCGTTCTCTCCTTTTTTATTCTTTCGACTGCTTCTTCCATTTAAATTTTTTTTTTATTTTAATTAGTAGGCAGTAAGGCAGCAGGCTTAGCAATTCTTCTCTCCATTTTCATTCTTCATTTATTTCGGTATTTTAGGTTAGATTTTTTTTATAATTTTATTCATTTTGTTTTAAAATTTTGAATATTAAAAATTAGGTATTTTAATGTTGATTTGCTTCTTAAATTGTTAATATATTTGTTTGTTGGTTATTATTTATTAATGTTGATTTGTTTATTAGATTGTTAAATATTGATAATAAATTTTGTTATTGAGGTTGATTTGTTTATTAGATTATTATTTGATAAGTTAATATTGAGATTGATATATTTATTTTTTGGTTATTGTAGTTGATTCAATATTGGCTTAGAAAATTCTTGAACAAAAATTTATTTTGGCCCCACCTGAACTAAATTTCTGGCTCCGCCACTGGGTACACCCTAATTCCACCTTGACCCTGCCTTGTTAATTTAGAACATTTTTGGACTCGTCAAAAATAAAATAACAATAAGAATAAATAAATAAATAAATAGAGTAAATTTGTAACATAAATAAATAAATAATAATGATGACCTGAAGTAATGCAAGAGCATTGCAGACTCTATTTGAATCTCTTATAGAAAGCTGTCCAGGCGACAGCATCTTATATATGGAAGTTAGTTCCTGAAACAGCAAAGAATACCAGAAGATTTTAGTCTTAATTACTAATCATAATGTCATATTGGTGAATGGATCATCCATAATTTTAATATCTGATCTTGATTTATGATGATATGTTGAATGTTTTGAGATAATTCTTTAAGTAACTTGGTTTGTGAAAGAAACTTTGGGACTTGTCAACTTTGAACTTTTCTTTTCCTAGTAGATTAGATTAAATGTACGCAATTTAATTACAATATAAAGAGAATAAGAGAAAAATCACACACAAAAAAAATTAAATTTTGCTTATAGCTAGCACCATTTAATTGGAAGAATCAAAACTAGCAAGTGTGCGAGTTCATACCTGTAAGAGTATAATTACGATATCCTTAGAATTCCATAAGGTTATGCCTAATTCTGTATGTCTTTCTCTTCTCTACACACAAAACAAAAAAAGAAGGTAAAAGGCAGTACATGCTCACATTTGTTGTTGAATATCAATGATCAAAAGCTGCACAAGGAAATTAACATGAGACGTACGTTTAACACTAAAATCTAACATTATCGATCAAAAAGAAAATCAATTATCAAAGAGCAAATTGAAGTGTCTACATGCATAAATCTGAAAGATAAAGAAATAATTCCATATCCAACGTAACCCGGCCAGCCAATCAAACTATTTCAATTCTATTTCCAAAACAGAATAAGAAATTCAACAAGTGTTGTTTATGTAGTGTATATGCTCGATAATATGGTGTCATAAAACGTATGTATTGATCGGATTGGTTTTGATCAATTTGTGAACTCCCATAACCGACAACTTGTCCAATAAAATTATTATTCAAAAAAGAAATCTAACCAATCCAATGTAAAGGGTTGGATTGGGTTGGCCAGTTTGATCGGTCTGGATTGGATTGTGAACACTTTTCATTTCAATATGGGACTTGGAGAGTTTTACAAATAAGTTGACAAACTTAGGGGGTATATTGGATTTAGAATCTATAGGATTTTTATGGACTTTTAAAGTTTATGGGTATTCAATTGAGATTTTAAAAAGTCTTTTAAAATCATGGTGTATTCAATTGAGATTTTAAAAAGTCTTTTAAAATCTTGATGTATTCAATTAAGATTTTAAAAAATCCGTTTAAATTTTATGGTATTCAAAAGTCTAATAACTTAGTAGGATTTTAATTAGTGGTGGATTTTGGTGGATTGTAAAGTCTTTTTTATACATAAAAATCTATCTTGAAATATTCTCACTTACCCAGAGATTTCAGATGGATTTCTAATTCATTTAAGAACTTTACTCAACATTCTCTCTCTCCACCCTTCCCCCTCCCCCTCTCTCTCAAAATCCAAATTTCTTATTATGTGATGAATGTATTATAACTTTTTCTTCATCCCTATAAAGTCTTTATTCTATCTTTCACTAATGTGGTTATCATGCATTAACATAATTTCAAATTGTTAGACCGCTAATTATCGTTCAAATTTTTAAAAACAATTCATGTCAATTTCATTAAAAAATACTAGTGGGGTGAGAAATCTAATTTTGTAGGTGCAATATGAATTTTTATAATGTATTTCGTTAATTGTCTTTACATTTTTGATAATGTTACTTTAAACTTGTAATTAATTTATTTTATTGTTTGTCTTTTGTCTTTTTTATTTTTTTAATGAACTTATTAAAATCTACAGAAATTCATGGACTTATTGAAATCTGTAGAAGTCCATGGACTTATTAAAATCTGCATAAATCCAAAAGAATCCGTGCATTAAAATCTGTCAAACTCTATAAGGATTTGAAACAATCCATAGACTTAACAGAATCCACGGATTTTAAAAAGTCAGTTAGAATCTTTTAAAATCTAAATTGAATACACCCCCCAACCTCTGTAAAAGCATCACATGGAATACGTACCACGACCAAAAAGACTGCGATATAATTTTAAGAAAATGGAAACCAAAATCACTAACTTACAGAAATAACGCAAGTAGTTAGAACAAGTTTCAAGCATAAAAAAAGAGCTTTCGAGAAAACATTAAGGCCTCGTTTGATTCAGGGATTAGGATCAGTAGGATTAATAATACTAGTATTAATAATACTGGACTATTAATCCTGGTATTAATTTAATACCAATACCCTGTTTGATTCATACAGTATTAATACTGGGATATCTCATGCTGATGTTAATACCATGTTTGGTTCTGTAACTTGTATACGGGATTATATTTTGGACTAACAAAAGAAAAAAAGAATTTTTAAAAAAAAAATTGTAAATTTTTTTTTAAAATAAATTAAAATAATAATAATAATATAGTAGTAGTAGTAGTGACATTTTTGAAAATATTATACTAGTAATGGCATTTTTGAAAATATATGGTTCATTTTTCTTAATCCTGGATAAACAATACCACATCCCCCCTGGTATTAAATTATAGCACAAAGAGTGGTATTAAGTTAGTACCGGTATTAGTAATCTCAGCACATTTGTGCGAATCAAACAAGGTATTATAAAAAAAGTGGTATTAATAATCCCATCCCACTTTTTAATACCCGAATCAAACGAGGCCTAAGTGTTTGCCACACTAAATGGTGCTCTATATGACTAGACGACGACGTACTAGTATCCAAATTAAACGAAGAGTATGAGCTTTGGCTGAGCCTCACCCAATTTCCTATCATATGAAGGTCTAATTAGATTTGTAGTCCATGTGTTTAACATTGAATTAGAAACATCACTAGCATTTGAGTCAATCCACCGAGCATTAGAAGGAAAAAGCATACAAATGTTTAACTTTACTGATCATTTGAAAGGGTCAAATCACTTGAGGTGGACTTCGACTCTCCCCAATTTTTATGGGAATTACACCCGTCTGTTGAGAATGGTTGGCTCAAATCATTGATTCTACATGAAAAAATTGTAGAACTCAACATGAGTATATAAGTGGGGGAGACCGGGAGTGTCACCACATAGTAATGAAACCTTTTTTTTAACGAGGCTTTTTAAGTGAAAACCCCACACCTGTGACCCAAAGGTGTTTAAGTTAGAAATAATATTGTTACTATGTGCGCGGACCGGCGGGCCCGGCCTCGAGTGCTGGCGGGCACAACAATTGATATCAAAGGTCGATGGTGATCCACGTACTTATGAAGCAGTACCGATAGCTGGACCGGTAGAGTTGGGAGGAATTCGGTAGAGCCTAAGGTGATAATTCGTTACAAAAAGTGTCTCGGTAACTGAACTTAGTGGAGTCTATAGTGGAGTTAGACTCGAAGCGAGTCGGGAAGAACTTGGTAGAGCCTAAGGTGATAAGTCGTTACAAAAAGTGTTCCGGTAGCTGAATTTGGTGGAGCTTATGGTGGAGTGAGACTTGGAGAAGCCGAGGGTGGAGTCGATACAACCTACTTACACCCCGGGGTGCGTCAAGGTGGTTATGCAAGTTCCTCGAGTAAGGTGAAATAGGATGTATCTCGAGATGTGCATTGACTGAAGGTGGACGATCTTGCTGACATTGTTGAGTGGTGATCTACATTGAAAGTTCAAAGGCAAGGTGGACTAAGGTATATGTGAGATATGCATTGACTAAAGGTGGACGATCCTATGGACATTGTTGAATGGTGATTTACATTGACAGTTCAAAGGTAAGGTGGACTAAGGTATAGGTTCAGGTGGAGCTAGGTGAACTGGTGTTAGTCCAAGGTGGAGCCATGGCGGACTGGTTTGTTCCAATGTGGAGATTGTTGGGAATGGTTGGCTCAAACCATTGATCCCACATGAAAAGTTGTAGAACTCAACATGGGTATATAAGTGGGGGAGAGTCTTCACATAGTAATGAGGCCTTTTAAAGTTAAAACCCCACATCTGTTTAAGTTGGGGACAATATCGTTACAATGTGTGCAGACCTGCGGGCCCGGTTGGTGTCCCGGGCCTGACCTATGTGTCGGTGAGCACAACAATTGGTATCAAGTCCTGGTAGTTGGACTTGATAGAGCCTATAGTAGAGTTAGTCTCGAAGAAGCCACGAGTGGAGTCAATAATGTTATTATATGCACGGACTGGCGAGCTCGGTTGCTTGTGAGCAGTCCTGGTAGCTGGACTTAATAGAGCCTATGGTAGAGTTAGACTCGGAGAAGCCAGTAGTGGAGTCAATATTGTTATTATATGTATGGACTGGCGGGCTCGGTTGGTGCCCCGGGCCTGACCCCGAATGCCGGTGGGCACAACACCGAGATTAAAGAGTTACAATAGAATATGTTTAACATCTTTACCTTATTTATCTTCTGTACAACAATTATGGAGATTAATAAACGAGTCTTGTCTTTTGAAAGCAAATAGGCTATCTATTCACTCGTATTTCATTAATGATAAGATGCACAAGGAAGAATTCATTCATGCTTATCTACATATGTACTCAATTTGGCAATTAGGCTTCTTGCTTCAAAACTATCTCAACGTGGCACAATTAGCGTCAAACTTCATCTCGGTAGGATGAGCCATCATTGATTAACATGCCAACAAGAGAATTGCTTTCACTTTAAAAACATTATTCAATTGCTTTTATGAATACCAAAAATAATTGTGTTTTATGTCGTTATTTTGATAAGACATGTTCATTTATTTTCATATTGGTGGTATTTTTGGTCAAGATTGTGTATGCATGCACTACACCAAATTTGGCAAAATGTTACTGAAATACGCGGAGTAATTGTCACGGACCGGAGCTGTGACAAGATGTTGTACAGGTTCCAAACCGAAACAATGTTGTAAAGTCACTTTTTTTTAATAAGTTACTTTTAATTAGCAAATGTGGCATGGTTTCAAACCGAAACAATGAATATGCAATGATGTACCGGGTCTAAACCGAAACAAGTCGGATAATGGTGTTACTTTATTCGAGCGGGACTTAAATTGCAATATCCCTCTTTTATTTTTCACTCTCCCTCTTTAGAGTTTTCACACTCATGAACTCTCACAAACCCCATTGCTCTACACCAAACCTCCACCAACGAAACACGAATGGCTCTCTCTCTCTCTATCGCTTGGTTACTCTTGTTGTTGAACTTTCGTCTCCAATCGGCCCTCTTTCTTACCTTACCTGACTAATTAGGGATGCAGAACATTCACTAGTTAGGGTTTCGCCATTCTTCTCCAATCGGCCTTTTCTCCTACCTCGCCATGACTAATTAGGGATGAAGAACATTCACTAGTTAGGGTTTCGCCATTCAGCCCATTCCCACAACTCTTTTTAGTAAGATTTCTCACATTGTTAAGGTTTCTCACATGCTTTTATTTGAAATATCATACCTTCTCAATCTCATTCACAAACCGAGACAAATAATAAAAAAAGGAGATATTTGAGGCTTTTTTACGATTTTTTACGAATAAAAGTCTCGGTTACAAACCGAGATATATGTAACTCTTGACTCGGTCTCAAACCGAGCCAATATAATATATTGTCTCGGTTCAAAACCGACACATAATTTCACGAGTTTCTCGGTTTTAAACCGTCATATTGTTATCCATTTACCGTGTAGCATAGTGCTCTAACTAACCGTGACAATTACATATTGTCACGGTTCGAAACCGACACATAGGTGGTTGTCACTGGTCGAAACGTTACGAATTTAAACCGAGACAATATTGAGTTGTCACGGTTTTGAGCCGTGACAATCCGAGTATTTTGGTGTAGTGATGCCCATGTCCTTTTGGGATTTTGTTTTCTATTTACCATTTATTTTTTTTGTTTCAAGATTTGGGATTTTGGCATATTTGTTATAATTTATTTATATGGATAGAGGAATGCAAGGAGTTTTAGACACTAAATTTCCACTGCATAGATCTTCTGATACAAAGAAGAGTACCACTTTCAGACATTTAGTGAGATTGGCGAGTGATCCTTTGTTGAGCATTATGTTTTCTAGTCTTGCATATTTTATTTCCATTTATTCAAGATTTGGGACATATTATCCTTTTACACCCTATTAAATTACTTTCCTTCATTAGTGAGGGCTTAAAACAATTGTTACAATTCAAAGCTATGACTAAGTTCATTAGTCATGGCTCAAAACCATAAGCTATACAAAGGGAAGTAGACTACTCAAGAATTTCACATTTCATTTATGTTTCATGCGATTCTTTCTGGTGTGAAATGAGTCAATCATACATTTTGGTATCTTATTGAACAAAAATGGAAAAGTTGTTCCTCTATTGATCAAGAATTTTGATTTTTGGGAAGTATCATGATCATCCAATAAGAAGGGTCTCATCCATGTAAAAATTAAGAATTCCTCTTCCAACTCGTCCCAGAATGGGCATGCTCCATGCCTTGTTCAATTATAAATAAATGACCACTACTACCAAGTGAAGACTTTCTATTTAATAAGGGAAATTGGGAGGGAAGCAAAGCTTAACGAGCTTTATAAGGCCGACCATTACATAAGTTGCTACTTTAACTTTCTTATGCTAGAACTTTGGCTCATAAAAACAAATGTACTTCAAGAAATAGTGAATGGTCTTATCAGTACACAAATGTAGGACTCCCTAGGAATTGTAATTGTGCTAATATTCATCACTATAATTGATAAAATAATTTTTAAAAAAAATCCTCTAAGAAATTCGTTGGGCCCTCTTGGAACAACCCTTCAAATTTTTTTTTTTTATTTTCCTATTTAATATCTCACTTTTAGCCTTGATCGACACCTTTCGATAACCTTACTAATATAAAGGGGGGAAATTCCCTTAAGCAACCTAGCATATTGATAATAATGAAGGGCCTTTTCAATAAGGCTCGCGCTAAGAGCTTATGATTTTTGGCTTCTATTAAATAGAAGATTTTGAAGATGGGTTCCCTTGGATAAGAGACATTCAACGACAAACTTGTGATTATAATAAATGATTGAAATGTGTCGTTCACAGTACATATAATATTAACTTGTTACTTTCCTTTTTGTTCCGGCTTAATTATTATGCTTCTTCTACAATTTTACTAGTATTCTTAAACCTATTGATTTAAGCTATTTGTCATTCTCTTTCAAGCGAAGGCACCCCTCTCTTTTAAGGAAAATCTTTTGTTGATATTTGTAACTTATCACCTATCACTCGGGGGAAGAACAATAGTCTTTCATTGCGGGTCACATTCAAGAACCATGACAATGCCCTTCTCATGATTCATGACATTGCTTTATTGCTACAACTCGGGAAAGCATAGCCACGGTTTGAAATCGTAACCATAGCACTTATTTGTTTAAATACTGCATAATGCCATCTTTCAATATTTTAAATGCTTTTATTTTACCTTATTCGGTGGTGATGTATTCCGTGATTAGGTAGCTCTCAATTACATTTAACAATTCACTACACTTTAATAATTTCTTAAGTAGTTCTATTTACTTTAGGCATTCACTACTAATTTTATTTTAATGTTTAAACCACCATATATATGGTTGTTAATTAAGACAAAATAGTCCATCTTCAGAAAATCCTTTAACATCTTATTAATAATAAACTTGTAAATTATTGGCTTTGAGTCTTTCTTGGACAACTTAGGTACCGTAAGCCTATCTATGTTTTAGGTTTAACTTTGTGTTCATTTATAAATATAATTAATGCACATGCCTATAATTTTCATTATTGTCAATTACACAATTAAGTATCCATGAAAGTTTATGAACCAAGATTTAAAAAAGGTTAGAGAACGAATCGCTCCAAAATTGAATTACAGTTCTCTTTGAATTTGTACTTATTATGTATCTATGTTTTATGACTCTTAGAAACAAAAACTCATTTGTGTTTATAACTCTTATAAACAAATAAGAGTGGTGGGAACCAAAAGGAAAATAACGCTTAAAACAATAAACCTACAATGTTAACAAAAATTAAGAGCTTCTAATTTTGACTTATTAAGATGGGAATGACGAGAATTTTCTTCGTGCTTGATACTTTCTTGAGCATCAAATAAATGTTAGTTGATTCCAAATAAGTTAGTTTTTACTAAAATTGGATTGGATCTCTTTTGGGGTGGAGTTATGAAAGAGAGTTTAGGAGTATATAATAGCAAATGTGTTATTGTAGATAAATCAACAAATGTTCCCCTAGGACAGATTAAGAAGTTGTGATCCATTTTTCTACTACCATCATTTCCTCAACTCACCTCCTCAAATGAAAGAAAAGTGGTCAAAATTCAAATAAGGAATTGTATTGGACTATTTCATGTTCTTGATATATCCAATTTTTTACCTAGAATGATGGTGTTGTCCGACAAAGTTTAACATTTATTAGACAAGACAAAATTATAACTAAAAATATCATGATTTGGTTAAAGTTTAATTGACAAAGTGAGTGCATAAACGTCTTAGAGCATTTTTAGAATATTTGGCAAAATGTTAGCCTTTTTCAATTTGACATTGTAAGACGAATGAACTCTAAATGAATCAACAATTCCTTGCCACACATATCAAATTGCTTTTCGTCCGTGGCTTTTTGGCTTGCCCACGAAGTCATTTTGCTAATATGGATATGAACCTAGCAAAATGTAAGTTCGTTTAGAGGATTATTTAAGGCTTTGAATTAGTCAAAATCCAATTATAACGTTTTGTCAATTCGTCCAATGTTGCTTTTAGTTAAAGAGAAATGACGCATAAAGAACTACACTCAAGCATGTTGAATTTTTAACCTAATGTGTCAAAGTTTAAATTATAATTGAACATGTGATATATAATGCTTGGAGAGTGAGTAAACCATTATATACGTTGGTTGGCTAATGAGTTAAATAAATGTTTTGCGATAGTTAGTCAATCAAAAAAATCTTCGAAGATAGAGGGGACAAGACACGCCGAAAAAGTTGACACAATCTTTGAAACACATCAGCAAAACCAACACAATTATTCAAAGTTAATGGATTATGGTACATGTTTAACTCATCCTTACTCAAGTATTAACGCATTGCGTTGTCAACTTGTCGTTAATTGTAATGAACAACAACTCAATACATCATATTGAGAGTTAGGTAGATTGGATAACAACTTTTTTTTTATTGAATAGTGTAGTTTTAAAACTTATTTAGGCAGACATGGTACTTTTCAACTGACTTTGGTGGATGGTGTATGCTTAAAACCGCTAGTATCTCTCACTTTTTATGATAAAAACAGTGAGACCAAATAGCATTTTTAAAGAAATCAAAACTTGACTTACTCCCATAGAGAAGGTATCACGTTTTTACTGATAAAAACGTGAGACTACGTCACTTTTTTTTTGCTTCAATTTTTTATAATTTCGAAGCATCCTTAAAATCTGTGCGTTGTAAATCCTCATTCTCTCTTACAAGATTATGAGCCCTAATCCCTCACTTTCACTATTTCCCTTAATCCCCCTCTGTTTCGTCATCCACCGCATCGCTAATGTTGAAGTTTTATATGTATTTGAAAAAAATGGGAGAAGAAGAAAATGATACATAACCAAAGCAAGCACAAGTAAGTTTTCTTAAGCACAAGTGAGTTTTCTTAAGTCCCATATAGGAGAGGAATAAAAACCTTCATGGGTTTTTATAAGGGTGAATTTGCCTAAGGGCTTAAGCCCTTTGGGCATTACACTTTTGTGCTATTGGGTGAGGAATTAGATGAGTTGTGGTTCACCACACGCGCGCCGACCGACAGACTGGGCTTGGGCTTGAGTATTATCTTTTTAGACAAAATACTTTTGAAAAATTTTATTTATAAAATTTTTCTTTTAGTTGAATTTTGAATTTCGAAAATAATTTGTTGTTGACTTCGTCTTTTTCCTTCCGTTGTTGTGGATAGATGACTCTCTCAATTGATCCATTATTTTTCTCTCCCTCAACGCCTCAATGAACGGAAATAATTTTCTTCTTTAAAAATTATTTTTTGTCGATTATCAAAACAGGAAAAATATCTCCATTGAGAAAGACGACCACAGAGCTTGAAAAAAAAAACCACCAAATTTTTTTTTTGCTTCCGGCAGGGGGATTTGTTTACCAATTCCGGCCGAATTATAAAGGGTGTAAGAATTCCGATTTTCCACAGTGCAAGGGAAATCGAGACAAATGGAAAATCTGGGTTGTTGTATCCTGGGGATAGCGGGGCAATTTCGAACTGCTAGCACAAACACCAAGTAGAGCCGCGAAACGTTTTAAAGAGAGCGACTTAGTCCGCGACTCAACCCGGTGTTTTCCATCATTACTGATATTTTGTTACAATATTTTCCCAACATTTTTAAGACGTTTGTAATCTGTTATTGTTTATTTGTAATGGCTTCTGAGACTGCTAAATATGCTACTGGAACTGTTAAACTTAACAAACCGTTTCGTTTTAAAGGAATGCACTTTAAAAGATGGAAATAAAAGATGTTCTTTTACTTAACTAAAAAAAAATTGAATAATGTATGCCTTTCGGAAAAACCTAATTTTCCAGAACCGATGACTTCTGAAAATCAGAAGGCGATTAAGGAATGGACTGATAACGACTTTCTGTGTCATAATTATATCCTTAATGGCCTCTGTGATGAATTGTACGACTACTATTTATCGTGCAAAATCTCGAAGGAAGTTTGGGATGCACTTCAGAAAAAATACGACACTGAAGAAGTTGGGATTAAGAAATACGCTGTCAGTTGTTATTTGAAATTTCAAATGACGGATGACAGGTCTGTGGTTGCTCAATCCCACGAACTTCAGAAAATTGCTCACGAAATTATTTCTGAAGGCATGCCGTTAGATGAACAGTTTCAGGTAGCAGTGATGATTGATAAACTTCCTCCCTTGTGGAAGGAGTTTAAGAACAGTTTAAGGCATAAGTCCAAAGAATTCTCTCTGGAAAGTTTGATAACAAAATTCCGAATTGAGGAGGAACATCGCAAACAGAACCAGAAAGATGAGATTTTGGTTGTTTCAAACCGAAATCATACTCGCTCTTTTACACCTGCTACTTTGAAACCGAACCAAAAAATTAATAAAAATCAGAACAAAAATCAGAATGCTGAAAACCGGAACGGGAATCAGATTCAAGGACAGAATAGTAACCGCCCTAACAATCAGAATCAGAATAGAAATGCTCAATCCAATAACAGTAATAATGGAGAATTTATCTGTTACAACTGTCATAGGCCTAGGCATATGGCATGGAACTTCCGGAACGCTCGTCGGCCTCGTCCGCAGGCGAACGTTACCGAAGAGCCACTTGTGGCTATGATATCAGAAATAAATCTGGTAATGAGTTCCGAAGGGTGGTGGGTGGACACTGGCGCTTCTCGCCATGTCTGCTATGATCGTGCTCAATTTAATAGCTATTCTGAAGCTGAAGATAAGAAAGTACTGTTGGGAGATTGTCACACCACTATGGTAGCTGGTTTGGGAGAAGTTGAGCTTAAGTTTACTTCTGGAAAGACCGTCATCCTTAAGGATGTCCTGCATACTCCAGAAATGAGAAAGAATCTGGTTTCGGGTTATCTTCTTAATAAGGCTGGTTTTGTTCAAACTATTGGGGCTGATATGTTTACTCTTACTAAGAATGGAATGTTTGTGGGGAAGGGTTATGCATGTGATGGGATGTTTAAATTGAATGTTGATGCTAATAAAGTTATTTCTAGTTCTGCTTATATGGTTTGTTCTTTTAATGTGTGGCATGCTAGACTTTGTCATGTTAATAAGCGCCTTATCAAGAACATGAGTAAACTGGAAATAATTCCCCCTTTATCACTAAATGATTTTGAAAAATGTGAATTTTGTAGCCAAGCAAAGATTACTAAAACACCACACAAATATGTTTTAAGAGAAACTGAACCTTTTGAATTAATTCATTTGGATATTTGTGAATTTGATGGTGTTTTAACGAGAAATGGAAAAAGGTATTTTATTACTTTTATTGATGATAATTTGGATTTTTCCTATGTTTATCTTATAAAAAATAAAAGTGAAGTAATTGATATGTTTAAAACATTTTCTTCAGAAATTGAAAATCAATTTAATAAGAAAATAAAAAGATTTCGGAGTGATAGAGGAACCGAATATGATTCAACTGATTTTAAAAATCTTTATGCTTCACTTGGTATTATTTATGAGACGACTGCTCCATATTCACCTGAGATGAATGAAAAAGTCGAAAGAAAAAATAGAACTTTTGCCAAATTAATTGTTGATATGCTACTAAATTCGGGGGCTGCCTCACATTGGTGGGGAGAAATTTTATTAACCGTTTGTCACGTTCTTAATAGGGTGCCTAAGATTAAATCCAGTTTATCCCCATATGAGATTTTGAATAATAAAAGGCCCAATATTTCTTATTTACGTGTTTGGGGCTGCCTTTCTTATGTGCGTATTCCTGATCCTAAAAGGTCTAAGCTTGCTAGTAGAGCTTATGAATGTGTTTTTATTGGATATGCAATTAATAGCAAGGCCTATAGATTTTATGATTTGAAAAATCATGTTATTATTGAATCAAATGACGTTGATTTTTTCGAAGATAAATTTCCTTTTAAATCGAGGAATAGTCGGGGGAGTAGTGGGGGTGACTCATTACCTTCTAGTTCAATTACACCTATTAATGTCGAGCATGATAATTTAATAATTGAACCTAGGAAGAGTAAACGAGCTAGGACCACTAAAGATTTTGGGCCCGACTTTCATGCATACACGTTAGAAGAGGACCCCACCACACTTCAAGAAGCTTTGTCTTCTTTAGATGCTGACTTTTGGGAAGAAGCAATTAATGATGAGATGGATTCTTTAGAATCTAATAGAACTTGGCATCTAGTGGACCTCCCTCCTGGCTGTAAAACTATAGGCTGTAAATGGATCCTTAAAAAGAAATTAAAACCTGATGGCACAGTAGATAAATATAAGGCGCGACTTGTAGCCAAGGGTTTTAGACAGAAAGAGAATGTAGATTTCTTTGACACTTATTTTCCTGTTACTAGAATTACTTCCATACGTGTATTGATTGCTTTAGCTGCTATTCACAATCTTGTTGTGCACCAAATGGACGTAAAAACTGCTTTTCTTAATGGAGAATTAGAGGAAGAAAATTTATATAGAACAACCTGAAGGTTATATTATTTCTGGCCAAGAGGATAAAGTATGCAAATTAGATAAGTCACTTTATGGCTTAAAACAAGCACCTAAGCAGTGACACGAGAAATTTGACAAATTGGTTACTTCAAATGGATTTAGAATTAATGAAAGTGACAAGTGTATTTATTACAAGTCAGAGAATAATGCATGCACCATTATTTGCTTATATGTTGATGACTTACTTATATTTGGTTATAATATCCATGTTGTGAATAATGTGAAAACACTGCTATGTGCTAATTTTAATATGAAAGATTTGGGTGAAGCTAGTGTGATTCTTAGTATTAAAATTACTAGGTCGAAAATGGGACTTTCTTTAGACCAATCTCATTATATTGAGAAAATTTTAAAGAAATATAATTACATAGACTGTAAACCAGCTAGTACTGCATTTGATCCTAGTGTTAAGTTGTTCAAGAACACTGGCGACAGTGTTAAACAATCTGAGTATGCGAGCATCATTGGTAGCCTATGTTATGCTACTGATTGCACTAGGCCTGATATTACTTATACAGTTGGAGTGCTATGCAGGTTTATTAGCAGACCTAGTATGGAGCATTGGCATGTTATTGAGAGTGTCATGCGGTATCTGAAAAGAACCATGAACCTCGGATTACACTATCATAAGTTTCCCGCTGTCCTTGAAGGATATATCGATGCTGACTGGAACACCCTGTCAGATGACTCCAAGGCCACTAGTGGATACATTTTCAGCATAGCTGGAGGTGCAGTTTCTTGGAAATTTAAGAAACAGACCATTTTGGCCCAGTCGACGATGGAGTCTGAGATGATAGCACTAGCTACTGCTAGTGAAGAAGCAAGTTGACTAAGAAACTTCCTTGCAGATACCCCTTTATGGGAGAGACCGATACCAGCCGTCCTTATCCACTGCGATAGTACCACGGCTATTGCAAAAGTAGAGAACCGTTTTTATAACGGCAAGAGGCGACAGATTCGTCGCAAGCACAGTATGGTTAGAGAGTTTCTCTCTAATGGTGCTGTAAGAGTGGATTATGTACGGTCTGAGAAAAACTTGGCTGATCCTTTGACGAAAGGACTAGCTAGAGAGAGAGGGTTTGGAACACCTCTAAAATGATGGGGTTAAAGCCCATTGAGAGTTGAATCACACGTGATGGTAACCCAACCTAAATGACTGGAGATCCCAAGAAATAGGTTCAAAGGGTAAATAACAAGTTGCGTGTGAATTAGTGAATCATGCATTTTATTCAACCCATCCCAGTGGAGCATGATATCCTGAAGCGATAGAAGGCTGAGTAATATACTCTTAATGAGTTATATAGCTCCATGTGGAGTGGGGTATCTATCTACATGAGTATCCTTGATAGACTCACCTATGTGAATGTGGAAGTGAGGCCGCTTCTTATGGAATTTGGGCAATTCTCTAGAGCGTCCACTAAATCGGGATAAAGCACATGGCCGTATTATGCTGGCTGACGAACTACTCGATCCCTTATAGGCAGTGTGTGTGATGTTGCTGGAGATAGAGTTCAAAACTACGTGTTACTCTAGTATAATCTGGAGCATCAAACACTATGTAAAGGTTCAAGTTGAAAAACGCCTTTATTTATGCACTGTTCTAGGAAATTATGCTGGAATCGATGAAATTCTAGCAACAAGTGGGGGATTGTTGAAGTTTTATATGTATTTGAAAAAAATGGGAGAAAAAGAAAATGATACATAATCAAAGCAAACACAAGTGAGTTTTCTTAAGTCCTACATATGAGAGGAATAAAAACCTTCATGGGTTTTTATAAGGGTGAATTTGCCTAAGGGCTTGAGTCCTTTGGGCATTACACTTTTGTGCTATTGGGTGAGGACTTAGATGAGTGTGGTTTACCACACACGCGCGCGCCGACCGACCCGGTCGGGCCGGGCTTGGCTTACTTTGGATCAAGTATTATCTTTTTAGACAAAATACTTTTGAAAAATTTTATTTATAAAATTTTTCTTTTAGTTGAATTTTGAATTTCGAAAATAATTTGTTGTTGACTCCGTCTTTTTCCTTCCGTTGTTGTGGATAGATGACTCTCTCAATCGATCCCTTATTTTTCTCTCCCTCAACGCCTCAACGAACGGAAATAATTTTCTTCTTTAGAAATTATTTTTCATCAATTATCAAAACACGAAAAATATCTCCATTGAGAAAGACGACCACAGAGCTTAAAAAAACAAATCATAAAATTTTTTTTTTGCCTCCGGCAGGGGGATTTGTTTACCAATTCCGGTTGAATTATAAAGGGTGTAAGGATTTCGATTTCCCACCGTGCAAGGGAAATCGAGACAGAGGGAAAATCTGGGCTGTTGTATCCTGGGAACGGCTGGGCAATTTCAAACTGCTAGCACAAACACCGAGCAGAGCCGCGAAATGTTTTAAAGAGAGCGACCTAGTCCGCGACTCAACCCGGTGTTTTCCATCGTTACTGGTATTTTGTTCCAATATTTTCCAAACAGCTAGTAATACTAGTATAACCTAGTCCGATCCACCATTCTCTCTCTTCTCGCATGCAAATAACAATGAAATAGTAATTCTTGCTGGAGTTTTTCTCTTACCCGTCACTAACAATGGATAGTCGCAAAGCTTCATCATGCCCTAACCCTCATTCTCTCTCCCATTTGCTACGTGAAATCCATGTCACCCCTAGTGCTGTGCAGCTTCATCTACTTGCAGTTATTGCCTAACATTCCCTTTATAGGTAAATTGCAACCAACCCCCTTGATTAATGGTTGTCAATTTTTTATTATATAGCATTATTGAAGATTCCAGCACTTTCTTAGTTATAAATTATGTTAACTATTTAAAATGAGTAACTTATGTTCGTTCACATATCTAATTAGACGATGCATGTGTGGGATTTCGAACATAGATGAAATCTCTAATATGGGTTCCAAGAAAGTCGAGTTGTTTCAGTCATATAATCATGAGATAGGGGAAGATGGAGATTTTATCCCAAAAGAATGGATTCGTCTTAAATGGCTTTTGAGTAAATTTTAGGCCGGGGTTAGTTCCTTTAAATAGTGAAGATAATAAAAATGTCAAATAGTGGGAGGAAAACAAATCTTCTAGCAAGGGTTATAGGAAATTAAAATATTTGAGAATTGAATTTAATTATGAAGGGATTAGAGGACAAATGAGATGGAATTTCTTATTATAAATGAAGACAATGAGTTAGAACATACAAGAGGGCTGGGATTGAGAAGAAAATGGGGGAGTAATTAGCAATATCTTTTGTTTGAAAAATATGGCGTAATTTTTATTCAATAAATCGAAGGAAACAAATAGAGTTTTGATGGCGAGTATAAGGATATGGTTATAAGAACTGAACTTTATACTGCATTAGTAGGTATATTGGTGGGTATTCTTGTTGTAAACTTGGTGATTGTTAGGGAGTATATGGCCCTTCTGGATATCAGCATGGTTGTTACAAGTGCATGATAGTATGAACGAGAATATAGGAAATCTGATATAATGTACAAGAATATCACCATTACCAATGTTGATTCGACATTTTAAACACATTAATTTTTTTACTTGGCAAAAAATAGTGATTTGACGAGTCATTGAAAATTTCAGTAATTTTACAACACATACATCAATGCGTGATTTTACAACACATACTAAAAATATCAGTATTTGACTAGTCTTTTAGCTTTTTTCAAACCTTTCACGTGAATGTGTTGTGCATTTTAAAATAAAAGCAATATAATGTTTAATAATTTATTATTCTTTTTATACATTAGAGGTATTACCAACGTACTAAATTTCACTCCTATATAAGAACCATCTTACTCCTATCTCACTTTAAAAAAAAATCAACTATCATCTTACTCCCATCTTACTATAAACCAAACACGAGTAACTCATCCAAAATAGATGATTTGGTTCCCTTCTTCTCCATATGAAATTCAAGTAATAATACGAGATCGATTCTTATGAAATAGAGCTTTTAGAATCATGTCAATATGCCAATGGATGTCATAAACCTAAATTCCTCTTTTGAGGCCAAGGAATTTGTATATCAATGGCCTAATCTCAAATTTCCTTATCGTTCATCATTTGTGTTTGTGCCTTTACAGTCATGGACACCTTTTGTTTTATGTGTATTTATGGTACTTATTAAATACCTATCATATGAATATTGTCTTCTCATCAAATTTGTATAATACACAGGATAAATGGATATATTGATTACACTCTTTTTAACAAATTTTGGTTTGAATATATTGTTTGGTGAAGACTAGCAAAGTTCAACTTAGTTCGAATTAATGGCCTCTAATGGACAACGGCCTCCATAAACCAACTCAGTTCGAATGGATAACCAATGCAGATGGATCTTTGTGTAGACACAATTCAGAAGATTTATTCAATATTGTGTGCTAAAATGTCATATAGAGATTAGAGGCGATGAACAGAGGTATTGACTACAATATTAAAGAAATGACCATGACTTTAGATGCGCAGTTGTAAGTGGAGACCGATTGAAATTATGGGTTGTTCTCGTTTGATGGTTTTGTTATGTTGTGTTTTTCTTAAGTTGTATTGTAATCTTCTTTTTCTGTTTGACTTTTTGTCTATTTTAGGTTCATCTGACATATCTAAACGCTTCTTCGTTTAATGCATAGGACGGACAAGTTTATGTTCATTTTAATTTTCAATTATTTAATGGGTTTTAATTAATGTGTTATTTCTTCAAGTATTTTTTTTATGGTTTAATTTTGTTTAGTTTTAATTATTGAGAAATGTTTAATAAATTTGTTTATATAAATTTAGTGATTATGCCTATTCAACAATTTAATGAAAATAAAAGAAACATATAACATAAAATATGTGAATATAATAAAAAAGGAACAAAATTGAATTAAAAATAAATTTAATAAAATGAAAAAAAATATATTGTGTTTTAACGAATCAAGAATATTTAATTCAAAGTTCTACAAATTGTGTATTTTTACACCTATGGAACTATAGGTGTAAAAATTAAATTTTTTTAAAGAAAAATAGAAGAGAAAATAATAAAGGAAATCAAAGATTTTCAAAAATTGCAAAACATACAGGGTTTTAAAAAGGAAATGAATTTTAAAATAAAAACGATACTTCAATAATAATAAAAGATAAATTAAATTAGAGAGAATAAAGAAGAAAAGAAATGATATAAAAAAATCAACTTTATCACAAATGCCCGGATAAAAAAATTATAGTTAAATATACATACATACATATTTATAAAAGTAAAAGTGCAAGGGTCTCACGTTTTTAAGTGTAAAAACGTGAGACTAAATCACGTTTTTAAAGTATAAAATCGTGAGAGCTTCTGACGCTTTTATATCTACCATTTTTCCTATTTTATAAATTCATTAATTTAGGCCATGTTTTTAACTTAATTTAAAAATGCGAAGATTTTTCACGTTTTTTCAGCTAACACTATTTACCCAAATAAGTTCAAAAGTATCACATGCATTTAAATAAATTTTCAAAGTCCCTCCGTGCCTGCAGCATACAATAGTTAAGAGTGGTTAACAACTTGCCCGTTATTGGAGTTTCCTCATCTTTTCAGCCTCCCCTTCAACTTGAACTATGGGTATATCCAATGATAAATGGAGTCCTCTAGAAAAAAGGAAAAGGATAACAAAAACTCAATACATTATGTTCTAACCAAGCCTCTTAACCCAGTGGTATAAACGCTGCCATTGGGACAACCTTGGGGTCCAGCGGCAGCCATGCACCGCGAAGCGCCGCTTGCAGGGATTAGTCAAGATGCTCGAAAGCTGGTCCGGACACCCCGTGGAAAACAAAAAAAAAAAATACATCATGTTCTTTGCCGGAAAAGTTAATGGTGTCTGGCATGGACATGATGAAAAAGCACCAACACAATACCTATTAGTATTGAGAGAGCAATATAATAAAAGATCGAGTGTTCAAAATCATACAAGGATTAGGATTTACTTGTGGTTCAACCTCGGGTGGAGGCTTACATCCACAAAAGGAAGGAGGTGAATTGTTTTATATATGCAAATGGAATCAGTAAATTAATAGTGGCTATGCCAAATAGTTTAGAAGAAAACTTTTTGTTCTTCGATCTCTCAGTGCCCTATTGGGAAAATGATGTTTCTTCTAACTCTTCCAGGGTTCTAGTGTGAACTGTTGCTTGCTCTTGAAGAGAGAATTATCCCTTTATTTACAGGCCAAGTAACACTTTGGGGACCTACCCATAGCCAGGATAACATCCACCGGCCAGATGGATTGACGGCAAGCTCTGTTCTCACTATTCGCTGGTAAAGTAATTAGTGGCGGTTATGTGGAAGTGGTTGCAAGTGAGCCAAACATATATTTACTGATTCACTGTGGTACTGATGGTGTCAGGCATATATTTCGGTTTCGTCTAAGGTGAATTGTGACATTGACCTTTTACGACTCTTAAGAAAGCTCGCGTGCTACGTACTCCTACTCTTGCTTAGCCCTTACCCCTTGATGGGCTATTGCTTCTCTTGCTGCACAGTTCCAAAATTGACACACTGATCTTCATGTTAGAATAATATATTAGCATGTAGTAAATCTCAGTGTAATTTATCTCATTGTATAATTTCTTATTAAGTTTTCTCTATTAATAGGGGTCTCACTCTCTTAATAAATAAAAAAAAAACCTAAACTCTAATTCTAAAGTTGGTATCAGAGGTTTCATCATTCCTCCAACATCAGCCCTCCGCCTCCATCCACAACCATCTTCAAAGCTGCCTCTATTCAAGCTGGCCTCAAAGCTCACCTCAAAGTTCAAATAATTACCAACAATCTAGATCTCATCTCTACAAATCTAGATCTCTTACTAAAAAAAATCTCTAGAATCTTTCTTACTCTTACTTTCTTCACTCCATCATCCCACTGGTCAGATCTCAGATCTTATCCAAAACATACTCAAAGCTCATCAAAAACACAAAAAACGAATCATCAAACCAACCAAATCGGTGCCGAAAACATAGCTTTTTCCTTTTCGAACCTCGTTCGTACTCAAATATCAACCAAACTATCCAACCGACCAACCCACTTCATCGTCTAAGTAAGACGATCACACTCGTGAAAGAATCACCTAAAAAATTTACCCCACGCTCCCTCACGTGCGGACTCTGTAAATCACGCCCCGTCACGCTGATCTACGTGCCATCACCCTGCTACTTAACGCTGTTAGTCACCGTTACATAACGCCGTTAGTTACCGTTAACACCGTTAGTGACGTTATCAACTAACGTCATTAGTCGCCGTTAATCATGCCGTCAGTTACCATTAGCGGCGCCGTTAACCGCCATTAATTGACACCGTCAGTCAAAGGTCAACAGTGTTCCCTTGAACCGGTTTTTTTCAAGAATCCTTTTTCACCAATTTTTTGCAGTTTTTTGACCGGTTCTTAATGAAGTTAGACCGATTTTTAAGGTTTTTGGTCGTCTTGATCTCAAATGCGGCCTCCATTTTTTCGGATTTTGCTTTTGTTTTTTGGTATTAGTCATAATACTACAAAATGGCAACCAATCCAACTATAATTATTAAATCATCAAGGAATGATGCATCTCCAATCATCGTAAAGACTGAAAACACTTCATTCAACATCGGGGTTACATTGGATTAGACTGATTATGATCTCTGGTCTCAACTAATGGAAATGCACATTGTAGAAAAAAAGAAATTATCATTTATTCGCGGTATGACTCAGATTCCAACAGAGGGAACCACTGAATATGAAGCGTGGATTTCAGACAATTAGAGTGTAAAAAGATGGCTTCTAATGTTCATGAAACCGGAGATTATGAAGCGATATATTCGGGTTCCTACAGCACGAGAAATTTGGAAGTTTCTATCTAAAGCATTTTATGATGGGACTGACGAATTACAGGTTTTTTCGTTGAATCAGAAGGCATTTATAGCCAAACAAAGTGGTCGATCTTTTTCTGAATATTATGGAGAGCTTATAGAAATTTTCAGCGAGTTGGATTATCGTGATAAAGTGGTCATGAAAAGTCTAAATGATATTGAATCCTACAGAAAATAGATTCAGTGTTTACGCGTTCACATATTTTTTGCTGGATTAGATAACGAAAATGAACAAATTCGATGTGAAATCTTACGGAAAGATCCTGTTCCAGAATTAGAAGAAACATATTAATTGGTTTGTCGAGAGGACACCAGGCGAAGAACTATGAACAGTGACATTGCTAATCGATGCCACGACAATAGTAGCTCGCAACCGTGTTCCACAAAACAATCAGGATTAGCTCTGAAAGAACTCGAATTGGCATAATCAAGCAACTTCATCTCGTGACTCACAATCAAGAGATCGAGGATACAAGTCTCCATATCCTCATTGTTCGGTATGTGGACAAACCGGACACTCTAAAAAGGGATGCTATCAAGTAATCGGCTATCCAGACTGGTGGGATTATTCTCGAGATCGATTCTAGAAATGTTCCTTACTCTTACCCCCTCATCCAATAATTTCATTTCCACAGCTAATGGTGACCCGGTTCCTATTATTGGTGAAGGGACATTTCATTTATCTAATTTTATGAATTTAAACTTTGTTCTTATAGTTCCCTCACTCAATTACAATTTTCTCTCAGTCACTCAAATTACTAATACTCTAAATTATATTGTTGTATTTTGGCCTACTTATTGTGTTTTTAAGCACATTCAGACAAGAAAAACGATTGGTTATGGGATTAGTCGAAGAAAATTGTACTATTTGGACTTAGAAGTGAAAAGCATGAACCAGTTACAACAGGCTCTACAAACTGGTACTACCCAAGAAAAAAAGTTTAAGATGAAATTTGGTTATGGCATTGTTGTTTGGGTCATGCGTCTTTTGGCTACTTAAAAAAGTTATTTCTTAAACTTTTTGCGAATGTTGATCTTTCTATGTTTAAGTGTGAAACATGCGTACTAGCAAAAAGTCATCGTACTTCTTTTTCACCATCATTGAATAAATGCTCCATCCCTTTTATGTTGATTCACTCTGATGTTTGGGGCCCATCTCCTAATAATTCTTACTGGGGTGAAGCTCTCTCATCGGCCGCATATTTGATCAATTATGTTCTATCAGTGATTCTTGACTTACAGATGTCATTCGATGTACTCCATAAAACAGTTTCGGCTCTAAAAGAATCTAACTTGCCTCCACGAATCTTTAGTTGTATTGCATTTGTTCACCTACCCAAAGAACATCGGAACAAGCTCCAATCCCGTGCAATTAAGTGTGTATTTGTGGGCTATGCATCTAATCAAAAAAAGTATCGTTGTTATCATCTTCTATCACGAAAAATATATGTGACTCAGGATGTCGTATTTCATGAAAGAGAGACGTATTTTCAGCCGACTGAACTTCAGGGGAAGCACTATAGTGAAGTTCAAACTCTTAATTGTAGTAATGACGACAAGCTAATTCAGGTCGAGATCTCACCGCAAGTTTCAGTGATACTGAGTTCGTCACAGCCGTCAGAACCAAGTTTGCCAAGTCCAATCTTATAATTGCCCTCGCCTGATAACCAATCGTCTCTCTTTGACACATCTACGTCTAAATATCAAGTATCTTCTTCTGAACTTTTAAAATAGCAACTTTCTTCCCGAAACGATAGAGGTATTCTTAAACCAACATATGAACCTGATCTTATCAGTAAAGCCAAATACCGCATGAGTAACCATGTGTCTTATGATAGGTTGTCTGAATTGAATAAGTCATTTGTAAATCAGTTATCCTCTGTATCTATTCCTAACAGTATGCAGGAAGCCTCTAACGATCCAACATGGAAATCGGCTATAGACGAAGAGATGAGATCCTTGAAGAAGAATGACACATGATATATAGTTAAGTTACCACCAGGAAAAAGGCGTGTCGGTTACAAATGGGTATATATGGTGAAACATAAGGCGAACGGAACCATTAAAAAATACAAAGCAAGACTTGTAGCAAAAGGCTACACACAAACTCACAGAATTGATTATCTGGAGACATTTGCACCAGTAGAAAAAATCAACACAGTACATGTCTTGCTCTCGTTAACAACAAATCTGGACTAGCCACTACAACAATTTGATGTAAAAAATGCTTTTTTGCATGGGGATTTGGAAGAAGAAATATACATGGAGTTTCCATCAGGGTACGAAGTTCCTGTGGAACATAGAAATAAGGTATGCAAATTGAAAAAAGTCTCTGTATGGTTTAAAACAATCTCCGAGAGCTTGGTTCAAAAGATTTACTAGATCGATGAGGAAATTTGATTACAAATAGAGCAATTTTTATCATACATTATTTTTAAAAGTGTGCAATGGGAAGATCACAGCACTCATCGTTTATGTTGATGATATGGTAGTTACCGGGGATGACTTACAAGAACGAAAAGCACTGAATAAGTATCTATCTCGAGAATTTGAAATGAAAAATCATGGTAAACTGAAGTATTTCTTGGGAATCGAAGTGTCTAGGTCCTCCAAAGGCATCTTTCTATCTTAAAAAAATATGCATTGGATCTGTTATGTAAGACGGGAATGTCTGCCTGTCAGTCATCAGAAACACCCATGGAAGAAGGTTTGAAGTTGGAAATTGAAACTGATTAAGTATCGATCGATAAAGGGCGCTATCAGAGATTGGTGGAAAAACTGATGTACTTAGTACATACCAGACCTGATATTTCTTATGGATTGAGTATAGTGAGTCAATTCATGCATAATCCGGAGAAAAAACATATTAAGGCTGTCATGAAAATCATTAATTATCTGAAGGCATCTCCAGGAAAAAGAATTTTGTTTACAAAAAATAGTGATATCTTGAAGGTTGAAGGATACACTGATGCTGATTGGGCCGGAAATATAAGTGACAAAAGATCTTCATCAGGATATTTTACGTTTGTGGGTAGAAATCTTGTTACCTGGAAAAGCAAGAAACATAATGTCGTGTCTCGATCAAGTATTGAGGCTGAATATCGAGGAATGGCAATGGGAGTCCAAGAGTTATTATGGCTAAAGTTTCTATTGATTGATTTAGGTTATCTACTGAGAGGACCTATGTTGTTATATAGTGATAACAAAGCAGCATGTGATATTGCTCAAAATCCAATTCAATATGATGGAACAAAACATGTGGAAGTTGATATATTATTTATTAAAGAGAAATTGGAAGAAAACGTAGTCGCTGTGTCTCATATACGTCTGGAAGATCAGCTGACTAATGTTCTCACTAAAGCTGTTTCCAATAGAATATTTTCCAGATTGATCAACAAGTTGTGCATGTTCAATATTTGTGCACCAACTTGAGGGGGAGTGTTAGAATATTATATGTTAGAATAATATATTAGCATGTGGTATATCTCAGTGTAATTTATCTCAGTGCATAGTCTTTTATTGAGTTTCCCCTATTAATAGGGGTCTCACTCTCTTAATAAATAAATAAATAAAACTAAACTCTAATTCTAAAGTTGATCTTCGACATGCATAAAAAATTATAATTACATACCTTGGTTCTTAATCGATCAAGATAAACAACGAGCCATCAACTTGTTGGAAGACTAGTCGATCTCTTTCAGTTTCTCAGAACTTAATTTCCTCAAAATTCTTCTGAGTACACAAAACTAATGGAATTGCGCAATTCCATTGTTTAATTATGTCTCCACATCTCCACTTTCAACCACATTGAAGTACTTTTCGAACCACCAAAATTAATTCATTCTACATTATTATATAACTCCTCATTGGAGAAACTAAAAGCAAGGTACGTGGCTCATAAAATCTAACAGTAATGTCGATCACTGAAAACAATGATCTATCTAGCTTTTTTTAGTAAAAACAAATTTACCTTTTACCATCAAATCAACTGTGATCTGCAAAGGGACAATCAGTTCGAAACAATTTTTTTTTTAGAATATATATTTCGCTCTTTTTAAGGTCAGGACTATAGTTTAAAAAAAATAAAATTAATCAGTTCAAAACAACATAAAATGAAGCGATTTTTAACAGAGACAAAGTTACCTTTTACGGCACAAATCAAATTAACTTGGGACAATTAAAAAAAATGTCTTATTAGAGAAAGATTTTCACACTAAAGCCATGGATAATTTTTTTGTAAATAAATGGCCTATTTTTTATTTTATTAATAATATGACATGTGTTTTTTTTTTCATTATAAAATGACATCTCAATTCTTAAAATAAACTAAAAAATACCAATATGCATTAAAATATGGATTGCAATATGAACTTTACAGTCTATATTTCACTGCAATATGAACTTTGCAGTCCATATTTTACTGCAATATGAATTTTGCAGTCCATATTTTTGATACAAAGTTCATATTACAGTCCATATTTTACTGCAATGTGAACTTTGCAATCCATATTTCTAGTGCAAAGTTCATATTGCAGTCCATATTTCACTGCAATATTCATATTTTTTGTGCAAATTTCATAAAGAGGAGGTAATTTAGGTAATATATAACATGTTTTTATTAATTAAATGATATTTAAATTTATTCAAATACCTTCATTTAAAATATAAAATAAAATAGGCATCTTACACTAATTATCAACTAAAAATAGGCCCTCCATTCAAAAAAATATTATTCATTGGAATTTTGGTAAAAATCGATGTGTAGTGAGACCTTCTATCTAATTTCTAGAATTAACTTCGATCTAAAACAAGATGCAAAGGGATAATCAGTTCAGAACGTACGACATAAAAAGAAAGTACCTACCGAAGAAAAAAAAAATGGAAACAAAATAAATTTTCTCACATCCTTTCTCGGAAACCACACATACAAAAACAAACAACAAAATTCAGACATACATAGATATAGATATAAATGTACACAGATAGATATACCTTGCTAAGAATAGAGATAGCCTCCTCTCGATACTGATGCTTTGTAAGCAAGTGTATCAACTCATCTACGGTGGCTGATTGCAAGCCTGTCAGCATAGCATTTGGTGGTTGTACTGAAAAGAAGCTCGAAGATGCGCCCGCAACCCCCGCTAATACAGATTCAGGCAAACTCGCCATATCTCTCTACTTTCTCGAGAAACTCGATTCTCTCAGAAGCAAAGATCGCACCTCTCTCTCCCTCTGTCGAATGCATGCACTCTCACTGTTTCTCGCTCTGTGTAGAATTACACGGGCGCAGTTAGAATGAGAGCTAAAAAACTTGAGGCCAAAATGGAAAATTTTCAGTGTAATCGGGGAGATTAGATAATAGAAAATTTTCAGTGTAATAAATGTTTTTTTTTTTCCAAAATGGGACTACTGAGCATGAGAAACATTTGTTCCTCGTATTGAAACTACGCCTGTCCCAAGAAACGACAAATTACAGATCAGATGGAGGACTGATCCATTGGGTACAGTCCTATAGTAAATTGAACTTGTTGTAACCGTTAAAAGTGATAAGAAAATGGTGTTTTTAAATGCAACAACAAAATTAGTCTTCTTTCTCTGGTGTGAAAATATTTTCTTCTAACCCCATCATTTTTTTGAAAAACCTTGTAATTCACCCCAATAGTGGGGTGAGTTTATTGAAATTATATAGGGACGATAAAATTTCGTCACTAAAAGTAAAAATATTAAATAATATTAACTTTTGCATTAAATAAAATATAATAAAAATTTATATATTATAAATAAAACATAATAAAAAACTTCTCTTTCTCTCTCTCTCGATCGACATTGTTCTCTTCCTTCGTATATCTCAACAACCACACCACGCTACGCCCTATCTGACCACAGCTCTTCCTCTACTAATATTGCTGTCTCAAAAAATCTTTCATCTTTTTAATGTATAGATTATTCATATGTATGTAAGAATAAATTATGTATATATATGATTTTTCTATCTATACAATAATTAGATTCCATTTTCAAAATTTTGTGGACGACAAAGCAATGATGATGAGGAATTAGGTTTCTTTTCCAGTTCACCAATTTTCTTGAATGCAACTGCCACAGAGTCCTTTTTTTTTAATTCGATTGTGGATATATTTATTAAATGCATCTTATGGAAAATTTAAGTGTTTGATCTTAAATTTATCGTGGCAATGGATCAAAACACAGTAAAAAATCAATACCAGATCAAGCTAAGATCAAACCAATCTCACACACTACCCTATTTTGTCAATAACAATTTATCGTGTATACATAATTAAATAGAGTTTTTTAATTAATTATTAATTTTTAAAAATTTAAGTGGGCGAGAAGACAAATTAGCGACAATTTTTTCAAAGTATAGAAATTGGGGTGAGAAGAAAGGGTTTTACGCTATTTTGTAAGTTAAAATTGACGTAATTTTGACTTTTGGCTGGGTGAGAAGACGGATTATGTGGGTGTATTTAAGAATAGCCCCCAAAAAATTATCAATTAATGTCATGTAATAATTTGTAATATATAAATCTCTATTTGAGTTTGTATTAAAAAAATAACAAATAATCATTTTTTTTTTTTTTGGTATAATGATAAAATGTTTGAGGGAGGTAGTGAACTCGAACTAATACATTTTTACAACTTTTAACATATTTTTCCCACTTAAATAATTTATTCCTTGTAATTAATCGACTTTGTAGAATCTTTTTTTATATTAATATACATAATAATCACGGGTAGAACTTAAAAGTTAAAACTACAAACCAAATATTACATGGTGTGGGAGTTAAAAATTACACATGAACTTTTGACCATATCCACCTTAAAAAGTTGGTATTATGGTTTGGCCCATTCCAGGATCCTTATGCACATCTCCACTACAAATGAGAGATTGTCTAGTCGAGCAAGATATTTTATCATAATAGCTGACTACCATCTGGTTACTACATCCGACAAATGTGTGTGAAATTAATGACAACCGACCAATCCTGGTCGGCAACAAGTAGGGGATAACTGAGCTGGGGATAAGTAATGGGAAATAACTACTTATATATACCAGTGTGAACAAGGTTAGGGACGATTGTTATTTTGAAGTAGTGTCTAAATTTATCTCTTATAGTAATTTACCAATCCTAATGTTATCCTATTTTATACATATAAAAAGGAAGGAAAACCCATAACTAGAGATAATTAATTATCTCCTCCCTACCCTCACTCCCACACATTCTCCTTCTTCCTCAAAGTACAAAAACCCTAAAACTCTTTGCAATTGTATTATCATTTTTATGTTTTTAAGCTAATATACTCAACACACTTTTTAAGCTTTTAAGCTAATATATATACTCAACACACATGCACACTAAGGAGGATGTACTACCGGATTGAGAATTAGAATCACCGAAGGAACTTGCCCAAACAAATCTAGTCTTCCTTTTATTTGCTGGTTAATATTGTTCATCTTCATCATTCATATTTTCTTGATATTAATCAAGCTAACTATGCTAATTCTCTTCAAGTTGGGTTTAGTTAATTTTTAGCCCCCCATAATTCGTACCGCCTATGGGAATCGAACGCATGACCACGCGGTGATACATATGGGTTGTAGTCAAGATACATGTTTTAATTTATAGGAAATATTGTAAGTATAGAGTTATTTATAATTTTTTCAATTAAAGTTTGACCGCTTTTATCCTTTTGTCTATAAAAGTTTATTTTGCATCATGTATGTCCTTAAAATTTGTCCCCATTTTTACTTTAATCCAAAACATAACTTGTAGTTAGGTTTTTGGACAAAAAAGGCCACGTGTGACTTTGATCTTCACATTACGTCAACTGCACATGTCATTTTCTTTACAAGAAACAAATGGCACATTGGAATTTAGACTAACGTGAAAATATGAGCAAACTTTAAGAACGGACATAATGCAAAATGAACTACATGGACAAAAGTGAGAAATCAGTTAAATTGGATGGGAGTAAAATATAAATAACTCAAAAGCGTAAACCTTATTTGAGATAATATTTCTTATTCCCAATTAAAAAATAGTAGTACTTTTATAAATTTATGTCTATGTATACAAAAAATAACCGTCAAGATAACCCTGAATTTAATGTAATAAATAGTTTGTAACAAACCGTTTTTAAGTTATGAAGTTGATAATTTGATCGAATTGATGTGGATATTCCTAAGTTTAAATTTGCTTTACTTACTACTAAGTTATATGTGTTCAGGCGAATTTAGTTGTTCTTCTCAAACTTAATTTGAAATGACTTGGAAAATGTTCACCAATTATTGTAAATCATAACCTTATTATTCTCGTCAAAGTATAATAAAACTAAGTTCCAAATGAAAATTTGGAAAAATGGCTTCTGTAATGAATGGTTTGGATATGCAAATTTAATCTTTTAAGTAGTTGGCAACAATAAAAGTGATTTAACATATATCTAAGAGCAGACTAGATCTTTTCTTCGTTTTTTTATAAAAAAAAAAAAGAAGAAGAAATTTGGGTTCGCAATAATTTATATATATATATATATATAGATCGAAATCTTAATTTTGATATTAGTATTAAAATTAAAATAAGTGTCAATCGCTTTTTTTCTTTCGGTCCCGTCACGAGGATATATCTGTGCAAAACCTTATGACCCAATGGATTATAATGTTGTTTTCTAAAATGAGCCAAAATAAATATAATTTTGTTGTTGCAAATAAAATTTATTTGGGATCATATAAAAGTTAAACGTGCACTCACAAAATTATGTCCTTTCATAGCAACCTTGTCTACATTTTTTTGTTAATGGTTAGGTAGGAACCCATGGCTTTTGTTTTGGTAAGAACAATTTTAGCATTAGTAAATTAGGTTTCAACCTTAAATTTTGGGGTGCTAGTAAAAGCACCTTTAAAATTTAGTTTTAATACTCTTTTTTTTAATAAAAAAAGAAAGAAAGAAAGAAAAGGAAATCACTAATTACAATCACACTTTGAAGGCACCCAAATCAAGGATTTGATAGTTTGGTGAAGTTGTTATATATATATATACACTCATTATATAAATGCTATATCATGTATGTTCGATTTATGTTGTGTATGTGTGCAACTTGTTCTTGGGTTAGTTAAACATTGGAGTAAAAAATGTTGAATTTAATTATTTGAATTCATGATAATATATCTAGTAAACAATATCAACTTTGTGAATACTTTATTCTTAATTGAAATTGTTTTTAAATACAAACTTTATTTCATCAATTTAATTTTATTAATTAGATGGCACATTTTTTTAATATTACAATAATGAAAAACTAATAAAAAGCTAGAGATTAGTTTTGGTTTTAGAGATTAATTTTCGTTTTAGATAAACAATAATGAAATAAAAGGATGTGAAATTATATTCTTTCAACAAATGAATGGTTACCTTTTTCAAGAATAGCACAATAGTATGTTTCTATCATGCAATTTTGACATTAATTACATTAATTACTTGGAGGATAATTGCATTTGCGTTAATTATAGAAATGTAATTGTATTTAATAACTGAGACAAAAATTTTTGCATTTGTATGACTTATAGCGACAATATTCTTCTGTTGTTGTAGGCGTGTGAATAATAGGGTGCTCTAACCATGAAAGGGTACTCTTGAAAACTTGAAGTTTTTGCATGAGTACCTAAAAAATGGGTGTTAAAATTGATTTTTTTAGGTGCTGGTAATTTTTAGGTACATTTACCGGCACCCTAAATTTTGAGCCTTTGTATAACTAAAACCGAACACAATTAATAAACTAATGAATAGTCCAATTTTTAGAATTAAGCTCAATTGTTTTACTCTTAGCCCACTTTTGAAAATATATTTTTTCAAATATTTTGAATTTATGCCCTCCATTCAAATTATATTTTTTAAGAAAACTTTGTTTTAATATATTATTTGATAAGCATGCATTATCTTTTTAAGTAAGTTTTTATTTAATTAGTATTCAAATTAATTTATCTCTCCAATTAATATTATTTTAGTTTAGTTGGTTTTGCTATACTATTGCCATTATAACTTGTATCTTTGGAATAATATTCAAGTTAACAATCTCAATGTAATGGCTCCATATGCAATATATCGATGGATTTATATACAATACTATAATCCTACTCTTTAAATCTTAGTTAACCTTCTAGAGCCTATTGAAATTGCTACACCCCTACTTTTTCTACCTCCTTCCACAACATTAATCAAGATTTATAATTTGATTTACGACATGTTCTTTTAGTATGTTCAAAAAACTTGTGAAATGGTTTTTGAGCCTTACATGCACATATAATAATGATATTCATTGGTTATTTTTGTGGGTCATCTAATTATAGCGAAGTGGTTCAGTCTAATCTATTTCATAAATTGTGGAATATGTTGTTGTTGCAATCATTAAATATATGATTCAAGTGACTTCCAGTAATCTTTTATTTAGTGCACGAATAATGATTATTAGAACGTTTATTCCAAGGTCAGTAAATTCTTTCTTCTAACTATCTTGAACCTTTCTTTACATTCCTTAATATTTAATATTCTATATTTGATACTTTTAAATTGGGCCAAAACATGAATGCACACTTTGTTTGTTCAGGCCCATGTCATCATAAAAAACAAGCCCGCAAGTCCAAAAACAAACACAGTCTCTAATTCACGATGCAAACCTAGCTATTCTATTCAAAACTTGCGTCATTTCATAATCAATTATGGAAGATTAAATACATACATAATGGTTTCAAACTGTGTTTCTCCATCTCTTCAAAATGATCTACAGTCGGTTGATTCACGATTATTTAATGTTGAATTACGTCAATCTGCAGTACAGATAAGTCATTTATCACTTACTATTTGTTAACTTTTGTCTCTTAGGTAAAATTTGAAAATAATTTGAATGATCTTCAGCTCTAACATTTACAAATCAAAATCATTTTTATGTATCTCATCCGCCACAACAAAAAGATCAACTACCTCATCATGATTAATGAGCCTCGACCCCAAGAAAAACGATCAATGTACTACAGGCCATTAGATTGTTCTATTTCATACATGGTTACAAGGTATATAATTAAAATCTTAAAAAAAAAAAAAAGATCTATAGTTTTTTTTTTTTGAATGATGTGCTCTTTATGACTTCTTCAGTGCCAAATGAATACAACAACTATGGTTACAAAAATTGGATTCTCATTTTACCAGTATTGTTTATTTTTACAGGATTATTGTGCCATCACTAAAAGATTTATTTTTGGTTACGGTGATTTTGACATCTGCTACAAGACCCAGAAGAAGTTGTTTTGCATCTTCATATTTTTCAAGGTACAGTACATCAAATTACTAAGCCTAGTTAAAAATTACAATTTTTAATATGTATGATGCAGTGATTCATTTTTAGGACAATATGACCGCCAATATTCTATTTGCCTCAATGTTTGATTTTAGTTTGAAACAAAGTTTTTTAATTTGAATTTCCAACCATAGAATTTATGATAATTATCTTAATAAATCTACATTGGCTAATTTTTAGGATTTTTTTAATTTTAAAAAAAGAAGCCGAATGGGCAACACTGGAATATCACAAACCATAATAAAAATACCTAAAATAAGTAATTAAAATTTGAAATATTAATTATCCATAACTTTGGGTCAAAAACTAATTACAAAAACGAGACAAGCTAAAAGTCAAATAATTCAAAAATCTTGGGCCAAACTCAAAAAGCCCCTTTTAACATTAAACAAACCGACTCCCCTTATAAAATTTATTTCAAATTTATCAATGCACATGCACAAAGAAGATAAGTACACGTGCATCGAGTGCCTTGTTGATTAAAACTTCAAATTATACAAAGCCGTATATTTATTTTCATTCAATTTTATTTTTTTTAGAATGTTATCAATATATTAAATTTACATTAAAAAGTAATTCACTGTTGATAGGTTGAAACAAATGTTTTAGTAGTATTAAAATTAAGGTGAGGCTATATAATTTAACACAGATTAATGGATAGCGATTGTTGAATTCTTTAATATATATAATTATAAAAGATGTATTGTTAAGGATTAAAGATGGTAGTAAAAATAAAGTGTTAAAGATCAATAAATGTATAACCTATGAAACTAAGCAATCAACCCTATTTTATGTAGTTTGAAATATAGCGCATGGTGATTACCCCAAACTTTGGTGTACTTTATATATTCCTATCACATTTTGATGTAATTATATATATCATCTTCAAAAAATCGAGCTTAAATTTTTTTAATATGTTTTTTAAATACTTGGAGAAAAAAATTAACCCCCCTAAAAATTAATTTCTACTTTTGTCCTCGAGAGAAACACTTTCATAATCTGTGTTTATTTATAATCCCTTTTACTATCATAAAATGCCAGAAAGCCATTTCACATCTAAAAAATATTATGCCCTCAACTGACTGTGTGAGGGTTATTATGAATTAAAGTTTTACTTTCCATATATATGGCTCACTGATTGGAAAATTTGTGTTTGTTGAAGTAGATAGGTGTAACTGGTCAAGACAGACCTAGAACTAGAAAGAGGGTTAGATTGAATTTGGGTCAGACATATTGACTTCCATTTATACTTTTTTCTTTAATATAAAACTTTTAATGTAGTTTTATTTGGTTGCGTATAGTTGGAGTCTACTCTACCAACTCCAATTTGTGCCAGGTAATATCAAGGGCGAATGTACCTAGCTTGGGGTCCGGGGGGCCCGAAATTTGGCAAAACCTTAGGGTATATGTAGTAAGGTTGAAAAGTTTGAGGGCAAGTGTTGTAAATTGAAATATATTTTTATTGTAAAGTTTGTAAACTAGAAGGGCATATATCCTCAAATTTTGATTTTTACATCTTGATCTTTAAAGTTTGAGTTGAGTTGCACTTTCATCCAAATTTAAACTCCTCGTCAATTTTTTGGACAGAAAATTCATGTACCACATTTGTTCATGAAACATAAGCTTAAAAAAGGGAAAAGAACACTAAAAATTTACCTTAGATTTTTTATTTTACTTGTTAAAGAAATGGCCATTTTTCACTCAAAATCATCCATCAACATATCTAGTACATGATTTCTTTGTCTCTTTTCCACCTCTCTTCGGCAAGTTTACTCTCACCCACTCGGTTCTGGTGACTTTATATCTCCATCTTTCTTGCATCATCTCTCACTCTCTTAGTTCCTGCAATTTATATTTATATATTTGTAAGGTCGACAATTTAAAGTTGCCTACAAATAAACTAAAAAAAATCAAACACAATCTCACAAAGAACACAATGATTTTTGCAAGGGTGGTTCTCCTAAATCAAACTAGTTTACTTCCACCTTGGTGGTGCATGACAGATGATCTTAATTTATTGATAACAAAAGAGTATAAGTACATATTACAAGTATTCTTTTTCGAGGGCTTGCTACTGATTTTTAGATGATCCAAAATGATAAAGATTAATCCTATTTATAAGTGATAGGACCGGCTGTTATAATGTGAGATAGTAGTCTCCTAAAATATGGAAAGGTAGTGGTGGATGTAAATGGTAGTGAGTGAGCTATTAACGCATGTGTAACTCCCATATTAATTACTCTGTTGTTGCTACATGTCTCATGTTCAGCCACTTAGAATGTATAACCGTTCCTTATGCCATCTCGAGTTGGTTCTCAGCTCGAATGTTCCTTCAAGTCAGCTCGAGAAACCTCCATCTTGGGACAAATTAATTTTTGGTCCGTCAATGTATATTAGGTGGTGTGTTTTTTGTCCTCATGTCCTAAATTAATTTGATAAATAATGTGGTCGTGCCTCATTCCAGTTCTTGAATATGTCCTTGGGTAACAGGCAGAGGCGGCCTTACCATAAGGCAAGTTAGGCAATCGCCTAGGACCCTGATGTAGAAATTGCCCCATTTAAGCCATTTTTATAGTAGTTTAAGTAAAAGAAAAAAGTTTTAATGATAACTTGTTCGAACTTATTTTTTCTTTATATTTATATATTACATATGTGTAAAACTAAACTTTAATAAATATTTTAAAAAGCCTATTTTATTTTTTAGTCTAAGGCCCTAATTTCACTAGCTTGTACCGTGTCTGATAACAGGGTTCTTCATTGGTGGTGATCTGGTTGTTCCTATTTCTGTTTGAGCCCAATTGCAGTGTATTTAAATTAACAACAAAATCAAATGTCAACTTGCAAGTTTTGATTTATCAAGTACCTATTGTCCAAAAAAACAAAAAAGTACATGAAAAATTTGAAGAATTGGATGCCCTTCGGACTTGTTTTCTGGCATTAATTTTACACTTATCTATATGACTTTGGTATTGAAAAATTACAGTTTTATCTGGCAATTACACGTGTTACAGGTCTCCTTCCGGTGCTACGAGGAGAAAAAAGTAGTGGAATACTGGAATGACCTAATGAAGCTCGCGGTTGAGCAAGCAGCATATATGGTCTAGCTTTTGAACAAGGGTGAGACTATTGTCACATCCTAAAATTTTTTTTAACACTCTTTCCATTGATTCGATACAATATATATAGCTGAATATATTATTATTTACTCGGTATAATAAAACCGAATTATTATTGAAAACAAAAAAAATACGCTGACTCGGCCTTATTACATCGAGTAATGTGCAAATAATCGGCCATATTATACTGAAATTAATGTACACATACGCAGTTCTATTACACCGAGTCAATATGAGAATGTTATATAGAGGTTTGAAGGGTGGCAATAGCACCGCCCTTTAAACAAAGATAAAAAGGTTACACTTACATATACATGTCCCTAAGCAAAATACTATATTAGTAATACTTGTCTCTCATTATTATCTCGAAGTTAATAGATCCTCTGTCATTGCGCACTTGTATATAATGTTTTTATTCAAATGACACACACATAGAAAATAAAACCAACTCCTTTTTCTACGCATGATCGTTAATTTTATTTTATTTTTACTAAAATATGAGAACCCCGTAAATAATAATAATAATAATAATAATAATAATAATACCCAGGAAGTTTACAAGATCGGAGGGGACGAATTAATTTCTAGGATAGTGTTAAATAAGGCTAAAACAAGATAATGATAATGCAAAAAAAAATATTTACAGCGAATAGAATTTTGTATATCTCTCTTTGACTTATCGCACTTGCGAATTAGATATTGAAAGCGAACCTATTCTAAATTTCTAATAGCATGCAATTAGGACCTTCCGTCTTTAATTTAACTCTTACCCCTCGTTTGCTGTGTATGCTTAATTTTGTCAGGCCTTCACAAGAATTCTAAAGTTGCAAATTCATCCGGCCTTTGGGGGTGTTTAAATCGCATGATATCAATTCCTTTGCAAAACCTCCAACTTAAATGTGAAACTATCAAACTGAGATGACAAAATGTTGGAAATCATAATTAACTATTTTTATTATTTTGATTATTTAATTATATTAAGTAATTACTTTTGTACATCCTATAATATAAGGGATCTTTTATATTCAGACTTAAATTAGAATTTGGTTATTTTTATTTTTGTCTTTTTATTTATATTTGGTTATTCATTATAACCCTAATTTATTTACATAAATATAGGGCTCTGATTCTTATATTGAGTATTTCAGAACCTTGATTACATTTTTCAACTCAAAAAACTTAAACCAATCAAGAAGTTAGAGAGTTTCTCTATGGCGGCCTATTAGTTTCTATCCGATATGCATAGAGAAGCTGTGGGACTAAATGTTTCACTGCTTGATCACTAAATGATCTTATCAAAATTAACCAAATTAGCTTATTTGAGTTGACCATCACAATCATATCATGGGTTCTAAATTCTCGTGACCACTGGGGGATGCAAACTGGGACAGGGGGGTCGGTTGACCCCTTGGACTTTTGGAAAATTTTGCGAAGAGTATTTGGGTTTTTGTTCAAGAGTGTGAAACTTCGGAAGCGGAAGAGGTTTGTGTAATTTGAAAAGCTGGCTAGTGGGCAGCTGCGAGGAGTGTTTGTGCAAGACATTATATGATTTTGGGGTCGAATTTTGTAATTTGTAAATAGGTCATAACATGTTTTCCGCACGAAACTCTTTTCTCTATTATTCTTTTGTCGTAGCTCCATTTTTTTTTGCTGCTGCTTCTTTTTGTTGGCAGCTCTTTTTTCTCTACTTTTTATTTTGCCACTTATTTTTGTTCTTCTTCTTTTGCAGCTCTGCTTTTGCTTCTAAGTTAGATTTCTTTCTTGTATTTTTTTTATTATTATTTTGAATATTAAGATTTAGGTGTTTTTTTTGAATTTTGACTTATTTGCTTTTTTATAATATTGATTAATATAGTTATTTGTTGGTTATTGAGGTTTATTTGTTTATTAATATATTTGTTTGTTGATTATTATTTATTAATGTTGATTTGCAAAAAAATCTGATTATATTGATTATTGAATATTGAGTGGGTTATTGACATTTTAATATTGACATGATAGTTTGGATAAAATTTAATAATTGATTGAATTAATTGTTTTGTAGAATTATAGAATTATTCTTTAAAAGAAAATTATTTGCAGATAGTCCTTCTCCGTTTAATCCGGATAGTTCAAATGCAAAACTAATTGTAAAATTTTGGAAACTTTTACATTAAGTCCCCTTGGCTATATAATCCTGGATCCGCCGCTCCTCGCGACTGGACTCTATCCTTTTTCTGGGTAGTGTACGTGTTCTAAGATTGACACTTACATCTACATACACTTTGTTCAATCCTTTCTCTAGCTTGGAGTATATTAATTAGAGGCATTTCCGGTAATAAACACGACGTTGATTTTTGCACCAATGACGGGGTCTTTCGATCTCCTGCATGTGATATTATTTGATTAGCAAAGTTGGTCCCGTTGCTCATTTTGATAAAGCTTGAAACGCACACCTCATTTGAGTTTTACAGTAATTAAACCCGGCCCCTTTCGTTCGTACTAACCCTTTTTTCTAAGACAATTAAATTCTTAATTTCATACCAAGTTAAAAATTGAAGAAGGCAAAAACATATGCAAGGACAGACCCAGCCCCTTGCCGTCTGGGTTGTAGCCCCGCCCAAGTTTCAATTTAGTACTTCCATATATTAAACCTTCAGTTCTAATTAAATATTGACATTAGCCTCCCCTCAAAAAAATCTGATTGGCCCATGAACAGATGTGTATGAGTTTTAGAAAAAATGTACGGAGCAATTGTCAAAGGGTTTATCTTTAAAATCCTTAGGATGGAGCAACAGCATCAAAATGTTGACCCTTTGGGCGATCTGTTCACTTGTTGAAAAAAGTTTTTGTCTTCATTTACACTTTTCAACACTGCCTCTTGGAGTGTAGTTTACTGAAATTGGATCAATTATCTGCCCATCATCAATAATCGAATTACCTAAATTATATCAACTCCAATTATATAATTTGACGTTCTTATCACTGCTTTAAAAAACTTGCAAATCTTTGAAGTTTGGCTCTGTTGGATTGTTACTTGACCGGGTTTTAAACTTTCTTTTTTCGGTTTTTCCTAGAACTCTAGTCAATTAAGTACTACAGTTAAACATTTGCAATGATTCCAGTACCATCAAATATAACAGTTGGATAAAATTAGGTAATTAACACTTTTAACTCCTAAAGTTTGCCCTTTTTCCAGAGTCATTTAGGAAAAAAAAATTTGCTCAGAGGCACACCGAAAGTACAACATCTCATACTTGTTCAAAAGTGAATCACATAATAGTCATGTGCTGTCCATGTGATCTTATTTTAAAGAATATTTTCGGTATTCTTCAATGCTCTTCTTCATCCACTCTCTCTTTCTCCCTTCATCTTCTTCAAACGTAATACACACACATGTATATGTACGTATACAACAACACCACCACCACACTCTTCACCATTATTCCAGATCCTTCCCCTTTATATTCACTTTTTCTTATTTTTTCCCTTAAAACCTTCCTTATATTATTTCTTCCTAAATGTTGTTCTTTCTCTCTTTCTCTTTAAAAAATGTTTTCTTCAGAAACAGATTTTCCAAATCCATCTTCATTAATCGAACGTTTGGTAAATTCCAGAAACAGAGACCTCTCTCTATTCTTGCCAGTCATCTTAGGCTCCACAAACAACTCCCCCACTGGAGATGATGATGAAGAATCATCGCCAGACGCGCCGGCAATGTGCAGGGCGCCAAACAGGATTATACTGATAAATCCTTGACCCAAAGGATGGTGGTGATCGAAGGGAGCTCGGCGAGCTTGGATTTGTTGTTGCGGGACATGGTAAGCAAGGGTGGACAGCCTCCAGCGGTGAGATTAGCGATTAACAGTCCGTTTGGATTGAATGGGAGGGATGGAAAGGAAATAGTTAATTAAGAGAGGAAGGAATGGAATAGAATGGAAAGGAATGAGTTTAATTTTATTGTTGTTTGGATAGCTAAGGATGGAAAAGAATGGAATGAAAATAAATCTTGTTTGGATAGAAAATATAAAAAAAAAAATGAAATGAAAGGAATGTAATTTAATATATTATTAACAAATTAGGGTTAAATTTGGGATAACGTAAAAAAATCATTAAAAACCTTTCTTTTCCCTCCCAATCCTCCCAATATTAGAAAGAAACAAAATAAAGGAATAGAGAGTATTGGCATTCCCTTCCAATCTCTCCGTTTCCTCTCCACTCCCTCTTATAAATCTATCCAAATGAGTCAAATGCAATCATTCCTCCTCTTTTTCTTTCCTTTCCTTCCCATTCTCTCAATCCAAATGGATTGTAAGTTTATGCCAGCAGTGGAGATCGAATAGTGCAAAATTGAAGAGCGTGTGATTTGCTAGGAGGAGTGGGGAGTAAGGGAGTAGATGCCCGTTGATGATGGCGATGATTTTAATAAGAAATTTAGTAGTGGTGATAGTGAAAAGGGGAGAGGGAATAGTAGGAGAGAGATTTGGTAGTGGTGATGGTGAAGAAGGGAGAAGGAATAGTAAGAGAGAGATTTGGTAGTGGTGAGATTTTTTTTCTCTTCTTTTTTTTCTTTTTTAAATTCGGGGAAACACCATGTATATAGTATAAGTTCTATTTTAGGGTAATTAGCAGCCGTGGGTTTTAGAGATCTGCTCATATTCATCTTTGGACAAGATGGAGGGAGGGAGAGGGAAAGAAAGGAAAAAACATTGAATAATACCAAAAATACCACTCAAAATAAGATTACATATGCAGCACATGATTATTCTATCTATATTTTTAACGGGGCATTAACTTTTGGGCGAGTGTGGGACGCGGTTCAAACTTTGGGTATGGCCCCAGGTAAAAAGAAACCTTTTAAGATGACCTTGGAAAAAGGAACAAACTTTAGGGGTCAAAAATGTTAATTACCCGGTAAAATTTTTTAATCAATTTTTAACTCAATTGAGGATTCGAGTATTATATCCTCATTTTTTAATTTTCTAAGTTACTTTTCATTTTAAAGCATATATTATTGCATAAAAGGACATTTGATATTTGTTTAATTTAATTTTTGACTTGCATCATAAAGATACAATTGTAAGCAATCCAATGATTAAGTCCATAAATGACGTAATTTGATAAAGAAAATAAAGTAAACAGTCCAAATGACCAACTAAACTTTTGATCTAATATTATTTTGGCCATCAAACTTTAAAATGAATCAATTTAGACATTCAGTTTTGAGTGAGTACTACTTTGATAATTTCTTCCAATTTGACTGTTAAATTGAATGGAATGAAATTATGTGCAAGGCACATGACTTCATTTAAGCGTATTTTAATCATTTGATTATAAAATAGACAAAGTTGTGTTGTTTTGTTAAAAATATTGATATGCTCTATATGTTGTGTGTGTTTCATTTTGACAAAAATTTTCAAAGAAAAATGTCGTTTTGTTGTAATATGACCAAAAAAACCTTACGTTAAATCATGTGCCACAGAAATACATTAAATTTAATAGTAAAATTGGACGGAATGGTCAAAGTGATACTTACTCCAAAATTGGATGACCAAAGAATTAGGCAAAATGGTCAAAGTGGTACTCACTCCAAAGTTTAATGACCACAGTGGTTCGTTTTGAAGTTTGATGGTCAAAGTGGTATTAGATCAAAAATTTAATAGCCATTTGAGCTGTTTACTCAAGAAAATACTATTAGAGGATCTAAAATTTCTTTGGTTTGAAATCCCGTACAAGTTGCTATATAAATATACACGCTAACTCTAAATTCACACTCTGTCCATTTAATTACCAGGTGTTTAGCGAAGATTTCATCATTAACACGTTAGAGAATATGCATCAGCGATGAAAAATTATTGCTAAAAATGTGAACCGCAAACATTTATAAAGTTCGATTTAGGGATGGATTGCCCCTCTCATTAAATTAATATGTATTATATATAGTGTTCGTTTTCAGCACGTGTCGGTTCGTACAAACCGAGCCTTTTTACAACGTTTTTTCGTGGTAAAAATATTAGGATTTTTTTATGACAAAAAAAATATCATAAAAAGACCCAGTCCGTATGGATCGGTCCACACTTAAAATTTTCCGTATATATATATATATATCTTTGATGATGTTTATCAGCAAAGATCCAAATCTTTTTGGGAATCAATAAAGCAGCTATAAATATATATGCCGGAGATGAGTCCACATATACATTATTAAGCTTATACGTTGTGGCCTTCAATTGTTTTGTTTATATGTTGGAAATCAAATTAAAGTATTTTAATATGAAATAATTAACGTAGTTTCTTATAATACAATTATTAAACATCACCATCCTCAACAAATTAGGCTTCGTTTGATAACAATATGAAAAATAAAAATAAAAACACTTGATTTAATAAGAAGTTGGAAAATAAGTTGCATGAGTCATGTGATAAGATTAGACCTGTCAACGGGGTTGGTTTGTGTTGGGCTGTAACGAATTCGCGTAAATTTTGCCACGACCCGATAACTTATTGGGTGAGTTTTCTATGTTCATTAACGACTCGTTTTGTTATCGTGTAATACGACCCGACCCGATAATAACCGTTAATTAAGAAAATAATTTTAAAAAGAGTAAACTATCATAATGGCCCTTAAACTATTGATATTGTACTATTTTGGTCCTTAAACAAAATTTTATGTCATTTAAATACTTAAACTATTGACTAAATTCCAAATTGACCCTTCTGTCCAATTTACCTTTTAACTTTGAAGCAAAGTGGTCATATTGAACTAAAATTTTGATTTCCTTCCATTTCCCCCAAGTTGCCACATTTGTAGAGAGAGAAAATTCACCATTGATAAAAATCTACCATTGAAATTGTTAAATATTACAAAAAAGGAAAAGAGAAAGAGACCTATTTCCACTTCCCCACCTCCCACCATCGCCCGCTTTCACCATTGTCCCCTTAACCTTCCCGCCACTACAACCTCCAGCCACTTCCTCTTCCACCTCCACCACCATTATTAACACCATCTCTTTCACCCTTCCCCTTTTCTTTCTCGCACAAATACAATATACACACATACATGAATATATATATATATATACACATCTCTACCTCCACCTTCCCCCCCACCCCCACCACCGCCACCGCCACCATCTTCCCACCACCCCTACAACTATGTCCACTACATTACCATCAGCACTATTTCCCCCATATATATATGTGTGTGTGTTTGTATACAAAGATTTAATCCCGAAATCGAAATCGATGTGTATATATACATGTATTTGTGTATAGCTATATATGTGTATGTGTGTTTGTATACAAAGATTTAACCCTAAAATCAAAATTTTAGTTTAATATGACCATTTTGCCTTTTCTAAAAATGAAGGGAAAAGAAATTCCGTCCAAGTTAACAGATAAATTAGACGAAAGGGCCAATTTGGAACTCGGTCAATAGTTTAAGTATTTAAATAAGGCAAAATTTTGTTTAAGAGTCAAAGTGAGATAATATCAATAGTTTATTTGCTATTAGGGTAATTTACTCTTTAAAAAAATATTTTTTTTTCAATAGAATAAGATGAGCAAATAACTAAAATTATTAAAAAGTAGGGATAAGCATCTACACATATTAAAATAAGTACAAATCATTTGTTCATTTAATAAACATTAGTTTTATTAACAATTAACAGGTCCAATAGGTGACTCAAATTCGTTAAGGGTAAACCCGTAAAAGATCCGCTATCATTTTATGTCATTAAACAGGTTAACTCGATAACAACCCGAATTTGTTAAGGGTCCACACATTAACTTATAACTTCGTGTCGATTCGTATCGTGTTATCGTGTAATATATGATTCTACCAAGTCTAGATAAGATGTTCTCCATTTCATACTCATTTTATGAGTAGATGTCTCCATCCAACATAATTTTGTGTGGAATTTTTTTTTTCTTCCTTAACCACCAAAGAAAATTTCTCTATGGAAAAAACTACAAATTAAGAAGACATTTCACCACATGTCTCAACTTATTTTTCAAATTTTCACAAAAATCAGTATTTTTTATTTTCTTTTTTCATGTTGTTATCAAATGAATCCTTCAAGTGGCTTAAATCACCACCCCATATATCGAGACATTGACCATAAGTTTGGTATGGTGGAAAAACATATGATCCTCTTTCAATTACATACTTATGACGACACTCTAATTATTGCGGTTTAGGTGTAAACTCAAGTTCAGGAGGAAGAAATAAGGGTTGAATTTGGTCCAATAATGCATTATGTATCTTTTCTACGGAATTTAATTTGTGACTATTTTTGTCATATGTGCATGTTAGCATGTAGAATGTGAAACTTGCAACTTGTTCCTCGACCTTTTTTCTATGTTATATTTATCTAATTTCTTGAAATTGAAACTCACCTAAATTTGACTCGTTGTACTTAAGTTAAACTGGTTCAATAATTAATGCATATTCATTGCATTAATTAAACAAAATAAGTTTGATACGAATTACACTTTTTCTCTAAAAGTATAGAGAGATCCACACCGAACTTGCCTTTAGAGTAGTGTGTTTGGTGCACAAAGATATAAAAAGAGTAAAATAAAAAAAAATTAGTCCTATGTTTGGTGCTAAACTTTTTTCTTTTTTCTTTTTTCTTTTTTTTTTTGTTTTTGAAAAGATAAAAATATGACATTTTTTAGTGACGGTGCTATTGGATGTACTTTCCTATCCCAGCTGGTGCAAAACGGATAGGATGCCATATATTTAAACTTTTTATCCATAAAACACCGGACCACGTATTCCAAACTGTATCCAATCCTATCTTTATAATGTCAATCTAACCTCCTCCTATGGCTGATGCCAAAATCGCCCAGAAATGGCTAGTTTTGATTTATTATAATTTGGTCTTCCAAGTGATTGTGAAACTTCAAAGAAACCCATTTGAACATTCACATTTAAATTAACACTATTGTATTATATCCTCTGCGTTATATACATATACATATATATCAAATAATTGAGGTTGATTAATATAATATACGTGCAAGTGGTGAAAACGATGCATCAGTGCAACATGAAAAAATCTCTCTTGGGTTGTCCCCCAACTGAACTTATTATTTAATAACTGGTCCGAGTTGAAGGATATTTAGTCTAATCTTAAGTATTTGGAATTTTGGAGGGTTTCATTAATATTTTTCTGATATATTTATTCATTAATAATAATAATAATAATAATAAATATTGGATGTACTAATTAATTCGATCTAGATTTTCAACTTTAGGGCATAATTTAATCATTTGTAGAGTCCATTCGACGTTTGCATTATTGTCATCAAAATCTGAGTCTTCTTTAATTAAAGGGAAATGATATTAGCACTCCACTTTCATCCTTAGGCACTCCACTTTTACTTTTAGTGACATAAAAAGTGTCTCAAATGATATATATAAGTATAACTAAAAATGAAAGTGGAGTGCCTAAGGATGAAAGTGGAGTGCTAATATCATTTCCCTAATTAAACTATATATATATATATATATTGATTATTTTAATGAGCATGATTTTGCCATGAGCTAAAACTTTTTTTCCTTATTCAAGAGTACTCTATGAATGCTATATTAATCTATACACTCCAACTCAATAGTTTTCTTTATTTTATTTTTTCGATCAGTCTAGAATTATACAAATTTTTACCTAGAAATATATATATATATGCAGAATGAGTCCAAAGAAGGATTCCCGACTTAAAGTAATACAAATATATTTAATTAAGATTTGAGAAATTGCGTTATCTATTAATAGATCAATTTAGCATTGATATAACAGTACCCTTTGCTGACATAGAACTTTCACTTATGTTTTAAATTAGTGGTTCATATTTAATATGAGCCTTCTATCTTTCAATCAATTAACTCTCTTCATACATATTTTTGGTATTATTTTTCTTTATTTATATTTTCAATTTGCAGCTCAGATCCTTTGAAAATATGTAAATTATATATCACTTATAATTCTTCACATAAATTTAACTATCAACCTATCTCAATAATGTTTTTTTCAAAAAAAAAAATTAAAGAAAGAAAAACCTATCTCCCTAATTTAGTACTATAAAACAATTATCATTGCTGATTTACTACAATCCTTAAAACAAATATATATTTCAACATTTTTAACTTTATATGTTTCTAAAATCCATTTCTAAATTTTTGTTCTAAGTGTCTTGCGGTTCAAGCGGTAAACGTGTTTTTATCACATTTATGTTAATGCTAAGGTCGTGAGTTCAAATCATCTATGTAATGAATTTAATGATAATTTCTAGTTTTCTATTTATATCATATTTGCCAATGTCATTTTAGAATACTTCTAGATCTAGTTGGCAAGTTTTTTATATGAGTGGAGAAAAGCATAAAACAGTTGGTCTCTAATGGTATTTCATTTTTTTCTTACTTGGCATCTATTCAAGAATGATAAAATATGTGGGTTTTTATAATATCAAATGAGATTGAGTCAAGTCATGTCATGTCATATTAAAATTTTCTATCACCATTAGAAATTCCCTATGTATATTCCATCTCACATAGAAATGATTATAGAAAACCAAATTGAAGTATATTTTTCTATTTCTCTTTTCTATCATAAAAATCTATATGGATGGAAATGACCATTGAAGATGCACCCCCCCCCCTCTCTCTCATACTCTTTCCTTATTTATTTTTAACCCTCAATTACCTTCTTTTTTTAACGTATTTATGATCAATTCAAATATTAATCAAAGTTAAATTTGTTAGTAACTTTAAATTATTGTTAAGTTTAAATGTTTAGTTATTGTTGAAATTTCCATGATAATTTTTGTTTTTTAGCTTATTCCTTTTACATAGTCCACCCCTTACACGAATCTTAGATCCACCGTGGACTTTGCATTTAACTAATTTTGGGAGATTGATACTATTGCCAAAGTAGCATAGCAAGTCACCTCATCTTTGTTACTTTAAATTAAAATAAAATTACTCCGGTAAGAAACTATTGCTAGCTAGAATGCACTGCTACTTTTAGGCTCCGTTTGATTGCAAGGTGGAAAAGAAAAATAAATAGAGTTAGTTTTGATAAAAATATGGAAAATAAGTTGAGTGATAGTAGTGATATCCTCTTGATTTTTAAGTTTTTTCATGAATAAATTTTCCTTGCATGGTGGTGAGTAAAAATTTTCCACAAAAAATATTGAAGGATGGATGATATATACTTATAAAATGAGTAACATCTCTCACCTTATTTTCTATCATTTCACACAAACTAACTAAAATTATTTTTCATTTCCATCTTTATAATCAAACGGACCCTTATGGTAGTTTTATGTATCTGAATATTTCTAGACTTTCTAAATTACGTGATTCAAAAGAAGATAAAATCTTTAGCTTTTGATGCAGTGATTTATACCGTCGGCCGTATGTTTAAATTTCTTCCTTCCTAACTTTTATCTCTCTGACTTCGTTGGTCTCCTAAAGTTAAAAAGTCCATATATGTTCAACATATCCAATTTATATTAAATTTCTAATTTCAAGGGTTAAGAAGATCGAGAATATTTAACTCTTAATTTGTTTGACGTGACATCATTTTTACATTTGATCCTACAATTTCTTTAGTTGGCAAAGTTAGGCGATTCATATTAAATGGGGACACGTTCTTCTTAGGTAAACCTATCTAGGGTTCTAATATATAGATAGATAGATTTATAAAGGCTAGAGTTGGTGGATTCTTTAAATAGTGAAAATTGTGTAATTAAGGAGCGTTGGCCTTCCCTACCTCTTTAGGGCACCACAAACTATAGTAGTTGTTGGCGCCGGTAACTTCAAGAATGACATTGATGTTTAAAACTTTAGTCAATGTATCTTGTGTTGATTTGAACTAATTATCAAAGTTTAGTAAAACATCATTTCTCTTGTAACTAATAATTTATTAAAATTCGTATCTCTAAGATATGAGCTAGTTCCACGTTATATATATATGAATAATTACAATTTATATTAATCTATATTTCGTAGCCCTAAATCATCTACCAAAAAAAGTAGGATTGAAACAAAAAAGAAGAAGATGAAAATGAAGTATTTATGCATATTAATTGTTATGAAAGTTAAGTGCACAATTTTCTGGTACCATTAATTTATATCAAAATGTAAAAAATAATAAAAATTAAATTAAGTCTTTTTATTTGAAACTTCAAAAAAACACATTATTTGACTTTTTCTTTACAAATATACTCTCCTAAAACAATCATCAATAAAAAAAAATTAAAGGAAAACGAAGAACAAAGAAGAAACTAGAGTCGTTCCTTTCACATATAGTTGTAGTTCTTGGCATGCATTACCCGCGGGGCGGGGGAGGGGGACGGAGGGTGGGGCGTGGGGCGTGGGGGGTAGGGTCGGGGTGGAGAGAGAGAGGTGTTTAATTATTAAAGAAATTTCGTCAACGGAGAAGGTAGTAACGTGAGAGGGAAAAAGACCCTTTATGCTTTTTGTTGACTCCTCTTCAAATATAGCGGCCCACTCTCTCACACACGTTGTGTTGTGTGTCGCTATATAGATTTTTTCTCTCGCAAATTAAGACTTCAATAAAATACTTCTAATTTTGTTGTTGATGAAAAATATAATTAATATAGTATGATAATATTTTGTATAATAATTATGCATTAAAAAAAATATAATACTTTTAATTTGAAACCGCGTGTATAAGTTGAAGATTCATAATTCTTTTATAACAAATTTAGAGAAAAACAAATGTAAAAATAGTAGAAAGTTAAAAGAAATTCTTGTACATTTTATATAAACAATTAAACTACCCAGGTCTGTAATGTAGCTAGTGGAGGCTTATGGAAAAAAATGGATATAAAACTGAATTTATGCACATAAACAATTACACTGCACGTGTAGAAAAATTGTTGGAAAGAAATAAAACTTGATGTTGTACAAAATCTTTGTTGATGTTCGGTTAGCAATCAACATTTACTAGATCGGCGTGTGGAGGATCATTGAATTAATTTTACATTCAAGTAAGTAAAGTAGAAAATCTCAATTGACAGCGTTACTTTTATTTATTATTAATTAGTTGCGTTGCTTTAATAATTATTTATTTTACTTCGGATATATGTAAGTCTATATTTAAGAAAGCGTAATTGCATTCAAGAAATTGAAAACTTTTATAAAAGGGATACGTTGCCTTGAGACTAATATTGAAAATCATGACAAAGTAGAGGGGTAAAACTAAGCTTAAGTTCACAATTTGTGTACGAAAATATTTGTCAAATTGACAAGGTCTATCACAAGAATTAGGCTTTTTTGGTTGCACTTGAAAGAGGTATCTAGAGTGTTAGATGAGAAGTGACCATATTGAGATGTGACCTTTATTAGGGGATTGATTCTCCACGGAATTGTAATTGTTTTTAAAAATAGTTTTCTTGTGTTGTATATTACGGATATCAAAGACATGAAAATGAAGCAAATGATAATTGAACTTTTCAGAGTTGAAGGGATGTGTCGTTTATTTATAGAAAAGAAACTATATCAATATTAATGTTATCTTGGTTTTTCATTTTCTCTTCTTTTTCTTTTTCTTTTTTTGAAAATTAATATTATCTTGGTTAAATAGCTAGGCACGCTCATTGTAAGGTGTTTTCCTATTCCTAAAAATATTTTTTAAAAAAATCATTTGTCTATTTTATAGGTGAACATATAGTGCACGATATAAAAATAGAAAAGAAAAATCATATGTATTTATGAATAATATTGATTTTTTCACTCCAAAACATTTTTAAAATTATGAGTAATGATATTAGAATTTCAAAAAAAGTATTTTATCACTCCAAAACATCTTTAGTGGCAAAAAAACATCCCAAAAGATTTATATAAAATGTCACTAAAGAATACTGGACTATTTTTATAAAATACTAATATCATTATTCAAAATTAACCCAGTACACCTTCAAATCAAATTTTCAAATTACAAAAAAGTAATTGATATGGTTGGGATGTTCCGATAAAAATAGTGTTTCAAAGATTATTGCAAAAAGTCTCAATAATAATTAGAAAAATTCTAGCCTTTTAGTATTTTTTTTTTATTACATAGGAAAAAGAAAATAAAAATCCAACAGTCAAATAAAAATACCTAATTTTTAAAAATATTTTTGGTAACTAAAGTAAAGGGTCAAATTTTTTATTTTTTTTTTTTTGTTGTTGTTGTTGTTGTTGTTGTAGTACGTTGAGAGAGTGAAGGAGTCGACGAAAGAATAGGGGTGTCAATGTAACATGATCCGACGTGGCCGAGTCCAGAGGGGAAACGTGGGGCCCAGGAGAATAGAGACCCACATGAAATTCGTTGACTAAGGCTATATTATTATATATTCTTAGCTTCATATAGGAGGTGCTGGAGGGGGGGTGTTTAGGTCCGTCGTCGTCACGGGAAGTGCCGGGCCAATCGGGGCGGTGAATTTTAAGGGAACGCGTCACTCTCCTAAAACACCCCCCCAATTGACAAATCCTGGACGCAATAAATCTCAATTTTGTCAATCCAATTACCCCACCATCCTCTTTATTTAATTAATGTTGTCTTTTATGTAAAATGGAGAAATATTCTTTTCAATTTTTTTGAACAGTCGATAAAATAATTTCCTTCTAAAATATTAAAATGATGAAGAGTTTCTCACCAAACAATTTTTAATTTTTACTAAGTTCTGCGAGCACAATACACAAATAAAAATATTGCGTAAAATTTTAACTTTGTACAAATAAAAATAAAAGTTTACCACCTTATATGAAAGTTTGAGCGCATTTTTTAACAAAAGAAAAGTATAAGGACGCTTACTGTAACTTTACACTTGTTAGAGATGAGGTAATTAAATGAAAATAGTAGATATTTGTACATCTATAAATTTTAAGGGTTGTGTTAATATGTATTTTTAGTACACATGTTAATAAAATATTTATAGAAAGAATAAAGTTTTTATTCACATTAATTGCGAATTCTCAAATGGAGTGTTTTTATTTCCGTTTATAGTATTGTTTAACATGTGTTCTTAGAACACACGTTAATATTTTCTTATTTTGAATGGCAAAAATACATTAATGTAGCTCAAGTTATCAAAAATATAAGCAATGCGTCGAACACTCAAATTCGAACTTCATCACGTCCCTTCTCATACTATCTAAATTTATCGATTGTTGTATTGCAAACCATTAATGTAGTGAAATAGGAAATCTGGGATATTAAAAAATAGGGTTTGTATGAAAAAGTTTTTTGCAAAAGAACCAAAAAATAATATTTTAATAAATTAAGGGCCTATATTTGACCATGCTCTAAAAGGAGTGCAAAGTTAACTTTGTAATGGATTTTTAAATTTTATTTTTTTATAGAATCATGCAAAATTAAATTTGCATTACATATTTTTTAACATATTATTATAAATAACTGTTTAATTGACAGTGTTTTAGAATAATTTTAACAAATTACATATTCAAAACCTATTTATTAATAAAATGCACATAATAATTTTTTCGGAGTTATGCATAGTTAAGTTTGCACTTCTTATTTTCTAAAATATTATTATATATTTGTATTTATTTGATGTTATTTTAAAGTTTTATGAATAGAACATAATAATATACTTGTTAAAAAATATAAATGCATCGTGCAAAACAAATTTGTATTAAATTTTTTTATTACAAAGTTAAGATTTCACTCAACACAATTTTGTGCAAAGTTAAGTTTGCACTCGGTTAAAGCTTTTATTTTAAAATATAATTGATAAACAAATAATTATTTCAGAATGATAATGATATCTAAATTCTTATTTCTAAAAATTCTTATTCGTTGATTTTTTTTAAGAAAAATATTATCATGCAAGACTTCTTACCTCATTTCTCGAAATTATTTTCACACAAAAAAAAATTTAGCTTTCCAAAAATTGAATTTTTATTGAAAAAATCACAATTGAGGGAATTTTAGGTAGAAAATTTAAGAAGGTCCCACAGTCGAGAGATGTCTAGAAACGTTTGATGGCAAATTTGTCAAAGTTCAAGAAAGTTGCCTAATATATTTCCTTAAAAACTTGGAAGTGCTAATTTTACTTGATATTTTTCGTTTCAAGTCAAATTACAAATAATGCTGGCAATAGACAAAAGGCAAGTTGTAGTTATAATAGACTGACTCGGTAGCTTAAATAGGAGGACCATAAAAATAAAAAGAAAGTAGTAATAAAAAAAAAAAAAGATAAGGAACTAAAATAAATAAAAACTTTGAAATCCAAATCCCCTCTATTTCTCTTCAAACTAAATCCAAAAACAAACCCATACACACATTGCTCCCCTCACTTGGTCTTCCCTTGCTCTACTCTTCTAACTCCCCCTTTTTATTGCCGAATCCATTGCTCTTTTCTTAGACTGACTTCATAAGACCCACCTCCCTCTTTAACTCTCTCTCTCTAGTTTTATTTACTTTCTTTCTTGTTAATTATATGGCCAGAGGTAGTGGACTCTCCTTTGATCCAGATCCCATCGCATTATTTCAACACAAACCAACAATTATCAATTCTTTCTCCCACCACCGGAGCCACCGCATGGATGATCCCACCACTATCCAATTCCCTGTTAATCTCAACTGTCCCAGAGATCGTGACGATGACCAATCCCAGCCGTCCGATGACAAACAAGCTGTGGACTTCTTCAAGAGAGATGACCGCGCCATCACTGCCGCCCCCGCTGGCGACCGCGCCACCACCACTGAATTCGCTTTCAACGTTAACGTAAGCATTAATTCTACAGGCGTTCAGTTTTCTGACTCAAAATGGGTGCGCAAGAGTGTATTGGTCGGTGAGAGCGGAGTAATAAAACTGTGTCCCATCCATCAATAAATGAACTGCTGACGCATCAATCTGAGTCATTTTTTGAGTCCCGTGCTGATTTTCAGCTTCTTTGATCGATGTGTTAGATAAGTTAAAAGTGATTATTAGATAGTGAATTGTGTTTGAATTATTTACTGCAGACTGGTTTGAATCTTCTCACCGGAAATACGACTAGTGATCAGTCAATAGTGGATGATGGTATATCTCCAAACTCCGATGATAAAAGAGCTAAAAGTGAGGTAAGAATTTCCTTTTCTCTTGTTCATTTATGTGAAACTGAACATTGATTTTTACGCACTAAATTCAGCAACACCAAAGTAAATTCATCCAAAATGTTTTCAGCTGAAAAATCATTTACTTATCTTTCTTATACAAACAACATTTTCAGTTGCAAAATTTTAATAACCACTCCCTCCATATCAAATTGTTAGCCACAAGTTTCAATTTAATCCATTGTACAATTTATTATTTATTGTTAAATTTAGTACATTTATTAAATTTCAAAAAAAAAAAAAAAAAAAAGAGTATCAAATTGAAGCATACCTAAAAAGAAGTCAAACTATTAATTTGTGACCATAGTATGTCATATAGTTATATCGCAAGATTAATGACAGTTTTTAAACATGTACGCAATTGTTTGCGGTTAATAATATCTTAAAAGTATAATAAAGGTGCAATTAAATTGAAAAATAAGTTGACATCGTGTCTGGTCCGGACCACTATATGGTTGGAACTTTGGAATTGTGGGCCAAAATCTCACAGCACTACTACACGTTAATATAGTCTTTAACAACGTACATGTGTCCTTACCCTTCAATTTTTTTCCTTGACTGCATAGATTATGTGTTTGTTTTAAAATTTTACCAAATTTAATTATTGTGAATTGCAACTTTTCAGCTAGCGGTTGTTCAAGCAGAACTGAAAAGATTGAGCACGGAGAATCAACAGTTACGTGAAATGGTAAACCAAGCAACCAACAACTACAACAATCTCCAGTTGCATTTAGCCACGCTTTTGCAACAACAACAAGAGGCCGAAAACAACACTGAAGAAGAACACAAAGTAAAAATCGAAGATAGACTACAACAAAACCATAATTCTAGTAACACTAGTGGACGAGGACTATTAGTGCCTCGAAGGTTTTTGGATCTAGGCTTAGCTGGCACCGAAGAAAAAGATGAGCCTTCACATTCCTCATTGGAAGGCCGGAGTGGCGAGCAGTCCCGATCCCCACCGGCGAATAACGTGGAATCGGCATCCAAGGAATATACGAGAGAAGATAGTCCAGATCAAGGATCTCATCAGGTTTGGGGATCTAACAAGGTTTCTAGATTGAATAACTCTGCGAAGAATGTGGATCAGGCTACTGAGGCAACGATTAGGAAAGCTCGCGTGTCTGTTAGGGCACGATCAGAGGCATCAATGGTATGTCTTTGATGGTTTGAATTATTGTGTTGGGAAATTTTCATTTGTTTCGTTGAGGTGAATTTGGTGGTGACATGCAGATTACAGATGGATGTCAATGGAGGAAGTATGGACAGAAAATGGCAAAGGGGAATCCATGCCCTCGAGCCTATTATCGGTGCACCATGTCTGCTGGTTGCCCAGTTAGAAAACAGGTGTGTACGTTTTGCATTTGAAGTCATTTAACTATTTTGCTTCATATTAAAAAATGTTAAACAAATAATTATTGGGTAACACAATTCGGAGATGCGATGTGATAACACAATGCTGTATTATTCGTGAGCTATACGTTCTATACAGTACACTTTGCTTGTTTTCTTAGCATTGGAATACTCAACTCTTGTTATTGTGATATACATCAACACTTAATCAATTTAAAAAATAAAATTTCACTAAAATAAAATTAAGCATCCGGTGCTTGCATGGTTTGTCTCTTAAATACATTCTTAATACTCAAGTTCAATCCAATTCATTATTAAAAGGAGAGAGAAAACAAACACTATTTTTACCTTACTAAAATAAAATTAAGCATTCAATGCATAAGCTATTTTTTCACCACCGGTTTACTTTACTCACAAATTCCAGGTGCAAAGATGTGCAGAAGACAGAACCATCCTCATTACCACATACGAAGGCAACCACAACCACCCACTGCCGCCAGCTGCCATGGCAATGGCATCAACAACCTCCTCCGCCGCCCGTATGTTACTCTCTGGCTCCATGCCAAGTGCTGACGGCATAATGAACTCCAATTTCCTAGCCAGAACTCTCCTCCCCTGCTCATCAAACATGGCCACAATTTCAGCCTCAGCTCCATTTCCCACTGTTACATTGGACCTTACCCAATCCCCCAACCCATTACAATTTCCAACAAGGTCGCCAAACCAATTCCCTCCCCAAAATTTCCCCGCCTCACAAGCCTTGTTATTGCCTCAAATTTTCGGCCAGGCGCTATATAACCAATCAAAATTCTCCGGTCTTCAAATGTCAAGTCAAGAGATGGAAGGTTCTCAATTAGGCCACCAGCAACCACCCATGCACCACCACGCTCAGCCTAATTCAGTGGCTGACACAGTGACTGCCCTTACCGCGGATCCCAATTTCGCGGCAGCGCTGGCAGCTGCTATTAGTTCTATCATTGGCGGTTCACAAAATACTGTGGCCACCACCACGACCACCAGGAATAACAATGGTAGCGTTACTAAGAGCAATAATAATAACAATGGCAACAATAAAGTTGGGAATTCGAATAATCCGGGGAATAGAGAGTGAAAGCTGATTTTTGTTGAATTTATATTTTTCTTTATTTTTTGTTCTTTTTCATAAAAAAATATAGTGGGGGTTGGAAAATTAGATTATACATGTTAATTTTTTTGAGGGGTGGAGTTGGATTAAAGATAGAGTTTTTATTCATGCTTGTTTAAATAATATGTAATCAAGTATTGTTAATTAGTCAATTGTAGTACATAAGAAGTTATAAAAAGGTAAAAAGTAAAGAAAGTCTCGCTGTTCCTTTTGTATGGATCTGGAAATTTGAGGAAAGTTATATGTATCTTTATATCTATTTTACATTCCTTTTGTATGTTTGTCAATGGCTTTTTGTACTTTTCTTAAGATGATGCCAAAACCTTGTTTGTAGTTTTGTCTAGATTTTTATTTTATTTTATTTTATTTTATTTATTTATTTATTTTAACACAGATGTTTTGTCTAGATCAAACCAAAAAGTGGAAAGAAAAGAAAGAGATCAAGTAGAATGAATGAAATACAAAGGGCAGTTGAAAGAAAGGTTTGGAATATTTGATTTTATTTTATTTTGATTGGATTACATAGTAGTTGGAGTCTAAAGTGATGTATATAATGTAATATATATTGGCAAATCATAAATGAGTCAACAAAACCGTCTCTTTAGAAATTAATGGAAGGGTTTGTTTACGCGGAAGTCAATATTTTTTGCTCACAAAACATTTAATTAATGTTTACTTTTATTTGATTTTTAAGAATATAGTAAAGTGTATGTTATTCAATTTTTTAAGATTGTAATATAAATTTATATACTTGGTACTTAATTAAGGGTCGAGTAAAATATTGTCAAGTTTATACTCAGTTTCAAAACTAAATATCACGTACATTACTCAGTTTTAAAAAACGGAACGAAATGTGAGAGTAAAATCAAATGTTTTGTGAAATAAAAATATCACCACCCATAATATATACCACATGTCTCCAACCAAGTCTATCAACACACTAGAATTGAAGTATCGAAATAGTCAACAAATTTTTTATAGAAAAAATTATTTATATATATACACACATGAGTTTTTAATTTATATTCGACTTATGTGTAATCCCCATATGCCTTAATTAAAATAAAAATAGTCAACAAATTTTTTATAGAAAAAATAAAGTATTTTAAATAAAAAGGGCTAATTGTGTTTATTAAAGCAAGGGTGATTTTTATTATGAAACTAATTAACTTTCTATTTTTGTCGTATTAAATTACTTTTTCATCTTAAAGACGCACTATTACTAAAGTGATCACGCAAAATTAAAAAAATATAAAAGGAGGGATATTTGGTTGATAAATTGTCTCATATGAGCTTGTCTTCTTTAGCTTTACTTGGACCACCATGACAAATGGGTTGAGAACCACACGTAAGATTACGTCCATTTGTGGTGAACCAATCTAATTAGATTGAGTGTGCAATTTTTGCATGGCAATAACTTGGACAAAAGTTAAGTAAGATATTCCAAGATTTTTTTATTTAATTAATTTTATTCAGCTTCGTTTTCTTTTTGTCTTTCTTGTTTCTATAAACATGCATGTGCAACACATGTACAGAATTACTATTTTATTGGTATATCGACAGTTACATAATTTAATTTAAAGTTATCATAATTCGTATTAATTTCCTCTTCTTTTTTCATTTCCTTGTTTATGGATTTTAACCAATGTGGCATTAATTAAAAGCTTTCTATGACCCTTCTCACTTTTTTGGTTCCACGACTACTCCGAGAGATAATTTGGGTCATTTTCCGTGCATTTCAACTGATTTTCGTTCGCGGTGCATGATTATCACTAGGGCCGGCTCTAGAGATTTTGAGCCCCTAAGCGAAACTTAATATGGACGAAAATTGGAGTTCCATATCATTATCATCTCCTTCGACAAAACAATTTAAAATCATATTATTTAATAATTTAAAGCCAAAAAGCTTCCAAAAAATAAACCCAATCAATTACCAAATTTAAAAAAATAAAATAAAAATAATTAAGACAACAATGAACATATAAGATTAAATGATAAAAAAAATTTGAGTTTATAACAAAAATATGCAAAACTGACCATGTTGACAACCCCCTTTTTCTAAATAATACACAACAAAAACAAAAAACTTTGTTCTTCAACGTGAATAAACCAACCATAACCATTCATATTTTTCCCCATTTGCCAAGCATCGAGATATAATTTGTCACTAGAGCTCCGTTTTTTATCAACCGAATATGTAAGAACACTTACTCCTACAGGAATTTTCTCAACTAACAAGTCCATTTCTTTTTGAAAAATATGCGCTTTCCAATTTTTCGGGTCATATAAATCATTTACATTAACATTTTCTTTCTCATTCCCATTTTTACCATCACCATTTACATTCTCATTTTCACTATTTGGATTCTAATTTTCATTTTCACTATCAACATTTACATTCTTATCCTTTACATTCTCATTTTCTCTATTTACATTCTCATTCAATATTTACATTTCCATCATTTACATTCTCATTTTCACTATTTATATTCTTATTCACACTTTAAATATCAACATTTGCATTCTCATCTAAAGTATTTACATATTCATCATTTCTATATCCATATCCACATTCACATTATCTTCATTTAAAAGTGAGGGAGTAGGTTTTTTTTTAACATATCTATTCATAGAACCTACAATGGATTGTATGACCAACTCCCGTCTTTTTTGAATTTTTCTCTTTTTACTTCCAGAGTCTTTATCCGCTTACCGATATTGTTAGAATTAATCAAAAAAAATTGCAATAACCATCAAATAAGGAAGACTAGTAGAAGTATACAAAATTACAAATAATCAATAAATACACAAAATATTATACAACTAATTGAAAATAAAACTAATATTTAACAACTAAATAGCTAAATCTAATAATATAAAATTAGGATTTTGTCTTTTGACTTAAATAACCAAATACATTCAACAAATCAATAATCAACATTTAACAAGAAAAATAACTCATCAATATTTTAAGAAATATACTTCATATCATGCTATTAATCATTAATCAAGAAATATGTAAGAAATATACTTCATAAGTTCAAAAGCCTAAAAAATTATGGCTTAAGATTTAAGGAATAGTTAACCACTTAACCTTGGTCAGTGGTCGGAGGTGAGGAGTGAGGACGGTGGAGTCAGTGGTCGTTGGTCGCTGCCACTGGGAGCCTGGGAGAGTGGGAGGAGATGCATAGAGCTCACAGTCGGAGAGGTGAAGGGGAATTGTAGAAAACAAAAATGAAAATAAGGAGAGAAAGTGGCAAATTAAGCTCTCAGGTTCTCTCTCCTCACTTAATTTCATTCCAATTTTCAAAGTGCCTCTAAAGTTTTTTTTCTTACAATTAAATACCTTCAATTATAATTTATTTATTTTTGTACCATCTCTCCAAGTGGGGCCTAGGCATTTGCCTAGGTTGCATGCCCCTCTGGTCGGCTTTGGCTACCACTAATTAAGCATTATTTAACCATCAGATTTGGTCCAGCAATTATCCGCCTTGGTTCAGCTCTGGGGTAGACTGTGAGCTCTCCAAGTCGAACCCTAGCAGCTACAAAAATATTATGTGGCAGCAACGAATATTTTCTAAGTTGCAAAAGAAAATTAGCCGATGTGTGAGAAAGCTGGTCCAGACAGTGCCTAGTTTAAACAAAAAAGAAAAGAAAAGTTAAGTTAAGTATTATTTTTGACAACCTTGAAAATTGATCTTAGGAGTACCAAGTGACTCTAAGATTGTTCCAATAACAATTTTATATCATTGGGCCACGATACTTTGTTAAAGCTTTGTACAATCAATAATAGTAAAAGAGAATACTTTTTTAAATATGTTTTGGAAATCAAGGATACATTTTAAACTTGTCAAAAATAAAAACATGAAATAACTATTTTCACCCTTTTTCATATTTCTGATAATCCGTTATATCCGCTCGTTTTTTCTTTTTTCTTTTTCTTTTGTTTTTTGTATAATAAGCAGTCAAGTATTATCTTATAGACGAAGCTACATGTGAGTGAGGAGACAAAATCGTTGACATTTTCTGTTTACTGAATTTGTCAAACAATTATTTTTCTTTTAATATAAGACTTCGCGCTTTCTTTTATTCAAAAAACAAAAATTTCCAAACATGTTTGGCACCCTATTCCGCAATTTGAAAATTGAATCTAATGCACAATGATATATGATAAGTATTGTGTGAACAATTAGTTAATTGTGGTACGGGGCCTAATTACAACTTAAGTATAAATTATAAAATGAGAAATTTTTATTGACCAATTGTAGAAGGATTTCACTATAGTAAAAAGATTACAAAAATTCCTCTTTAAAATAAGGATGGCACAATTGACAATAGTCTTTCTCTTATAATATGATAAAATACTCTCGCTTTAACAAATGAAAGACTATAAGTGTTTAAGAAAAACCTTACAAGTTTTTCTCTCTAACTCTCTCTATGTTATTCTAAAATGGGATACCTTTCTAATGAAGGTGAGGCTTGTATATATTGCGGTAGAAAGGCGGTAAAACAACTAATATGCAACGTAACACTTGGTTGTCATTAGTTGTATATTAATTGTCATTAATTGTATGTGAGATTTATATTAGTTGTCATGATGATAACTAATTACAAACTAACATGACAATGTACTAATTTAAAATCAACTTGTATTCTTCCACCGTCATTGACCAATTCAAAGCTACAACTTTTGACTTGTTCAAAACCACAATCTTTGACTCGTTAAAATATCTAGTCATGAAGTAATGAATTCTTATCAACTAAGCTCCTTAACGTTGAAGTAATACTTAGTGTCACAAAAGTGAGTTTACTTCAACATGAACTGTATTATTATATTAAGCTTCAAGCAAAAGTGTATTTAACATTTTAATTTTTGAATAATAATGATAAAAATTGAGAAAAAAATATTCTTTGTTGGTGTCACTCAGTACAAACACTGTACTAATAGGTTATTTGTTTATCACATGAATACACACACAAAAAGAGAGAAAGGAAGAAGAAGAAGATGCATTTTTGTCTAAGGTCCCTTGTCAAGAAAAGACAAAGGAGCTACAATTTATACCACAATATATGTCTATGAACTATATTATATATCACAATATTTATTAAAGAGCTACACTATCTGTCACACTATCCTTCTTTGTAAAAATAAATAAATAAAATCAAAATTTGTTTTACAAAGCCATAGGTGTATATAAATTTACAAATTCTAATTATTATTATTTTTCTAAATGAAAAGTACAGTAAATCACACCTTTTTTTTTATTATTGTTTTTCGATTCAGAGGTTTCATGTAGTTCATGGTTAATTTTGTAGTTTTGTTAGGCTTCAGGAATGGTAAATTTGACAGTGACAGACTAAACGCAATTCAATAAATTTATCGTAAGTGAAAAGTTTAACTTATTTATTTTATCTGAAACCCCAATAAAAGGCCCGTTAAGCCCGCCCAATATGTCTCAGCGGGCTTATGCATTCCAATCTAGATGGGCCGGACCCTTAACCAACCGGTACAACATGTGAAGATAAAGATTAATATGGCGGGGGGTAAACTTGTAACTATACTGGGTGGCTTTGAAGATATTCAACAAACTTTGTTATTCGACTATATTTTTTTGACCGGCCAACGGTTTTGTAATTTATTAGTGTTCTTTTTATTTTTATAATAAAAAAATTTTAAATTGAATCGCATGAATATATTTGTCGAATTCTTTATTTATATGCCCACCTTTAATATAGTGATTGTGAATTTGTAATTATTATAAAATAAATTTATCACTTTATATTAAAAAATAAAATAAAATTTTCCTTCTACTATTTTACCATTTTAAAGTGAGGGAGTATTTATTATGGGGTGGCTTTGAATGATATTTACAAACTTTGCTCTCAACTTTCATTGTGATTTAGATTTATTAGAACAAATATGTTGCACGTTTCTTAGCTCACTTTGGTCTCTAATTTCCTTTTTAAGGAAATCTGAAATATAATTCCTTGTTTATAAACTGGCTCCTCTTTGTTCTTGTTTTGATAAGGAAAGTTGATTTGACGTTTGTTCAGAAAAAAACGCAATAGCATTGTTAAATTGGATATAATCATCATGTGAAAATAATATAATTAACTTCCATATCATATTTATTAAGAAAACATTAATTTTAATTTATTTAACGGAAAAATATATAATTATATTTTATGATGAGATCTGATACATGAAAAATGTTTCAAAAATAAAATCGTGACTTGAGTTGATGTCATTAGCTTAAAAATGAAATTTGATACATGAAATTAATGTTATTTTGTGAGCACCTCAGCACCCTAAAACATTTTATTTTTATTTTTATTTTTATTTTAAGGAGGGAGGGTGGGTTGAGATGAGGTAAGCATGATGTCATTGGCCTTGGGCTCTGATGAATGGTATAACTCCTCACTTTCGTTTATTGTGACAAAGATGTTTGTTACCTGGAAGTGATAGTACAAAACCAATAATATATATTATTGATAATTTTCTACGTGACCAACTAACTATCCTACGTGGCCCACTCCCACAAACGAATATTTTAGCCCTATGTACGTGGCCTTTTTTAATCCACTTGAATTAAATTATGTGCCACAAATTCTACAATAATGGAACGTCAAAGCTAGGCAAAGCAAACACAGGAAGAATTAATTAAGTTGGGTGTTTGGTACCGCAGACTAACCAATTCTAGGAGTTGATAGCTAAGATTGATGATGGAACTATATATATATATATATATATATATATAATTCAAGCCTTTACTATTTAAATGAAAAACGTTTACAATTAATGAGCCAACTCGATCATATATAGTCTCCATTGACTCAGACCCATTAACCACCGTGTATTTGTATAATTTTATTTTATTTTGTTTTGAGCTGTTCAAAAAAAGTTAACTTCTTTCTTCTTCTTCTTCTTTTTTTTTTTGTCATAGAAACAATTAAGCAAAATAACGTAACCACAAAAAAAGAAAAGAAAAAAAGAGCTAATTAACAAAGAAGAAAGGAGGATGGAAATTCAATCCAAGTTCAGGCATCCTATGCCTAAGATGCCGCCATTGCCCTATTAAATCGATGCTCCGGGAACAAACCAAAATGAGAAAGAAACTAATTAAACTATAAATAGTACGTTTTAATAAACTGCTTTACAAGTCTTAATGTGTAGTCCTTATTTTTATTTTTTTTGGTTTCATTGGATTAATGTTGCGTACGTGCAGAATGGGGATAAAAACCATGGCCAAATATTAAGGACTTCTCCAATGCATAAGTTAATATTGTACGATAAAAAGCCATATTTAGCCTACACAGCTGAGCAATTCACGCAGCGCGCAGGGGAATTTTTTAGTTTTTTTAACCACATGACACAATAAATGTCATGTGGTGTCCATGTCAACACCTCCACACGACACAATGAATATCGTGTGGTACATGCCACCTCCACCTCACCTCTTCACACTCCCACACGATGTTTTAAATGTCGTGTGTGACATGATGCGACACCCCACGATGGACATTCCATCGTGGGGAGATATGCTAACCATATGGCAATTTTATCATTTCACTAACATATTAGCCTATACTATTAACGTATAGCCAGTCGATTGCAAGTATATAAATGGTAAATATGGCATAATAGGGAGTGCATGGAAGATGGTCTAAGGTGGATTATTCTTATTCTATTGACAATGTACATAGTCAATTTACTATTTTGAAGTAATCTTGCCGTTTTAATATATATATATCAAGTAACTCAAACTCATGAATTTGAGTAACGAGGCAAATTTTAAATTGGTTAATTTGCGGTAGTAATTTCATATAGTTGATATTAAAATATTGAACTATAAATTAATAAGACTAAAATTTTTCATGTAAAATCATAATTTCAAACTTTTAAAAGAAAAAAAAAATTCTTTTGATATTAGTGAAGAATTTTTTCTACAAAATATAAAGAAAGATGGTTGAGATATATATATATATATATATACTTACAAAAATAAATATAAGATGTAAAATATTTCACCACACTTTTAAACTTAATTTTTTTTTTTTCTTACCCAAAAAAATAATTTATACTCCGTATTATTATAAAATAAAACCTTATAAGTAACAAGCATCTTTGAGAGAAGAAAGGAAGCAACAGCTTTATTTGTGGGATCTCATGAATAATGATACAACCAGAAAACCTAACTTTCCACTCCGATTGGACGGAAATTAATTAATGTCGTACGTACGTGTGATCATTTGAAACTCAATTATATATATACACACTAGAAGACTTGATGGACATTATATATGTATATGTATAGTGGAGTTGTGGGACCAACTTCCTTGCTTCTTCCCATTAAGAAGCAAAGGACCTTCTTAATTTAACAACAAAGAAGAAAAGAAAGCACACGTGACTTGAGTGTGACAAAAGCCTTCAATATGATTAATTGCCCATACTTACAAGCCAAGCCACGCCACGCAATCCCATATGTAATACATATATATATATATTATATTGTATATACATACCACTTATATAATAAATATAGTTAATTATAAGTGTCTCACTCACACATCTACTTTTTTTTTTCCTTCAATTACTCCTAATTGCTTGTAACCCTCAAAAGAGCTATTTTTGATGATCAAATTTTATATAAATAAAAGTCATGTATTTGAAGTCTCGAGGTCTCCACCGTTATTCCAACCCCAATAATCGGGTGCTCTATATGCCACCGCATAGGCAACCTATATATGCCCGCCCAGTGCTGCTCTTCATTATTTGACTTTTGCTCTATTGCCCTGTATATTTATACTATATATAAAAGTATGAATAATTCAAGTGTTTTTTTTCTTTTTTATGAAGACAAAGATATGCCTCTTAATTTTTAAATAAAAGATTTTAAGATTTTCATTAAGTATAATTTTATATATTTTTATATTAGTATTTCAAATAAATTCAAACTCTACTTTATTTGGCTAAAATAATTAAACAAAGATTTTAAGCTAGATTTTCATTAAATAAAATAATATAAGTGTATAATTCCACATATTTTTATTATGTGAGTATTATTATTTCAAATAAATTCAAACTCTACTTTACTGACTAAAATAATTAAATAATTTAGAGTTTGTGTTGAATTAGATGTTTTGTATAAAACTTCTATATAACTTCCTAACAAATTTCCTAAGCAGGAGGCTTTTGCTTGATTGCTTTTAACATTATAAATCAAATTTATATTAATTATATATATTCTAAAACTTATTTATTTATTTATAATTATGTTTAATGTTTAAATAAAAAAAATATGAAAATATTGTAGCTGTGTCTCAGTAAAACAATCATGTTAAATTTATTTATTTTAATATTTTCACTGTTATATAATATATTATTTATACGAGTGATATATTATTGTTTGTTATTATAGTAAAATGATCGTACTGAACATTATCGGGCTATATAATCTATTATTTATATGAGTAATATAATATTGTTTGGTACTGTGCATAATAATTTACATACCTTTAATATAATTAACTATATATCAATTTTAAAAATTTAGCAAAAATATATTACTCTTTTATATATCTGCTGAAAAGTCTGCTTGGCCATCTATGTACTAAAAAAATTTAAGGCGACAAATTTTTTCATGTATCTACAACTTTTTTTTATAGTTAACCGATTATATGATTTTCTTATAATTATTAATTGAATTTTACACTTGATGTTGTGTTTTGTTTATATGTTACTATTTTTATTTCATACTAATTATTCAATTCTTATTATAGACTTATTTATTAATAGACTTAATGATATTTGTCAAGCACTAAAATCATGTGCAACGCACGTGCATAAAATCTAATTTTTAAAAAAGTAAGGATTTTAATTTAGGATAATATATAACTAAAATAATTATTTAATCTGATATTTGATACATTATATATATATATATATATATGTATGTATATATCAAAATAAGACCATTCTTCATAAATAATATAATGTAGTTTAAATAATGTGACACTAAAAGGAGCATAAATTAAGATGGATGCTTTTACATACGTGGTCAGTCCATCTAACGAAGCTGGCCAAGGTGATGGGCAGTAGATGGAAACTATATAGGGTTTTAATTATTATTTTTGTGCATAAAATATAGGGTTTTAATAGTGTGTGGAAATTACTGATAAGCGTGTGAGTGTGAGGTGGTCTACTGCTCCTTTGCCTTTTACCTTTACAACCACCACGTTACTTCCTATACACACACATATATATGTTTGGGGTTTATCGAACATAACCCTCAATGCTATTAGTTATATTTAAGAAATTTTTTTAAAATAATTTTAATTAGACATATCCCATAAATCCTGATGCTATTTCCATTCCGTTATTTTTTATATTTTTTGGACCAAAATACCCCTCTTTTTCATTTTCATCTTCATCTTCATCCCCAAACCAACCTTAGAAAAAAACCCTACCTTCAAATACAACAATAGTGGCCACTCTTCCCCTCACCCTTTATCGCCACCATCACCTCATCCACCTCCTTCATGTCCACCACTAATGCCGGACCACCACATTCGACACTCTTCAAGCAGCTGACAATTTCCCTCTTCCCACGCCAAGCTTTCTCCCTCATCCCCACCACCACCACATCTTCTGTTCCCTCCCCAACGTCTCTTTCTCTCATGATACTTCTCGATTCACAGGAATCTGGTAGCTTTGTTTTTGGTATTACGTTGGCGTATGAATTTTTTTATCCTAATTTAGCTAAAATATTGAACAGAGATCTTGGTCAGAAAATCTGTAGGCCAAAAATTCAAGTTCTTTCAAATCTGGGTTTTCTATTTTATTTCGATCTATTTGAGTTCAGTTTGTTAATTTCATTTTTTGGGGAAATTTCAAGCCTAGCACATATATATATATACACATATCTCCACCCTCTTCAAAACAAAGCATTATGAGAGAGAAAATTAACAAAAATATTAAGCCCACTGCACACACCTTATTCGTCATTGCCGACCACTTTTTCCAACATCGCCTTTCAAATAATAAAAATCTAAACATTAAAAAACCTCAAATCATAGACAGCCATACAAATTCTATATGTATACAAACACATGTACAAAGGAAATCGCGAGTGGACGACGACGATGATTTCGACCAGGATTTTGCTTGGATATGATTTGTAGAGAGTGATAGGTTTGATGTTGGTGAGGAAGAGAGAGAAATGTGGATGGTGATAGGGAAGAGAGAGAAAGGAATGGAGGAGGCAGCGGCGCCTACCAGAGGGGGTGGTAGTTGAGGAATGGTCGGAGATGGAAATTGAGGTCGGAGATGGTGATTGATTTGTCTGTACATATATATACACATGTATATGTATGTATATAAATGATTAAATGAGGTTTAATTAAGATTAAGGGTAAAATCGTCAAAAAGTAACAAATTTGAATTGAAAATAAATGGAGTTAGAAAATAGGGGGTTATGACTAATAAAAATTGTTTTGGGGGGTATACTCAAATAAGGTTATTTGCACCGGGGGTTAAGTCAATAAACCCCTTTATGTTTTTATAGGGTTTTAACAATGTTTTACCCCAACTGTAAATACATTTAACTTAAGTTTTTGTTTTAAATTTTTTTATTTTGCCGTCTTTTGATAAGGAAAACTACAATATATTATTTAATTTAGTTTATTCTATTTGTAATTTTTACTCTTTTTCTAAACCCCTAATTTTCATTCATTTGGTATTGCATTTTTTTAAAAAAAAAAATTCAGTAGCATAATGGATTAATGAAAATTTTCCAATGCTATGCGACTTATATTTCTTGCATTAGGTGAAAGAGTTGAGCAAGTTTGTATAATTCCGTCTGCATTTTTATATATTGGATTACAAAAATAAATAAATTAATACACAACAACAAAAATACACTTTTACAAAAAAAATAAAATTAAAAAATATAGAGTATATAACTAATATTAGTTAAAAAATGTATTTTGTCCGAGGACCGGACCGAATATTTTATTGTGTCCGGTCCGGTTCGGTCGGTCTTTTCGGTCCGGTTCGGTTCTTGCAAAATTATAATTTCATTTTTATATATTGGATTATGAGGTAAAAAAATGTATTTTGTCTATTTTATTGTGTAAAATTATAATTTCATCAATAGTATGCATTTTAATTTTTTTACTGTTTATATTGCCGATCAGTATGGACTCCGGACAAACCCTAGTGTATATACATCTTATAACCTTATTTTTTTTATATTGAAATTTATTTTTTGTTAAATGACTTGCTTTTAGTATTAGTTGCAACTTCTCTTTTATGACTTTGCCTTTTGGCTTTAACAACTATTTCATTTCACTTCAATGCCACATGTCAATTAAACCAACTATTACTTTATTAATTGTTGATAAAAGGTCATATTATCAAAATAATTTAAATTACTTTTCAAATATTTTTGTTTGATTGTGTAAATTAAATTGTCACTGTATATTAGGAGACTTGAAGGGGGAGGTGCCGTTCGAATGCACGTACTCAAATGACAGGGTGATGTGGGATAGGGAAGGGGGAGAATAAAGTTAGTCCAGAAATGTGCATATATATATATATATCAAATTTTCAAGTAACTTATTTATCGATCTAATTTTTTGATAAAATTTGATGGATATAATTTACTAATCATAGAATTCATGTCTACCAAATTTCATCAAAAAACTCATGTGTTTACCTCTCGAAAGGCCCAATCCTTACAAAATAATCCTTAAACTTTGTTCTTATGGGAAACACTATATATATATATATATATTAATAAATCATGTGAGTCCTAATATTAAAGAACTCTCTTAATTTATGTTCCCAACTGGTGATTCAGATTTAATTTGAACATTTATATTATAATCCGGTGACTTAGAATTGTGATACTATACTGGTAATTACAATGATAATTATGAAAATATATTTAATTTATTAATATATATGAAGTATTTGAAGCCTCTACAAATTCTTATATTTTATTTTTATCCATTAATCATAATAATAATTGTATGTTTAATTACTTTATTATTAAATATCGGAGTCTTTCATACTTATTCAAATTTTTGATTGTTTTTTTAACAAATACATAAATACGTTATTTAATTTATCATTATAATTAAAAGCCGAGATCTAAATTTTTTAATTGTAATACTAAATAATACAAAAAAAAATTATCTCTTTACTTCATTATAATAATAATAAAAAAAATTGAAACATATAGCAAATCGAAGTCAACTCTCTTTCATCAATATTTTACCTAAAACCAATACATATTATCATATAATATGATTAATTCCAAAAAGGAGTTAAATTATAAAAATTAGTTCACTTGAGCCAAATTGTACCAATTACAACACATGAGGTGGGTTAGAATGGCTAGATCAAGTTCAAGCTTATGCATATAGTAAAAATTGCAAACTCAAGTTTTTTGATACAAAACTTCCACCTATTGGGTCGGGTTATTTTTAATTGGTTGCTTATGCATATTGAATTTCACTACAATTTCATACTACAATCATCCTACTGAGTTAGGTTTACAATTTTATTTTTTTTAAGAACGAGCTAGGCGAGTGTGGGTACGTTCCACGTAAAATTGGTATAAGTTCGGGTTGGGTTTAAGTTTGTGTAACTTTAACCCGTTTTCATTCGACTCGAAGATGAATATAAGTTTTATATTTTCCTTTAAATACCTTTATAATTACAACATGAATGGTATGTTGGTTGGGGTCAAGTAGGTCGAGTTTGGGCTTGTGCATATAGAAACGGCGTGGATTCAAGTTTTTAGAACAAAACTTACACAAGTTGGGTTTGTTTTTTCTCTAATAAGCTTTTATTTAATTTTTCTATAGATATCCAAAAGCCTAAGATATCTCTCTAATAGGTCAAGTTTCAAATGAGTTTTTGGTTTTAAGTTGTAGGTTTTAGGTTCCATAATAAAAGTCGTTCCATGCTTAAGCAATAGCAATTAGGTATCGAGAAAATGCCCCACTTAACGGGTTCAACCAAACCAACTTTAATGGGACAGATATTTCTCTTTCAAAATCGGGATTGGTATGGCATTTAGAATATATATATACAACCTAAGTTCAATTAAGTTCAAGTTCACATAATTTTAGCCAACTGAATCATAATTGATTTACGTATATGTTTTTAGTATTTAGTCTAAATACTCTAATAATTAATATCATATAATTCCAACGGGCCTATGAGAGTTAAGGAGAGCAAGTTCGGGCCATATAGTAAACGACGTTCATTTTTCAAAATTAACTCTTTTAAGTTGGGTTTGTGATTGGGGTCGGGTCAATCATATTTTCAAGTGGGTTGGAGTGATGTTTGGCATCCCAAACTCGACCTATGGCCATCCTTAAGCAATTATTACAAAATAAAATCAAATAATTTTTTGTTCATGCCACAGGCACAGGTATTATTAGTATATTAATAAATCAGATCAATCATAACATTCTTGGACTCTCTTAACTTATTCAGTAGTTTAGATTCAATTTGAGCCTTTATGTTTTAATCCGACTCTCTTAACTCATGTTCTCAACTGGTGGCTCAGATATAATTTGAACATTTATATTTTAATCTGACGACTCTCATATTTCAAATTACATGATAAACTAAACATGTATTTATCTCCTAATTGATATCAATTTATCCGATAAATTGAACAAGTATTTATCTTTAATTAATTTCAATTTATGTGTTAAATTAAACAAGTATTATCAACTAATATTTATCTCATAAATTGAAATTAATTATATTTCTCCTTCTACTTAATATGGATTTAAAATTTAACATTCGAGCTTGCAAGCAATATAGGCTAACTCTAATTTATAAACTTCAAGAAATAGAAGAAAAAAATACAAAAATTGCATCTAACATGCATTGCTATTGTTTTGGTTTTTTCAAATTTTACATAAAAAATTAAAAGGTACCATTGTAGCATAATTTTTTTTATTTAACTTTCAATTTTTGTGTAAAAGTACATTGACGTAGAATTTACATATTATTATACACTTTCCTTAGAGATAATCTAAAAGCACAATATGCAAATTATCACTAATAAAAATCTTATCAAACTACAAAAATATAATCACTAAAAAATATTTATCTTTCTTTTCTTTGATAATTCAAACTGCTAAAGTAGTCCATATGTACTTAATTAGAAATGCACTATACCGAACTTTTGTATGGAATGATATTTCACTCCACTCATGTATTTTTCTCTATCTTTCTCTTATTTGAATATAAGTAAATAAAACACGTGTAAGACTTTTTATATTTATAGTACCTCTTTCTTTTTTTCTAGTATATGTACCCTACTTGCACGTGAAGACTTTTTGTACACGTATTATCATTCCTTCTAAAAATTCAAAAGCATGAATTAGTTATCACTTATAAATCATGAGATTAAATTGTATTTAGAGTATTTACGCATTTAATGAAATACAAGACAAGCAACATATCAAGTTAACCATTAGATGAATTCAATTAATTCTGACGTTTAATCTAGGGGAGCAAAATAAAATGTTGTTATTGCTGAGAGAAACTTAAACTTGCATCATCCAAATTCGGGTTTTTATTTTGTATTTTTTTTATAACATAGTAAGATAATTAATAAGATTTATGTTATATTTAAATTTGAACATGGGACTTGGTGGGTTGGGATATTTTTAAAATATCTTTCATGTAATAATATAATCATATATTATTTCCCAAAATTGTTGTGTGATTCGTGGTAATTTTAATTTATGAATAACTAAATAACTACTATAATTAGTTGAGTTATTTAAATTTACTAAGGGATTGTTTTGGCTCCTTTTGAGTTATCAATTAAAAAAAATTAATTGAATTTTGTGTTACCATTTGTTTGCTAAAGAGTAGTTAAGATATGATGGTAAATTCATTTTTCTTTTGAAAAAAAGTCTTGAATAACGCAAAAATGAGATATAAAATTGAGAATAAGACACAAAAATTTTAGATTTGTGAAGTTAAAAATGAGGCATTAAAGGGAGAATAAAAGTAATTCTTTTTTCTTTGATATAGGAAATCTAATAATCTTTAAAGTTCACTTTTTTAAGGAAATTAATTTAGTCATTATTTTGTTATTTTTTTAAGTTTACAAATGATATATAAAAGCAAAATCTACTTTGGCAATAACAATAAGGATTTAAGATGACAAAATATCCATCCCAACAAATTTTTGACCAACAATAAACCTAAAGGCCGGTTTTTTTTTTAACTTTTTTATTGTGGCAAGCATGGGTACGTTCTAAATACAAATATGATTTAAAGTCTCTCTAGCTTGGGTTCTTGTAAATTTTGCCTGTTGAACTCAAAATAACTCATATAATATTTTGTTCTTTAAATACCATAATAATATGCACACATCAAGGTTGGCTAGGTTCGGCTATATAATAAATGCAATGTCTTAAAGTTTTCTTAATTAAACTCTCTTCAACTTTAGATTGATGTCGGGTTTGTTATATTTTTAAATGAGTCGAGATTGAATTTAGCACAACTCACCTCCAAACACAACCATTGACTATCGCTACACAATTCTCTCCAAAATAAACTTAATTAATTTACTTTCGTGCTGAAAGCACGGCATTACTAATATATATATATATATATATATATATAGCCTGTTTAAAATAGAAATGTGTGTGTTAAAAAGATTACTATGGAAATTTAATATTTTGAAGTCAATTTTATGAAAAATTGCACTTCACAACTTGCACTATAATCTTTCCTAAAAATATATTAAAAACATGTACTTAAATTTTAATTGAGAATGGAGTTTCAGCACATGTCTAATTTAGTGGTACTTTTGTAAAAAAAAATAGTGGTCGTTTTACAAGTGAGATTGTGTCCAAGGCCCAATTTGGTCCCTGTATTTTGGTAGTAATATTAATTAATATTTCAGTACTCCCCTCTAATCACGTAGAGCTTAATTTTAAAGCTATTGGATTTGGAACTCTCATATATAATCTTGATTTAGAAGTCACAACCACCATTAAAAAGACAGTATTATGTTGATATGATTTACATTTTAAGATTATTACAATCATACTTCTTTCAACATGAAGTAAAGTGATGGTGAAGTTCTTCTAGAAGGCTATCAATACATGTAATTAATTAAACAAGAAATCACCTTAATTTCAATTCAGTTATTTTGTTGAAACATAATTTGATTGTATTTGGCTCTAGGAACTAAATTTTAGAGCTACAATTGAGTCATGCATGTTGAATGTGATAATTGGGATCGATGTGAATAATTCTTGAAACAGAAATTTAGTTCAAATAATTCTTCTTCTCGAAATTATGTGGTTTAATTATCATAGAAAAACCTACGACTCAGTGATAGGGCCTTTTAATACGATAAGGGTGTGACAAAACAATATTTAATGTGTTGAAGTTTGTAAATGTTTTAGTTGAGAAAAATTCTTAAAAAATAAGTGACACAAACTTGGTTATACGTAATATGAAACTACGATACTAGACCTATGAATAAGCGGTAGATACAAGTGCAATGTGATACAAAAGTATTATATATCAAATAATTGCTTTGCCACAAACTAGCATATCACTAATTCGCATGCCAACAAAATCTAGTATATCATATTAGTGGCGGATCCAAGATTATGTGGCCAAGAGGGCTTAGTGTAAAAGTTCGGCCTAGATTTGTTTTTGGTAATTCACTGTTCTTGCTTCCTCGTTAGACTAACAATCGCAAAATTAACAGGTAAATTGGTAAACAAACTAGTCATTCATTAACAAGCTGGTTCGCAATGGATTCAAAAGAAGCAATCAAGCCACCACTAAACAACTACATAGACAAGTGACTAGTGATAAATTAATAATATCGCAAACTATTGATGAAGCACTCATATAAATTAAACCTTCGATCCCGAAAGGCAGCATACTAAGCAATAAGGTAAAACAAAAACTGACCAAACAAACTTTTTTCAGTACTACTCCTCTCCCTTGATCATTAAGTACCATACATGAATAGAGTCTTATAATATGGCATTTGCGTAACGAGTTTCTAATAGAGCAATAGAGTTGTTGTACAACAGAAGCTGACACTTTTGATTATAATTTGTTGATAATTCTTTTCTAAAAGATAGTGGTGCTTGTATCTCTCCAAACACTTCCCTCCCCATGTCAAATAAAAGTATAGTAGGGCGAGTGAGAGATAACCAGTAATAAGCTCCATTCAAATACATATTATCTCACCCTCTTCTCCGAGAAAATCCACCATTTTTATGAATACGAACTAGTGAAGCCAAGTTGATTCACCTTCAAGAACCACTATCAAGGTTATACAATTGAACAATTAATCTATCGTTACCAGAATACGGGATCCGAACCACCTTAAAATCCCCTGTCAATGGATCAAATCCAAAACCAAAACAAAAACCAAAAACAAAATATATTAGCGATGTATCCGAAGTAGGTAAAGGAAGTTGCCTAAACTTGGTAGTTGCAGGGTTCTAAAGAGCCAGTTGTCCATAATTTACCAAAAACAAGCCATTAATAGGTCCCATTATATTATAAAAACAACCATTACGGTGAGTTAGCGGATTAACTATATCTTCAGCTATCGTATTAGTAAGTGTTTCGTCAAAGAATAAAGTGAATTGTGAAGTATGATTTTCCTTATGAAGATAATGAACAAGGAGACGAGTACGGTTGTCGTGGCGATAATTATTTACGGATGAAAAAATCAACTTTTGCAACATAACACAAATACATAATTGCTTTTCGTCATCATGAATTATATATATTGATGATTCAAAATCTATTGTTTAAATGTATAAAAGCTCGAATCAAGCTTAAATAAAAAAAGCAATTATAAAATTAACAAAAGGGGAACAAATTATTAAGCCTAAACTCTGGAATGAAGTGGTGTTGGAGGAGAGAATGAGATTATAGAGAGAGAAAGGGTAAATGAGGATTCTTCATCTTCTTCCTCATAGATGGTTTCTACTATGCCCAAATTTTTCCATTCCCTCATTTCTTCGATGGAGCTTTGCCTTTTCTTTTCCCTTGACAAAAATAAAGGAAAAGAATAAAACAGTTACCCAAACTTTTCAATTGAATGCCCTTAATTTGGAGAGGGAGAGAGACGATTAATGTGTGCTTAGAGGGAGAGAGCCACATAGAAGAGTCGCTGAGAGAGATACGATTTGGTAGAGTTAGGGTTTAAAAGCAGTGGCGCTGAAAGAGAGACGACCCAAACTTTTTCCTCTTTTTTTCCCCAACTTTCCAAGGGGTCATCCAACCCCTCTTGTCCCAGCGTGCGTCTAATCATATATATTTTGGCAAACTGGAAATTAGGTTAAAAGTCTTACATGACAATATTTTTCACAAAAAATAATAATTTTTAGAAATAAGAGCTTAGATATTATTATCATTCTGAAATAAGGGCTTATTTATCAATTGTGTTAAGTGCAAACTTAACTTTGCACAAAATTGTGTTGAGAGCAAACTTAACTTTGAAATTAAAAAAATTTAATGCAAATTTATTTTGCATGATGTATTTATACTTTTTAACAAGTATATTATTATATTTCATTCATAAAACATTAAAATAACGTCAAATAAACACAAATACATAATAATGTTTTAACACAAATATATAATAATGTTTTAGAAAATAAAGAGTGCAAATTTAATTTTGCATAACTCCAAAAAAATTATTATGTGCATCTTATTAATAAATAGGTTTTGAATATGTAATTTGTTAAAATTATTCTAAACCACTGTCAATTAAACACTTATTTATAATAATATGTTAAAAAACATATAATACAAATTTAATTTTGCACAATTCCATAAAAAAAATGAAATTTAAAAATCTAGTGCAAAGTTAATTTGCACTAGTTTTGAAGTTTGGTCAAATATAGGCCCTTAATTTACAAAAATATTATTCCTTGGTTCTTTTGCAGAATTTTTTTTCATACAAGTCCAACTTTTCAATATCCCAAGTTATTTATCGTTTCTGTGTTTTTGACTAATCAAAATATGATATTTACCAACTTTGTGTGGAAATATTAAAGGTATATAAAAAAAAGCAGTCGCAACTAACAAATTCCCTTCACATCTATTATTGAACCGCGGAGCGCCCCATTGTTTAACTTAGGCCTCGTTTAGTTCACGGAAGGGAAATCAATTCCTTTGTCTTTCCCATAAAGGTGGGAAAATAAAATTCCTATCAAGTTTTTTTTCTTGTATTTGGTAAAGCAAAAAAATTATTTAGGTAATGTTATTATTGTCCAAAAATTTTGTAATAAATATTAAAAAATTACAAGGAAAAATTAATCTCATGAGTTTTGAAAGGAATGACTTTAACCCATACTTTCCTCTATGTCAGGAAAGTATTTCCGGAATTTGTGCTTACTAAATAAAGAAAAAAAAAGACTTTTCTTTCCTGAGTGCTCAAATCCGTGAACCAAACGACACTTTAGGGTAAGGAATATATGATTGATTTTTTCCTTCACATTTAATATCGCTTAATTACAGTAGCTAGGTATATATAAATTCATTGAACAAGACCAACATTAATTAATATATGCAAAAATAACAAATTTACCTACTAGATTTTGACTTTCTCCATAATACATGATCGTGTGAAAGGTAAATTAAAACTTGAACATTCTTCTGACTCAAAATTCAAATGTTTAATGTTTGGCTAATGACTAGATACAAGTTAAATAAATGTATACAATATTATAATTCGTTTGTAATGCTTAAATTCGAATATTACTACCAACAATTCTTTTTGATAGGTGATCGGTAAGAATCATTATAAGCGAGTCTGGTGGCATGTTGTGATCTTGTACTGTGAAAACTTCTATTTATTTAAACTCTTTTTGCGGCAAAAAAACAAAAAAAAATGTGTAAAACATTTAATTCACACACAAATTCAATTGTATACGAAACAAAAAAAAATCAAGCACTTTGGTGGTTCAACCCATACCATAAACCCCCAAAATTAAAATTTCAAAGTCACAATAGTAGCCATACAGCACAAGTGCACAACTCATCAATTTTTGGTCAGTTTTCTCATTATCCATCCAAACCTAGCTACTAATACCCACCAAACCAATTCTCAAAAATACAATGCCACCCCCGCACCCTTTTGATACTAATGTTGCCACGTGCCAAAAACCCACGTAGCCAAGTAATCACCGCCCAGGCCTGCCTAAAAACCTGTCAACTCTCACCCACACTTTGCCACGTTGCTGAACTCAACTCTAGAGAGAAAAAGTGATACACGTAGTTATATATATAGAGAGAGAGAGTTAGTACATTTATGCCACCTTTTACACTTCCCCAACCAACCAAAGCTACACAAACTTAAAAAGACCCCACCCCAAACCACATTGGACTCATTATAAAAAGCCACTAACCAACTAAAACAGAAACAGAAAAACCACACTACAAAAACTTTCTTTATTCATCTCATTTACTCAAACCAAAATGAACTGGACCCGAGGCCACACCATTGGCCGCGGCTCCACCGCCGCTGTCTCCTTCGCCACGTCCGATTCCGGCGAGTTTTTTGCCGTCAAATCGGCCGAGCTAGCGCATTCCGAATTATTACAAAGAGAGCAACATTTTTTGTGCAATTTGAGTAGTCCCTATCTAATTAGCTACAAAGGGTGTGATATTACTAGAGAGAATAATAAGCACATGTACAATATTTTCATGGAGTATATGCCCGGTGGCACGCTTGCCGATGCAAGTCACCTGCTCGATGAGGCAATGATCGTCTGCTACACACGCCAAATTGTGCAAGGGCTAGAGTACCTTCATTCAAATGGAATAGTGCATTGTGACATTAAGGGTCGGAATATTTTGATAGGTGAAAGTGGAGTCAAAATTGCCGATTTGGGTTGTGCCAAGAAGGTTGCGCCACCGTGCAAGGCGGCGGCAATTGGCGGTACACCGATGTTTATGGCACCAGAGGTGGCGCGTGGGGAAGAACAGGGGTACCCTGCTGATATTTGGGCACTTGGGTGTACGGTGATTGAAATGACCACCGGTGGTGAGTTACCCTGGCCAAATCACGATGACCCAATTTCGATTATGTACAAAATTGGATATTCCGGGGAGTTGCCGGAGTTTCCGAATTTTCTCTCCAGCCAAGCAGAGGATTTTCTTGCAAATTGTTTGAGGAGAGACCCGAAAGAGCGATGGACTGCCAAACAGCTTATGAACCACCCGTTTCTTAACGAATTGGATTCTTATACAAAGCGAATTAAAGAGGATTTTGATTCAATTTCTCCCACAAGTATTCTTGATCAAGGAATTTGGAACTCTGTTCAAGAAACAGAGTCTCTGGTTCTTGATAGCACTCCATTGTCTTCCCCAGAACAGAGGATCCGACGGCTGGGATTGAACTCAGGTGAGCCCAATTGGAGAGCGGAGGAGAGTTGGGTAATGGTCAGAGCCAGTGAAGTTTCCGTCGCCGTTGCCGGCGAGGGTAGGTGTGCGTCAGTAACAGGTTGGGTAGGTGAGGTGGAAAGTAGAGTGAGTGGAGAGGTAGGGTTAATAAATTTGAAAGATAAGAATGTTAGTAGTAGTTGTAGTTGTTGTTACAGTAATAGTAATAATGCCTCGGTGGATAGCACATGTGAAGATTGTTGTACTGTTGTAATGAGTAATAGCCTCAATTTTGTGAGACCCAAAAGAGTTTTGTTAATTAATGATCAATTTAAGGTTTTATAATGTGGTACATGTGAAAAGATTGCTACTTTCCCGGTTATGCTTTGACATATATGTGTGTGTGTGTGGGGGGGGGGGGGGGGGGGGGGGTAAAATTACTCGATAAATTTACATATTCATTAAGAATATCATAACAAAAATTATAAAGATATTATTGTAGAAAGTATATATTTTCCCTTACAATCCGATAGTTAATGGATCTCAACACTTGGGATAGTGTTTTATTGAGCTGAATTAATGTTTGTAAACAAATATCTTTTTCAAAAAGCATTCATATAATTTTTCTTTTTCTAAAATTGATGAATAATAATATTTTGTGTGAGGTTTGTTAGAACATAAAATTTAATGATGATGAACATAAAGTTTTCTCAAATGGGATTTAAGTATGTGGTATTCAATCGTTTTGTAATTAAGAGTTCCACATTTCATTAAAGATTGTAGTAATATTACTTTTGTTAGAGATGAAAATAGTTTTGGGCCTTTTGGAAATAGGAGAAATACAAGAGTATTCGACTTGATAGAGATAATTAAAACTCCTAATTATTTGGCAAGAGAAAGAGGGAATACCTAAAGCTCTTTTATACAACTTTCGCTGATGGTCTTGGACTCTTGGCCCATAATGACTGCCCAAAAAGTTGGCTCGCTGGAGAACTGGGCCTAGATTTGCTAATGCAAAACTAACACGAATAACTACTTTTCTTGATTTAATACTTTGACCATTACAAAAATTTCAAGTAACCTATTAACCTCACACATTTAAGTATTTTTCTTGGACGTCAGTTGCGTTGTAGCTTAATGACATACTCTCACATTCGCTTTGTAATTATAGTGACTTTTCTCTTGGTGAATGTCATCAAGTTAGTACCCACCCGTTTGTTAGATATATGTTATTCTCGCAAAGTCTGTTTACTGAGGTTACTTGATAATCTCTGAACCTAAATCAAAAGGCTTGAGGATTCATTAATTTCATGATTAGGATGATTAATGGTTAAGACCTAAATGTGTTGCACTGTTATTGGATTTGTTATGTTAGTAACATTTTAAAATAAACATTATATTCTTAATTTAAGATGACGTAGAACATGCCCATGAACTCTTATTTTAGATGGTATTATTACATTGCAAACAGCTATGTATAACATAAGTTTAAAACTGTAGCCCTTTCATTTGTCTAAACCACAATAACACAACAATGCATAATAGACACTTTTATTATTTAGATCGGTCAATTTACATTAAATTAAACAGCACCTTTTAAATACTCCACAGCAAGACCACACTTTATTTCAGTTTCTTTTCATTACACATATAACAATGTTATAACCTTTATGGATATTGCATCGTGAAATTAGACTTTTCAACGGTGTATCCAATAGTCAAGCTCACTAAAACAGTGTCAAATGTACCATTCCCTCTAGCATACCAGAATTTTCCGGTCTGGCAACCACTGCCACCTCCCTCACCGGCACAAATTGAAGACTACCCGTCTAGTGACAACGGACGTTGTATCAAAAATACAGCGGCCTTGACCAACTTCAAGTTCCGGTCGAGGGCTAGGGTGCATGAGCGGGGGTCATCACTAACAAATATGGTGCTGAGGCTGGTGTAGTCCCAAATCAGGCAGGGGATTTCGGTGACCAGAATGACAGTGAGGTTGGGCCCACCGGCTTGGCCTCTGAAGTAGAGAGACGTTTCAGTTTCTTTAAGTGGGAGAGGAAGTACAATGGCTTGAGAAGGTGAAGATAGGAACGTTAGTGACAGTGAAGTAAGGGGCGGAGTTATGATTTAATGAAATTTACTTAAAATCGAAAGCGTTAAAAAAAAAAATTTAAAAGACATAAAATTTTAATGCAAAAATAATAGTTTTAGGTGTCATTTGATAATACCACTTAAATCTAAAAACTTAATTTTAAATAGTGTAAAATACTTATTTTATACTCTTACATTTAAAATCATGTTCTTCAAATAAACTAAAAACGGTAAAATTGTCATACTAAAAAAATTCAGTCTTCATATGTGTTATATTTAAACAAACAACATTTTTTCAAATACAAGTTTCAAAACTAAATAAATAAAATTTCAGTTTCAATTTTCAATTTTTTTTATCACACACCACCTTAGTCTTTCATACAACCTAACACAAACATTAAAGCACAAAATTATATTATCAGACCTTGCATTTCAAGAGGATTAGACTTCGAAATTAAGAACTAAAATGTTAAATTATCTTCCTCTTTATAAAAAATTTATCCGTTACAACTGTTTTAAAATTGAATAGAAAAATTAATTCCAATTCCTCAAACTAATTAGGGCTATTCATAATTTTAGGCTTGGGCTAAATTTATCAAAATTATGACTACATCTATCATAGATTAAGGAGAGTGTATTCAATTCAGATTTTAAAAGATTTTTGTAGATTTTTTAAAATCTATGAATTCTTCTAAATCTATAGATTATTTTAAATCTATGCAAAGTCTAACATATTTTAATAAATTTATACAGAGTCTAATAGATTTTAAAGAATTGACTCTTTAGTAGTTTTATGGATTTTAATAAATTTATTGATTCTTCTAATTACAACAAAAAAAAAGATAAATAATAAAAGAATTTTGATTATGACTTTAAAGTAATAAGAAAATTATAAATTCGTCGCAAACAGTTATGATCGAGTCTAAAAACCTAATGAATTTGGTCTCTTTTTTTTTTTGCCCTTTTTATTATGTTTTCATTTTATGTCTAAAAAGATTCATAAAAGGGGAGAAAAAACCAAGGGGGTGACAACTCTATAGTATCGAAATAAAGTAATTAATTGGATAATTAAAACTTTGTAAGTTGTAATATAGAGAAAAATATGATTTAGATATAGTGAATGAAATGGATGAGCTTAAATAGATTATAGAAACGAAAAATAAATAATATCTAAAGTTTGGGGGAAAGATAGAAGAGAAATCAACGTGAAATCTCTTTCGCTTGAAGATAAGATTTGTTCTTCATAAAAATACTCTCAAATCCATTAAAATCTATCAATGTTTTTTCCTTCAAAATTTGTTGAGTTTTGAATACCATTTTAAAAGACTATTTTTAATACTAATTGAATAGCACAAGATTTTAAAAGAATTTTTAAAATCTTAAAATATTCAATTAGGATTTTAAAAAACTTTTTAAAATATCAATTAAATACCCATGTACTTTCAAAATTCAAAAAAATCCCATAAAATCTTCATTGAATACAACCCCCCTAAATTCGTAGTAAACGAGAAAAAAACTATTAAATATAAAAAAAGAACAAAGAAATATACCTTGGACTCTTGAAGGGAGAGTCGGAGTGTAGAGAGAGAGGGGGCAAACCACGGAAGGAGATGTTGGAGCCATAGAGGGAGAGGGAAGTGCGTAGGGGTGGAGCCAGGTTCATTAGATTAGTTTTTGAAAAAAAAGAAAAAAAAAGGAGAAAAATGGAGCAGTTGAGCTCCGTGGCTCTCTGCTTTGTATTTGTTGCAAAAGGAAAAAGCACGCGGGGAGATTACTTAGGAGTCTTGGCATTTATCTTTGGGGCATTGGCCCATAAGTACACCCAAGATAAATATTGTCCATAAACTCTAAACCAACTAAAAAATGACCACTAACTTATATTTTGAACTCTTAGTCAAAACTACCATCACCCTCCTAATATTAGATCCCACTTTCTCTCACTTTCTTTCACTTTCTCTCTTAGATTTACTTTCTCTCTTTAAAATCTCTCATATTTTCCCATTACAAGATCTCCACTTTCTCTATCTCATTTACTTACTCTTTTAGATCCACTTTCTCTCTTTAGAACCTCACATCTCTCCCCATTACAAGATCTTCACTTTTTCTTTTTTCTTCACCAGTAGTGCCGGAGCAGCAGTGTCAACCACGACGATAAAGAATAAAAGTTTGCGAAAATCAAACCAAGATAAAGATATAGTTTGACTATCATCCATGGCACAAAACAAACTTACGACGATCAAAATTGAAGTAAGAATATTCAAAAATCACGAAAATGCAAAAATTCGAATCGAAAATCATGAAAGCAACGAATCAAATCGAGATAAAGGTGAAGTCCGATTATTCTTCATCTTCACTCTGTAGTTGGATTACTGAAAATTATTGTCCAGTAATTCGCAAAGCTATCAATGTAAACCTAGTCAATGCCAAAAAAATAACAGTAGAACATTCATTCTTCTTCATCTTCACTCTATTATTAGATTACTGAGGGTATAAATCCCCGTATTACTCAAAAAAAAAAGTAGAACATACATTCTTCTTTATCTTCGCTCTGTTGTTGGATTACTAGGGGTAGTAATCCCCGAATTACTCAAAAAAAAATAAAAGTATAACATCAATTCTTTTTTATCTTCACTCTGTTGTTGGATTACAGGGGGCAGTGATGCCCAGATTACTCAAAAAATATAAAAGTGGATGTCCCAGTAATCCAGATTAGTGGGGGCAATAATCCGGATTACTCAAAAAAAAAGAAAGTAAAACATCAATTATTCTTCATATTCGCTTTGTTATTAGATTATTGGGGGCAATAATCCGGATTACAATAAAACGCAAATAATAATAAAAAATCAAATGAGATAATGATGAAACTCGATTATCATTCATCTCACAAATTAAAATGTCGCAATAGAGATGATGCCCTAGACATCATCTCTCCCAAATACACTTTATCTCTCTAAAATCTTCCATCTCCTTTCCCATTACCAAATATCCACTTTCTCTCTCTCTTATCCACTTAGTATCTCTTCTCCACCAGTAGCGCCGACGCAAGGAATATCGGCATCAACCATAGCGATGGAGAATTGAGATGGAGGATGGAAGTTTGTGAAGAATGAAAATTTGTGAAAATCAATGGAGATGATGATCGTAAACGACATCATCTATATTACTCGTGTTTCAAAATTCGCTGCAGATCGAAAATTTTCCAGTCGTGCTAAGCAAGAATGGCAATTCAAATTAAGATCGTTTTTACCTATATTTAAATATGAGGGTAAAATCGGAATGGTATTTTAAAATTATATTAATGAGAAAAAGAATGGGCTGGAATGTGTATTTATGAGTCATTTTCCCCTTTTTATATTATAAATTATACCTTGTACTTTTAAAATCTTCACATAGGTTTCTAAATTATTAAAATAATATGTATAGCTTGCCAAAGCAATAGTTTTTTGTCAGAGTAATTTATTTCATTTTAAAAAATATCAAAGATGGGATAGTTTGCTCAGGTAAGGAAATATTGATTTAGCAATAGCTTCTCGTAAAATAATATATATATATATATATATATTTATATGTAGAGAGAGAAATGATTTAAAGATGATTATTTTTTGTATTTAAATGCAGAGTAATTATTTTGAGAGGGTAAACTGACGAATTTTTTTATAAAACTTGTTGAAATTGATCGATTAATCATTGAAATCATTTTCACCAACTTTTATAAAAAAACTTCAGTTGTTTACCCCTGTAACATGATTAGTTCACATTTAAGGATCAGAAAGTTAATCTTCTTAAGATCATTCCCATGTATATATGTATGTATGTATGTATGTATGTATGTATGTATGTATGTATGTATGTATAAAATATGTCTATGTATAAACTGAAAATTGTGTAAAAGGTTTTGCCACACGATATTTTTCACCAAAAATCTAAAGATTAATATTATTATTTTTTAAAAGAAAAGGTCTATTTTTAATTGGTGATTAGAGTAAGAGACCTATTTACCTTTTTTATTTTAAGTTAAGGTCTTTGACCATATTTAAATATTATTTAAATGTTAAAAATATATTACATATTACCTAATTACATTTCCCTTATTTATTTTAAGTTTTCAATTATTCCCATCGTCCAATCTCTTTTTTTTTCCACGTTTTTCATTACAATATTAATTTTTTAGTGAGCATATTTATAGATTAATTTTGTGTAAATAAAAGTTTGCAATTCTTTTTTCCAATGTAATAATAAATATGCAATGAGCATATTTAGGACTAAATTTGTGCAAAGATAAGTTTGTAGGCATTTTTTTCCACTATAATAGCAACTTTGCTATGAACATATTTATAGACTAATTATTTGTAATGTTGTGGACGATTTTTTGCGTATTTTAAACCTTTTACTTATTTTTGTTTGTCCATTTTAGTTAGGAAAAGTTATTTATTTTATGTAAATTTTCAGTATGTTATAATAATTATAGAGTAGGTGAAAAAAATATTGAAAAATAGTTGAATTAAGTTAATAAAGTATTGAAGTTAAAAAGAAGCGAATCGAAGCAATCTCGAAACAATAATTGTATTTAAGAATGTTATCTAGCAATTCGATATTTTGAGTATATCTTTTTGTTCAAATCTCAGATTTTGGCGTTATTTATGTGGTTGGAAAGAAAATTCAAAGATCTACAACTTTTGTGTTTTAAATTTTCTCAAATTCAAAGATTTACTTTAACAAAAACGGTCCTGAAACTACTATCGGTGCACAACGACAAAAATTAAGATGTGGTAGCAAGGGTGGATTTTTATTGTGATAAATTTTAATACTCGCAAGTGCATAAATCAATATATAGTATAACTAAGGCAAGTACGTGGTCGAACCCACAATGACTCAAACAATATTTTTTATAATTACCTTGTTAATTTTTCACTAAATTCTTAATATAGCTAAGAAAGTTTATGATAATCAAACAAATAAAATAGAGCAAAGCGAGTAAACTAAAGTAATGAAAATAAATTAAATAATATAAGGCAAGCTAATAAAATTAATGAATTAATTGACTAGGGTTTTAGAATCATATATTGAATATTCTCTCCCCAAATATGCATGCACGTAAACTCTACTCTTTTCTTGTTCTAATTTGGTCTCTTAACTCTATTAGATGTAGAAAATAAAATCAATAAAATTCAATTGTAATTTTTTCACAACCAAACTTATATATAAAATCAAAACATTCATTATATCTGTCAAAACACACCAATCATAAGGTGAATCAAACAAAAAATAATGAGAATTCAACTTTAATTTTATCAATTAAAATAGGCATCCAATAGGAAAAATTATATTTAACATTAAAACGTTAAATTAGTAAAGTTAATTGGCATGAACAGGTGTAAGAGAATCAATTAAATATAATTATCTTAACCCTAGCACAAATTTACGCTAATATAAAATAAATTAAACAAACAAAAATTAATAAAGAAAAATACACTTACTTGGCATTAATTAATTAAATAATAAAAATAACCATTCAATCTTTAATGTGTTCGGTTAAAAAAAAATTAACAAGAACAAATAAAAAGAAGAAAATCGAAATTGCCCCACGGCACTGTGCACGTTTACAAAAAAGTTAGCTGTGTAATTGTGCTTCAATGCCCCCTTTATATAATTAATTTGCGATGCATTCTTAATGAGCTTATGGTAATTGCGGAGCTATAGTGCTGGATAACTTAGGCTTGGGTCTTTTATATGGCTAGGCTTTGTTAATATTAATAGGGGGGCCATAATAATAAAGTCTTAGGGTGCATTTGATTGCAAGTATGGAACTTGCATGGAAAGAAAATAAGTTACAGGCAATTGAATTGCCTAGAATTGAGTTGCATGGAAAATGTAATGCAGTGTGTTTGATTGCCTTAATTTTTTACCCGGAAAATATTGGTTGTATTATGGCATTTTTAATGTAGAAAAAATTATTGTTATTTTTTTTTTACATAATTATATAATCATGATAGATCTTGTTTAATTGATCTTGATTAATAGATTTTAAATATTAAATTTTTATATTATTTTGAATTTTATATTTTAAGTTATGGCATTTTTAATGTAGAAAATGATAAAAATCTTGTTTCGTGAACCATGCCTAAGCATGGAAAACAAAAACCACCTCCCCCCCCCCAAAGAAAACATTTTCCTCAATTGCCTTGAAAATGCACATGTGTGAGGCAAAAGTGGGAATTGAATTGCCTAGAAAAAAAAAACAAATCAAACACACCCTTAATATTAAAGATTAGGCCACCAAATATACTAATTTCCATGCATCACCCTTTTATAATAGATTTAACACTCTTTTTGGCCAATACAACTTTATAATTTGGGAAAACTCAAAACACGAAAGTTTTAGGTCTTTAAATCCTCTTTCTAACCATATAAAGAACGCCAAAATTCGAATTATGAGTAAAAAGATATGATCAAAATACTAAACTGTTGTTATGATTTTGCATTTATTTTCAAATCTTCTTTTAATCGAAACTTCCTCATTTTAAATCCAATTTGCTCCATTTAAAAGACAATTTTTACAATTATTCTCTAATACCTGAAAAGCATTAAAAATAGAAATATTAGTAATAATATGTACTCTTTAAATTATAAATTAGCATGGTAAATTATATCAATTTTTTGGCACATCAATTTTTATACTATTATTACTATATCAACTCATACCATACCGTACTATTACCAAAATGTACCAAATTTTGGTAATGATATAATACCGATCGGTATTTGTAACATACCGAAATAGTATGGTACGGTAATGGTACTGAAAATCAATACCGATGGTATATTGTACCATAACGAAATTTTGGTACGTATTATAGTATGCTATACCAATTGTATTATTAATACCAAATAGTATTTCATTTAGATTTTAATACCAAATACCAATTGTATCACACTCATGACTCACCTCACTTGGTCACTTACTTTTATATTTTCATTTCCATTTTCACTTAAACAGTCGAAGCCCACAGATCTGGTCTATCTCTCTCTCTCCCTCCTCATCATCCTCTAGCACACTCACAGATCTGAGAAAGTGAGAGTAGATACCACTGCCAACGGCAATACACTCTATTGCCATATGTGATATGCTCACACTACTACAGCTACCAACGCCTATACCCTTCGCCATAGCTTCTGCCACCATCTCACAATATCTAATTTCAATCGCTTCATCTACTCGGCCTTTTCCAATTCTACCGGACCTATTTTAATTCGTTTGAGGTTAATTATCTCTCTATTTTATTCATCATACATTCAAATGCATCATTTGTTTGCCATATTTCTTATTATTCACTTACATTTATATATTTATTTATTTATATTCTTTTTTTTTTGTTATATCTTGCACACCACCCATGATGATGAATTAGCAATTTAAATCATATATCCATCTATGATTAGGCCACCCTTAATCAATCAAAGGCTAATCATATTAAACTTTAAATATCAAATACTTATCTTTATTTTTTTTAATCGTATTAAACTTCAATTCAATCATTCGGCTTTCATGTATTTGATATATGTGTCTGTGTTGATTATAATTTATAATACAACAATATTTATACATGGTTTAGTGTTTTTGGAACAATCGATTGAAAAAACTTAATTAAGGCAAGTAAAAATAACTTAATTATTTTTTTTAAGTTAAAAATGCTCATTTTTAACCGTCCACTTTTAGTAAATTGTTTTTATGATTGATTTTTTGGTAATATATGGTACCACACCGTACCATAACAATATTTTAGTATATTGAAAATTAGGTATGGCAATAGTAATAAATTTTGATGTACCAAATTTTTGGTACAGTATACGGTATACTCAGTATAGTAGAGTCTTGTACCAAAGTCACCCCATGCACAAAAAAAATAGAACCCTAACTTCCATTTAATTTCTTGCTCCTTAGTCCCCTATAATTCAATCCTTATTCAACCTCTTTCCATACTTTCCTCATTAAATTCTAACTGTTCTCTTATTTATATAATCATTCTTCTAAAAACAAAAAAAAAAAAGCAATCCTTTAATTTAACCAAAACTCTCGACTTCCATTGTGCAAATCTTTTTGAGAGATTGTTCGCAATTTTAGCAAATGTATCTTTCTTTGAGAGAAACATGGTGATGGTTCTAAAAATTCTTAATTTTTGTTATGCGAAACCTCATTTAGGTTATTTGTGTTTTTGGAAGAACAAATAAATCTTTACGATGGAATAATATAATGATATTTGAAGCCTTGATTTCGTGATACGCTATTATATGGTAAAGTTATTTGTGTTTTCCGAAGAACAGATATATATATATATATATCGTCATTAAAGTTGTATCGTAAAAGTTAGGAATGGAAAATGTTGACTTGAAAGTCACTAATCTTGTTTTGATAATAACAATAAAGTTAATCATGTGTAATTTAACTTTGTTTGTGTTTTAAGTTATAGCCACAACAAAATTGATCATATGTGGACTTAACCGATAAGCCGGTTTAAAGGTCATTCATCTACAAAGTATTGCAATCCATAACTCTCACCTCACACAATTTCCATGAGATCTCTTTGAAGCACAATGAAGCCAAGGAAGAAAAGAATCGAAGCAATACAAACAAAGCTCTCAAAGACTCCTTATTGTTTATGTGAGTGAGTGCTTTAGTTTCCTTTGTAAAGGTTTCAATTTGATCATTATAATAGCTCATAGAATATCTCTTTATCATAAGTTTGATCAAAACAAAGGTTGAATTAAAATCTTTTCAAAAACCCTCTTTTGAAGAAAAACCGTTTTTGAAATTAATTCATTTTCAATTATAAATGATCTCATTTGATGCTCTAACAAAAATAGGTGTCTTAGGAACCTATATTTTACATTCTCCAAGCATTAAAAGTGGTTTTAGAGTTATATTGAAAAAGTACAAAATTTGGATTTTTGGCCTGATGGACAGAGCCCATCAGTCGACTAAGCATAGAGGCTCAGTCGACTGAGGCTTGCTCAGTCGACTAAGGAGCTCTGCTCAGTCGACTGATGGCCCAGAAACTAGCCGTTGGAGTTCTGATTTTTTACCATTTTTGGCACCAAACTCTTACCAACTCCCTCCAAACGGCCATGTGTTGTCTTAGACTATATATACACCTTCTAAGACTCATTTAAAACCACTTGAATCATTCTTACACTATTCTCTTCATCTACATTCATTCTTAAAGATTCAAGAACATTTATTTTGATCAATCATTCTTATTTTGAGCTATATTCTATTGATCAAAGTTGATATCTCTTAGTGTGAGCTTAAGTTGTAATCTTCATACACTATAGAGCTATTGTACATTGGTGTTAGTCACCAAATCATTTCTTTCAAACATTAAGAGAGGTTTATCTCTTAAGATAGCAAGAGAGTTTTCTTGTGTGAGTATTGAGAGAATTTCAATACTTGTAAGAGTGTGTGAGAAAGATACACTTGTAGAGGTTTGATCTTCACCCGGAAGGAGATCGCTAGTAGTGGAATTTCTCGGGGTACTAACCGAGCGCGGAGTAGGGGCTAACAAGCCGAACCGTGTGGACAAAAAGTCTTTGACTTTGATCGGTTCAATCTTTCTATCTCTTTATCTCTTATATATTGTGTTATTTGTTTCTTGTGATTGGATTTATCTTTGTTTATTGGTTGGTTGATTGATATAGACATCAAACATTTTTAAATTGATTTTAAAAATCCCATTTAGATTTAAAAACCCTATTCACCCCCCTCTAGGGTATTTTCCGACCTACAATTGGTATCAGAGGTTGTACTTTTGTTTTGATTTTACAATCTTAGAGTTTACGATCATGTCTATCTATCAAGGAACTGGACTTAACGAAGGTTCTTCAACCACTAGGCCACCTCTATTTGATGGCAAAAATTATAGCTATTGGAAAAATCGCATGTGTACTTTTCTTCAAGCTAGTGATTTTGAACAATGGAGGGTTACACTCATTGGACCCTATGAGATTACCAAAACCGATGAAAGGGGTAATGTCACTCCTAAATCAATTTCCGATTATGATGAGAATGACATTAAGAAAATCCAATTTAATGCTAAAGCCTTAAACTCTCTACATTGTGCATTAACTATGGATGAATACAACAAAATTTCTAGTTGTAAAACCGCAAAAGAAATATGGGACAAATTAGAGGTTGCTCATGAGGGAACCTCACAAGTCAAGGATGACAATATTGATATGCTTGTTCATGATTATGAGCTTTTTAAAATGGAGCCTAATGAATCTCTTGCTTCTATGTATAGTAGGTTCTCCATTATTACTAATGCTCTAGATCTCCTTGGAAAGGTTTATTCCAATGAAGACAAGATTCGAAAGTTTCTTAGAACTCTTCCCAAGAAATGGAGACCCAAAGTAACGGCTATTCAAGAAGCCAAAAATCTCAAGACGTTAAGCATGGATGAACTATTGGGGTCACTTAAAACCCACGAGAAGGAATTGGAGAGAGAAGAAGAAGTTGATTCAAAAGCCAAGAAGACTCTTGATCTCAAGGCAAGTCAACGAGAGGATGATGAAGAGTCAATGGGCGGTGACGATGACATGGCTCTCCTCTCTAGAAACTTCATGAAATTTCTAGCCAAGAAGAAGAAGTTTCAAGGAAAAGGAAACAACTTTGGTTCTTCATCAAAGAGGAACAATGATCGATCAATTCAACCAAGGGTTGAAAACGAAGAAGTCAAGAAATGTTTCCATTGTCATGAACCGGGACACTTCAAAACCAATTGCCCGGTTAGAAGAAAGGAGAGAAGAGATAAACGAGATAAAGCCTTCAAACAAGTAAGGCATGCCCTCAAGGGGACTTGGAGTGATTCCGAAGAAGGTGAATCCGATGCCGACTCTAGCGACGAGGAGACGACAAATCTTTGCCTTATGGCAAGAGACGATGAGGTAGACTCTATTTATGATTCATTTAGCGATGATAATGTTTCTATAAATGATGATGCTCATGATGAAAATGACTATGATGAGTTATATGAAATGTTTGAGGAATTGCATAGCAAATTTGAAAATCTTTCCAAGAAGTTTGCAAGCCTCAAAAAGGAGAATTTGATAATTTCTAACAAGTGTGAAACTTTTGAAAAAGAAAACATGGTTTTGAAAAATGAAATCAATACTTTGAAGAAAGGAAAGGAAAAGGAAATTCCAAACACACTTGTAGTAGAAAATGTCAAATTAAAAGATCAAGTGGATGATCTAACCAATAGCTTAGCCAAATTCACCTATGGTAGGGATAATTTGGATAAACTATTAGGAATGCAAAGGTGTGTATTTGACAAAGCCGGATTGGGCTACAACCAAATTGACAACCAAAAGGATTACGAAAACTTTTTTAAAACATATACACCTCATGATCCCACTCATATTTGCTCATATTGTGGTAGAAATACTCATTATGTGGATCATTGTTTCTATCGAAATGAAGGTTTCCCTAAGAGGAAGCTTGCTTGGGTTCCAAAAGGAACCATTATGTTTGCTAACCCAAAGGGACCCAACACATTTTGGGTACCAAAGGAGAAGTTACTTAAAGTCATGATGTAGGTATGCTTGAAAGCCAAGGGTAGCAAAACCAAGTGGTTCTTGGATAGTGGTTGCTCAAAACACATGACGGGAGACAAAAACAACTTCTTAAGTCTAATTCCCAAACAAGGAGGGAATGTGACTTTCGGAGACAACGCCAAGGGCAAAATCATCGGTATAGGTAAGGTTGGTAAGCATTCTACTTGCATTGATAATGTTCTATTAGTTGATGGTTTGAAGCATAATTTACTTAGCATTAGCCAATTATGTGATAAGGGCTATGAAGTTATTTTTAAATCCGATCGTTGCATTGTTAAGAATGTTAGTGATGATTTCATTTTACTTGTTGCATATAGAACTAACAATGTGTATACTCTTGAGCTTGATGATTTATCTCAACAAGATGTTAAATGCTTATCCGCTATAAATGATGTATCTTGGTTGTGGCATAGGAGACTAGGACATGCTAATATGGATTTAATTCATGCTTTGTCTAAGAAAGAACTTGTTAAAGGATTGCCTAAAACCAAATTTGTTAAGGATAAAATTTGTGATGCATGTCAACTTGGTAAACAACACAAATCTTCTTTCAAGTCTAAAAGGGATATTACTACATCTAGACCACTTGATATGTTGCATCTTGATTTGTTTGGTCCTATTTCGGTTGCTAGTCTAGGTGGCAAGTTATACACGTTTGTTATTGTTGATGATTATACTAGACTCACTTGGGTGTTCTTTCTCACCCACAAAAGTGAAACCCCACATGTTTTTGCTAAATTTTGTAGAAAAGTTCAAAATGAAAAAGGCGTCTCTATTGTGCATGTTCGTAGTGATAGAGGTAGAGAATTTGACAATGTTGATATTGAGAACTTTTGTGATGAGCATGGTATTGATCATAATTTTTCGGCACCTAGAACTCCTCAACAAAATGGTGTTGTTGAGAGGAAAAATAGATCTCTTCAAGAGATGTCTAGGACTATGCTTAATGAACATTCTTTACCGGAGTATTTGTGGGCGGAAGCCGTTAACACCGCATGCTATGTGATTAATCGTACTATCATTCGTAAAAAGTTAGATAAGACACCTTATGAGTTATGGAATGACAAGAAACCAAATATTGCTTATTTTAAAGTTTTTGGTTGCAAATGTTTTATTTTGAATGATCGTGATCACCTAGGCAAATTTGATGCTAAATCCGATGAAGGAATTTTTCTTGGGTATGCCACTAATAGTAAAGCATATAGAGTTTATAACAAGAAAAGTTTGGTAGTCCAAGAGTCTATGCATGTTGTATTTGATGAGTCAAATCCTTTCTCACCTAAAGTACATTCCGATGATGATGTTGAGATTGTCCAAAAGATTTCGGATATTCAAATCAATGATACATCTAAGGAAGAACCATCGAGTGCTCAAGCTCCTTCTAAGGAGTTAGAAAACAAAACCGAGCAAGACTCGAATGAGTTGCCTAGGAGTTGGAAATTTGTGTCCAACCACCCTATTGATCAAATTCTTGGAGAGCCATCTAGTAAAGTTATGACTAGATCTTCCTTAAGAAATGTATGCAATAACGTGGCATTTGTTTCTCAATATGAGCCTAAAAACATTATTGAAGCCGAACAAGATGAATCTTGGATGATGGCTATGCAAGAGGAGCTCAATCAATTTGAGAGAAACAAAGTGTGGACACTTGTTCCCAAACCTAGTGATCATACTATTATTGGTACTAAATGGGTATTTCGTAACAAAAAGGATGAAAGTGGTGTAATTATTAGAAATAAAGCTAGACTTGTTGCCCAAGGATACAATCAAGAAGAGGGCATTGATTATGAAGAAACATATGCACCCGTAGCACGTCTAGAAGCTATTCGCATGTTACTTGCTTATTCATGTTTTAAGAATTTCAAATTATATCAAATGGATGTGAAAAGTGCTTTCTTAAATGGTTTTATTGATGAGGAAGTTTATGTGAAACAACCTCCCGGTTTTGAAAATCATGTTTATCCGGACTATGTGTTTAAATTATCGAAAGCATTATATGGTTTAAAACAAGCACCTAGAGCATGGTATGATAGACTTAGTTCATTTTTGATTAACAATGGTTTTGTTAGAGGAAAAATTGATACTACCTTATTTATCAAAAATCATGATAATGACATGCTACTTGTACAAATCTATGTTGATGACATTATTTTCGGTTCTACTAACGAGAGTCTTTGCAAGGATTTTTCCACATGTATGCAAAATGAATTCGAAATGAGCATGATGGGCGAGATGAATTACTTCCTTGGATTACAAGTGAAACAATGCCAAGAAGGAATTTTCATCAATCAAGAGAAGTACGTGAAAGAACTCTTGAAGAAGTTCGACATGGAAGGCGCAAAATCCATGAGCACGCCTATGAGTTCAACATTGAAGCTCGACAAAGACGAGATTGGTAAAAGTGTAGACATCAAGAAATATCGAGGTATGATCGGTAGCTTATTATATTTGACGGCCTCTAGGCTGGATATTATGTTTAGTGTATGTCTTTGTGCACGATTCCAAGCAGATCCTAAAGAGTCACATTTACTTGCCGTAAAACGGATTTTCCGTTATCTCTCCGGTACTAGTTCCTTGGGTTTGTGGTACCCAAGAGAGAACTCATTTGACTTGATTAGTTATTCCGATGCGGATTTTGCCGGTTGCAAAATCGATAGGAAAAGCACTAGTGGCACTTGTCATTTCCTAGGACACGCACTAGTATCTTGGTCAAGCAAGAAACAAAACTCGGTGGCCCTTTCAACGGCCGAAGCCGAATACGTGGCGGCCGGAAGTTGTTGTGCTCAAACCTTATACATTAAACAACAACTAGAAGACTTAGGATTAAGTCTTAGCCACATTCCCATTAAGTGTGACAACACAAGTGCTATTAGCTTGACCAAGAACCCTATACAACATTCACGTACTAAGCACATTGAGATAAGATATCATTTTATTCGTGATCATGTGCAAAAAGGTGATGTTGATATTGAATTCGTTGGCACCGAATCGCAATTTGCGGATATTTTCACTAAACCACTTCCCGATGATCGCTTTTGCACTATTCGACGAGAACTCGGTATGACTAGAGCTTGTGACATCTAGTTTATTTCAAAAAGTTCATAAAAAGTATATATAGTGCTTATTCTTGAGCACACATCTCCTTATTGTTATTCATATTTCTAGTGTTGTATTTGTCGTGAATTAATTTTACATGTTATTGTGTCAATTAACAAGCTATTTTGCAGCTATAGTATGCAAATTTATGATGGAATAGCAAGCAAAATCCTTTTGGTGCAAAACTGAGCAAATCTGGGCTGGACAGACTCACTCAGTCGACTAAGCCTTAACACTCAGTCGACTAAGCCTTCATCAGTCGACTGAAGGGCCTTCATCAGTCGACTGATGCTTGGCTGAGAGCTATCACTTTTTCCCCTGTTTTTTCCTGTTTTGTTCACTTCTCACTCATCAATTTCGAGCCCTCTCTCTCCATACACACCCAAAACCTTCACAAATCATCATATCTCTCTAGATTCTTCACCAAAACATATTCCAATCCATAAATCTTCATCATTTTACATCAAATCACCTACAAATCACACCTATCTCCTTTCAAATCCATCAAACCCATCTCAAATCTCACTAACCCTAACCCTAGCCACCATTACCAATTTTCATCTCAAAATTCCATTTTACACCAAAATTCTTACCCAAACTCATTATATTTCATCTTTCTAACCAATTTCTTGCATTTTTCCCATCCCCCACACGATTTTTCACCAAATTTTCTTTAATTCCTTCTAAAAACCCTTTAAAAAAAAAAAAAAAAAATCTCTTCTCTTACACAAAATCACTAGATATGTCTCAAGCACCTCGCTCTCGTCGACCTCGCAAGTCTGTACCGCAAGTGGGTACATCTTCGCCGGCTCCTACACAAGTTCCACTACCACCATTGTTCATCTTCGAGGAAGTTCAGGCCAATTTCAACTCCGATTATGCCACTCGTACTATTGTTGAAGGTAAACAATTCAACATAGAGATTTTCTCTTCATATGGTCTTAACATTACTGCTCTTTTCCGTAGACAAGGCATCATCAATTTCCTCACAATTCGTGAAAATGTTTATCCCCGTCTAGTTAGATTGTTTTATGCTAACCTTCATCACCCGGCACTTGATTCCGGTCGTCCGAACAAACTCCGTCTTAACACTTTGTTAAATGGACGAATGGTTAGCTTCACTAAGATGGATCTTAGTCGAATTTTTGGTTTTCCAACCGAAAATGTGACGGACGTACCGTCAAACTTTGGGAATCTCTTTGGTTTTGAGAAATCCGCGGCATTATCTACTATTCTTAAGCGCCGCCATCGACATCAAAACAGTGGTGCGGGACTTGAAATAAAAGCCTCTATGCTTACTTTGCAAAACCGCCTTATCCATTCCATCATCGGGTATTCCATTGTTCCAAGACGCGGTAGTAGGGCTTCCCTCAATGCCTTGGACGTTTTCTTGGTATGGGCAATCGCTATGGGACACAAGCTTGACTTTGCCGATCTCATGTTCAACCATCTTCTTGGTATAACCAATCGAAGGAAACAAGGATTGGTGTATGCTATGGCACTCACTCGACTATTTCAATTTCATGACATTCACCTTGAAGATGAGACGGAAATCATTGTACCTACATCCGATGAAACCTATAGTGCTAAGACTATTCGTCAAATGGGTTATCACATTGAAAATGGGGAATGGATTTCTAATGATCCTCTTGACGTTGATGAGGATGGTGATAGTGATGATGATGATGAGAACTTGGCTCAAACCGAACCCATGGAGCAAGACATACCATCTCAAGGACCTTCCACTCAAGCTCCCACTAGCTCTCAACAAGCGATTCAAACGCCACATCCAAATGATGCCATCTTGCAAGCCATTCAACATCTCTCGGTGACCATGGATAATAGGTTCAACCGAATTGAGGAGAGGCAAAGAGCCCATGAAGCCGCATTCCTCCACTACCACCCCGACTATGTCTTTCCACCGTGGAACCCGTGGAATGGGAATCAAGGATGGGGTCAATGGCCACAAGAAGGTCCCGACGAGTGATCTCCTTCTCTTCTTCTCTTTTTGATCATGACAAAGGGGGAGAAAATAATAAGTGTTTGGTACACACTCTAGTATGCTAGTATGCTTATTTCTCTTTTATGAAACTTCTAAGTTTTATTATTGGTTACTCTATGAACTTAAGTACTATGCCTTGGTTTTCATATGGTTTAACTCTAGTATTTTATTTGAACTTAGTTAAAATTTAAGTTTCTATCATAATCTTGCATTGGTTTGATTTGTTATTATGCATGCTTATTTTTTAATGCATAGTTTGAGGGGGAGTTTTCCCGTTAGAAAACTCTTCTATTGATCCTAATCGCAAACACACATTAATTTATTGTCATCATCAAAAAGGGGGAGATTGTTGACTTGAAAGTCACTAATCTTGTTTTGATAATAACAATAAAGTTAATCATGTGTAATTTAACTTTGTTTGTGTTTTAAGTTATAGCCACAACAAAATTAATCATATGTGGACTTAACCGATAAGCCGGTTTAAAGGTCATTCATCTACAAAGTATTGCAATCCATGACTCTCACCTCACACAATTTCCATGAGATCTCTTTGAAGCACAATGAAGCCAAGGAAGAAAAGAATCGAAGCAATACAAACAAAGCTCTCAAAGACTCCTTATTGTTTATGTGAGTGAGTGCTTTAGTTTCCTTTGTAAAGGTTTCAATTTGATCATTATAATAGCTCATAGAATATCTCTTTATCATAAGTTTGATCAAAACAAAGGTTGAATTAAAATCTTTTCAAAAACCCTCTTTTGAAGAAAAACCGTTTTTGAAATTAATTCATTTTCAATTATAAATGATCTCATTTGATGCTCTAACAAAAATAGGTGTCTTAGGAACCTATATTTTACATTCTCCAAGCATTAAAAGTGGTTTTAGAGTTATATTGAAAAAGTACAAAATTTGGATTTTTGGCCTGATGGACAGAGCCCATCAGTCGACTAAGCATAGAGGCTCAGTCGACTGAGGCTTGCTCAGTCGACTAAGGAGCTCTGCTCAGTCGACTGATGGCCCAGAAACTAGCCGTTGGAGTTCTGATTTTTTACCATTTTTGGCACCAAACTCTTACCAACTCCCTCCAAACGGCCATGTGTTGTCTTAGACTATATATACACCTTCTAAGACTCATTTAAAACCACTTGAATCATTCTTACACTATTCTCTTCATCTACATTCATTCTTAAAGATTCAAGAACATTTATTTTGATCAATCATTCTTATTTTGAGCTATATTCTATTGATCAAAGTTGATATCTCTTAGTGTGAGCTTAAGTTGTAATCTTCATACACTATAGAGCTATTGTACATTGGTGTTAGTCACCAAATCATTTCTTTCAAACATTAAGAGAGGTTTATCTCTTAAGATAGCAAGAGAGTTTTCTTGTGTGAGTATTGAGAGAATTTCAATACTTGTAAGAGTGTGTGAGAAAGATACACTTGTAGAGGTTTGATCTTCACCCGGAAGGAGATCGCTAGTAGTGGAATTTCTCGGGGTACTAACCGAGCGCGGAGTAGGGGCTAACAAGCCGAACCGTGTGGACAAAAAGTCTTTGACTTTGATCGGTTCAATCTTTCTATCTCTTTATCTCTTATATATTGTGTTATTTGTTTCTTGTGATTGGATTTATCTTTGTTTATTGGTTGGTTGATTGATATAGACATCAAACATTTTTAAATTGATTTTAAAAATCCCATTTAGATTTAAAAACCCTATTCACCCCCCCCTCTAGGGTATTTTCCGACCTACAGAAAATTTTCACTTTCGAGTATATAGAAGGCTCTTTGTAACAAATGCAATTCGAAATAGAGGAGGATTTGGAATTTAGTCCATATATCTTAGGAATTAGTTTTTATTTTTATTTTTTATTAGATTAGTTTGCAATTTAATTTTTATGTAAAGCAAGTTTGCAATCATTTTTTTCATTGCAATATTAACTTTGCATTGAGCATATTTATAAACTAATATTGTGCAAATACAAGATTGTAGTCCTGTTTTTCCACCGCAATATTAACTTTGCAGTTAGCATATGTATAAACTAATTATGTGTAAAGACAAATAATTTTTCTACTGCAATATTAACTTTGTAGTAAATATATTTATAAACTAGTTTTGTGCAAATATAATATTGCGGTCCTTTTTATCGTAATATTAACTTTTTGCAGTGTAGTGAGCATATTCTATAGATTAATTTTGTGCAAATACAAATTTACAATCATTTTTTCAAAGTTAAATACTGAAAGGGTATTGTTGACCTTTTCTTTAACATAATATATTAGTATCATTTATTTACTCCAATGTGTTATTTAGACTTTGTTTGAAAAGAAAAATAAGGACACATGGCATCTTATAGATAGAATCCCTTAATTAGAAAAAAATAAATAAATATTCCTTGATTTTTGTGCAAAAATCTTTTTTTAGCTAATCCCTATTTTTTAATTGCTCGATCTGAAAAGTTCAACTTTATATGTTACGTACAATTGGGCTTTTGAAGGGCTTCTTAGACTTCGGAAACAAGAAATTTATCCAAGTCCTTTTCTTAAGTTAGTCTTTGCATTCTCTAAATTGACATATAAGTTACGTAATGATCTTGAGTCATGGCCTCTCGTTCCTATGTCGAATCTCAAAATTTATAAGTCATATTACAAATTCACTCCTTTGGAAAGTAAAAACAAACAATTCGAACTAAATAAGTTTTAATATATATTTCTCGTCTAAAAACTGGGATCCATGCAATTGAAAAAATATTTTGGGTTTTGTTTGAAAGATTTATTTTTTTAAATTACTATGTTCTCCATTTCAAATTGAAACATAGCATTAAATAAGAACAACTAATTCACCAAAAAAAAAAAAAAGTTTTTGCGTTAGTTTAGTTTGGAACGTACCAAAGTGATATATGGATAATTTCGACATACATATTAGGTTAAGTTCTATTCCTGTATTACAAACGTCATTATTAGTTTGATACGTTTGGAAATTAACATAAATTTAGATTCTTAATTTAAAGATTTGGATATCAAGTAATTATAGGGTTTACTCTTGACACACACCATTTGATTCTCTAATGCTCCATAAATGTATATTTCCTCTTCCTAACGCGTCATCTATTTTTAAGTTTGATTAATGTTAATCAAAAAATACTTATCTCTATGTACAATTCAAAGAAATAAATTAAACCATTCCATCCACCTCAGAGACCTCATCTTTATTCTTCTTCTACCAACTTTTTTTTTCCACAAATGAACCGATCATTCACGGCTCAGTTACATACAATTGTACTACTAGATCTTATTATGATTACGAAGGTTCACTAAGTTCTTAAAAACCGAATAATGTTCATCATACTCGACCCAAATGAACTAAGTAAAGCGCATGCCACTCTGTCCTAAGGAACTAAGTAAAATTGAAAAAAATGACCAAAAACTTAACTTAGTTTCTTAGGATCGAGTGAAGTATGCTTGACTCGTTTCATTTCGGCCGAGTATGATTAACAACACTCAGTTCTTAGGAATTGAGTAAACATTTTTCATGCCCTATATGTGTTTTTATTTTTTTTTATTTTTGCATTTGTTTGTATCAATTGATTTATAAATAAAATGAAACTTAAAGAAGTAACAAAAATATAAGCACCCTACTTCTTTTGAAGAGGAATGTGATTTGGATGGTGGTGGTGGTGGGAGTGCCGGCGTTGGCGGTGAAGAAGAAGAGGCGGCATTGGTGGTGGAGAATAAGAGGAAGAAGAGTTTTTAATTAATGGGGTTTACTAATTAATTTGGGTTTAAATGATTTAGAGAGATTAATTATTATTAATTTGAGTTTGATAGTTTAATCATTAATTAAAAAAAGAGAGTGCGTGTCAATAAAATAATTAACTTTTCTTTTTTTTTTTAAAAAAAAGAAGAAGTAGTATTAAAGAGTTAAATGAAGTATATTAATAAAAGCCTCGTAAGTGTACAATTGACTTAGCAAAGCTTGTCAATTCTCACCACATTCTGATGACTTTGACAAGTAAGAGTTGTCAAAGATCTAATTAAATATGCAATGATAGAGCATTTTCAATGGAATAACTAAAATTGAATAATCAAAATGACTTTTGATTATTTATTTAGCAAATTATTAAAGTTAACAATGTAGCTATTCTCAATGGCTAGTTTTTCTCAATAACAAAATTTGTGAGGTCCATTATATTGATTGGATACAAATTAATCAATTTGAATTTTGTTTCAGAAAAAATGAGAGAAAGATGATTTAAATTAAATAAGATTCTCTTTTATCCAATAGAATTGGTGGGCCCCTCATTTTGGTTATTAAAGAAGGTTTAACTTCAATTATAAATAGAGTAGATTTGATTATTGGTTAAAAGTTTCTAAAATTTGATTATGCCATTGAGGTATTATTTTTAGCCAACATTATTAAATTTGATTATATTATTGGAGATACTCTGACATGCACTATATTCCAAGGTCTTATCATGTCTAAAATCTAAATAGTTTGATAGTAAGAGTATCTTTAAGGGATTTTTTGAGTTTGCCCCTTATTATTAATACAAAACTCAACCAACCCCCCTGTTTTACTAATCCTTTGAGTTACCTCCCCCCCCCCCTCCCGATTTGACGGAATGCTAATTTCGTCCCATTTTCTGTCCTTTTGACCATTTTGCCCTTACTGTTCGTCATCTTCTTCACTCAATGATTATTCAAGAACCCTAATTTAATTTCTTCTCTTCCTAAATACAAAACCCAATAACTTTGTCTCTCTAATTTCATCTCTTTCTTTCTCCATCTTAACTTTCAAGAAACCCATTTCGTAATTATCTCAAACCCAACAACTTTGTCTCTCTAATTTCATCTCATTCATTCTTCATTTCAACCTTTAAGAAACCATTTCGTAATTATATCCAAAATTAGTTTTAACCTTCTCTCTTTAAAATTAGTTGATTTGGGGATCTAATTTCAATTTGAATCTTTAAATCTTAAATTTCATTGCATATCTTTCAATCGCGCCAAGGAGATGATGAAGAAATATTACATAGGTGCGAAAGAGTGAGGAAATAGGGGAGAAAGAAAAGAAAGGAAAATGGGTTCATCATCATCATAACCACCATTTTTCTTCAAATCCGAAATGGGTCTTTCTCCAACAAGCTTATTGTGAATCAAATAGGGTATGGGGGCTGGAGGTGGTGATTGTGCGGTTATGGGAAGAAAGATGGGGGCTCGAAGAGAGAGAGAGAGAGAGAGAGAAAGAAAAATGGAGGTAAAGAAATGGAGTTTTGAAAAAAAAAATTCAAAGAAGATGAACAATTACATATGATATGGCCAAAATGGTCAAACGTATTTTCTTTGGATGGAGTTAGCCATCCGTTAAAAGCCAAGGGGTATCTCAAAGGATTAATAAAACAGGGGGTAAGTTGAGTTTTGTATTAATAATAGGGGTTAAACTCAAAAAATCCCAATCTTTAATGAAATAATTAAAATAATTTATAATTATTTATTTAGTAAATTATTAAAGTTAATAATGTAAACTTTTTTAATGGCTTTTTTTTTCAATAACTAAATTTGTAAGGTTCGTTATATTGATCGACCATAAATTAATCAATTTGAATTTTGTTTCCAAAAAAATAAGGGAAAGGTTATCTAAATTTAAAAATAGAATTAGTGGGTAATTCATTTTGATTATTAAATAAGGTTGTTAACTTTGATTATAGATAGAATATATTTGGTTATTGGTTAAAAAATTGCTAAATTTTGATTATGCCACTGGGATAGTGTTTTTAGTCAACAATGTTAAAATTGATTATAACTATTATTTTGATTATACCATCGGAGATACTCTAAGGTCTCGTTTGGTTCACGGATTTGAAGACTCAGGAAAGAAAAGTCTTCATTTCCTTTGTTTGGTAAGCATAAATTCCAAAAACACTTTCACGACAAATGGAAAAGTAGGGGGTAAAATCATTCTTCTCAAAACCCATGGGATTGATTTTTCCATATGATTTCTAAGCATTTATTATAAAAAATTTGGACAACAATACCCTTACCTAAATACTTTTTATACTTTATCAAACACAAGAAAGAAATCTTGAAGGGAAATTTAGTTTCCCACCTCTATGGGAAAGATAAGGGAATTAATTTTCCTTCCGTGAACCAACCGAGACCTAAGAAGATTTTCTTTCCTTTTATTTTTAATATGTCACATTAAATTAAGGTTTTTCAGTTAGGATTATGAAATTGAGGTTTCGATTAATAATAATATGAAAAATGATAAAAAAAAATATTTGATTTGCGTAAGAAGTTAAAAAATAAGTTGAGCCTTGTGATAAGATACTCTATTTTTTAGTTAAAAAAGGGCAAAGTAAGAAGATATCTCACAATATGTCTCAATTTATTTTCTTACTTCGCACAAAAATTAACTATTTTTATTTTTCATATTGTTATCAAATGGACCACATAAGAGTAAAATTTGAGTAATAACTAAAAATAGTTGAATTTATATAAACTATGGCTCCATTTAATAACAAGATAGAAAATAGTAAGAAAAACAAAATATTTTTTTGAGAAGTTTGAAAATAAACATGAGATATACAGAAAGATTAACTTTCTTTTTCGGAAAAAAATTCTTTTGATGATGATGAACAAATTTTTTTACAAAACATAAAAGAAAATAGAAGAGAAATATTCACAAAAATAAAAATGAAATAGACCTAAACTTATTTTATATCTTTTCACCCGAATTAATTGTTTTTATTACAATTTTCCATGTTACCATCTCAAACGGAGCATGTATTGGAAGATGCTTTGTAGCATGAAATAATTCAAAAGACGAAAACCATAACTTATATATATGGCATCTCCAGTTACACGCATATATATATATATATATATTTACAAAAGGATGGCGCAAAGGCTATTATTATAATAGCAAAAAAAAGACGAAGATCCAAAGGAACAAAAAAAAAAAAGAGAAACAAACAGCAGAACAAAGAGACCCAAGCTAACTAAATCGAAACTGGGACTGCCCCCACTTATCAGCACCAATCGCACTATAAATTTGCGGAATCGCCTTATTCCACCACCGAAACTCATCAAAATTCAAAGCAACATTAGAGAAAATATCAGCAACTCGATTCTCGTCATGAAAAATATGAGATGATCGAATCTCCATGGAGGCCATTAATTTCAAACAGCACTCCCGTCGCCGCTGGATCTGCCAAGGAGGAGAAAAGTTTGTGTTAAAGAAAGTCTGTAAGGTGATAGCAAAATCCATCTCTAACCAAAAGCAGCTTTTGCCTTTTGAAAATCAAGCTCAATCGCAAGAATAATCGGAAAAAACTCCGCAAAGAAAGCAGAACAAACATCAAGCTTTTGAATAAAAACTCCAACAACCGACCCTTGATAATCTCGAAATAATCCACCCCAAGCAACTTGATTCAAAGAGGCCTTATACAGCCCATCAATGTTACACTTAACCCAACCATAAGGAGGAGGGTACCACCTAACCTCCACAATTTTAGGAGCCTTTCTAGGAACACAACTAACACCCCAATTTTTATGATGTTCATGGATCTTGTACAGTGAAATTAAACCTTTCAACAGAATATCCAGTTGACTCTTCAACGAACACAGTCTCGAACGAACTATACCCCCTGGCGTACCGGAATTTCCCCGTTCCAGCAACCACCGCAACCTCTCTCACCGGCACAAATTGAACACTAGCACCTTGTATTTGAAGTGTACTATCGTTGAACTCCTTGTTAGTGAATATTAGATGTAACAATATGTGCAGTGTGGACCCGTCTAACGATGATGTGGCAAAAATGCCTTGGCCACGGCCCACTTCGGGCAAATTTCGTTCAAGTACTAGAGTGAGCGGATCGTCGGTGACCATTATGGTACCAAAGTCGGTGTAGAACCATCACCGGGCTTGGATACCGGCGACCGGAATGACGATGAAGTTGGACCCACCCACTTGGTCTTGGAAGTAGAAGGACATTTTAGTCTCCTTAAGTGGTGGAATTGAAGTAGCTTGAGAAAGTGAACATAATAGGCATATTAATGGTAACAAAAGTATGGAGAATGATTTTGTTAAGATTGGTTTGGGATTGGGAGATGGTGTATATATGATTGATATCTGGTTAAGTAAAAAAAAATATATTAATTAAGAGAGATTTGATGTGTTTTGAATTGGTTTTTGTTGGTTATATTCATAATGTGGGAGGCTAGTATTTATCAGGTGGGAGGGGTTGGTAGCATTCCTACGATATTCAATTTAAAAGTTTATTTTGACTGTAAAACATATGATTTTTTCATTAAACATATGATTTTATGGGTTATACTCAATTACTTCTTTCTTTTATTTTCATTAATAGCGTCTATTTTGAGTGTTAAACATATGATATTTTCATTAAATTTAATGAAAATGATCTTTATAATTAATAGATCATTTCTATAAAAATTTAAGAGAGAATATTCAATTTAAAAGTGAATAAAATGATCATTAAAATTTCAATGTACGGAGAAGAACATATATATCAAATTTTTACTACACCCACTTTCGTATTTAATATTTTGATAAAATTTTATTAAAATAATTTACTCATTATAAAAATCCATAAAAAATTATCTATTTAAACTCCAAAATATACCTCATTAAAAATAAAAAAAGGTGAAAAAAAAAAAAAACTAGAAGAGGGCCGAATCCCCTTTAACTCACCACATGTCTATTATAATGGCGACACAAAAAAGGAAACAACAGAGGAATTTTTTCGTTGATGCCGGCCGTGGCCAATTATTTAGCGTTGATGTCAGACTGTACAAATCCATAGCCAGTGAGCATCATGTACCCATATTATAAAGAATGAAAAGTCAATTTTCGCTTCCAATAATTTTTTACCAAATCAATGATTTATAATTTGTGATAACATTTTTGGAGTATTTTTAAACTTTAGATGTATTTTCTACTTACAGAGCAATATAAAATCGTACTCACATATATTTCATATACATAATATATTTTTTTTTACTTTCTTTCTCATTAACTTTTAAATAATTTAAAATATTATAATTTAAAATCTAAAAATTAAAATTTAATAAAATTTATAAATTTAAACTTACTCATTGAGATTTACAAAATAAGATTCATTGTGTTATAATATTAAGTTTAAAAAATTTAAGAAAAAAGATTAAATTTTAGGAAAAACAATAAAACATTAGCCAGGGTCTTTAAAACTAAAAAAACACTAACCAGAGTAGTGATAACTAATTTTCCCTAAATTTTATATAGTTAAATTATGTAATTTCATTAGATACTTTTAACAACGGTGACCACTTTCTTCCTTTAGTTATTCTCCGTACTGGAAAGTATTGTAATATAAAAAAGATATTGAGAATTAAAAACATTAACATCAAATGCAAAAAAAAAATATTCAATGCCTATACAGCTACTCGAAAATATATTGGCAAAAATATATTTTATATAGAAATGCATATATGAAAAATTATATTAAAAAATAGCCAAATATTAATGGTTGTTATATATAAACTTGGTTCATTTAACCCTATCATATACCACCACATACATACAAAAATCTAAATGTGATTTTATCTATTATTAGCACCGCCAAAAAATTATTTAATTTCAAAATTAAATTATTTAATCTAAATGCGTCAAATTATTTTTTATTATTATTTCAATGAGTCGTTTGGCACTGTCAATACCTAATATACATATACTACAACAACCATTTACTTTCACGGATAAATAAATATATTTTTTTTGGAAAATTAGTAGGTTTGTTGCCCGGTGACATTCTACAATTTTAACACTTATATAACCGTTAGAGTAAATTACTAAAATGGCTATTCAACTATATACCGAGTTTAAATTTACCCACTCATCTTTTTTTTTCTCTTAATTTACCACTCAAACTTATAAGTCCATTTCAATCTTATACTTCCGTTCACTTTAAAAAAATGAGTAAATTCCCAAAATGGCCATTCAACTATACACTGAATTTCAATTTACCCACTCAAATCCAAAAAAGAAAAAAAACCCTAACTAATTAATTCTTCATCATTATCATTAACATCTTCCTCACTCTTGCTCTCAACAATACTAAACCCATTTCTCTTTCTCTCTCTCTCTCTCACACACACACACATAAACCACCAACAAATTGACCTTTCTTTTACGCCTATTGCCATTATCACCATTTTCCTCGTCTCCAGGTTCACTGCCGCACCACCATGGCTGACGGCCTTCCAAGTTATATAAAAATAATTTATTTTTTTCAATTGATGGATTTGGGGGTCATTTTTTTTCAAAAATGATTGTTGGAATTGAACTATTGAGGCGATTATTGGATACATTGCAATCCACCAAAGGTTGAGCAATAAATGCTTCGCCGGAGAGTAGTAGGAAAATCTCCGGAGAACTTGTTGTCTTGCAAATAAATGCTTTAGATGGACTTGAGGTCAAAAAAATCGGAGGGGATCTGGCTGAAGAGTTTATTGGAATAGAGATTGAGCACAGAGATCCGTGAGATTGTCAATTGTGCATGGAGGAATTTGGTCGACGAGGCCTACACCGGGGGGGAGAGAGAGAGAGAAATAGGTTTAGTGTCGGTACGAGGTGATATGGCACCGGAGAAAATGGAGAGGGTGAAAATGAGGCATGGGAGACGAGGAAAGTGGTGACAATGGGTTTACGGGTGTTGAGAGAGAGAGAGATAAATGGGTTTAGTGGTGTTTTGAGAGAAAGGGAGAGAGGAAGATGTTAATGATAATGATGAACAATTAATTAGCTAGAGTTTTCTTTCTTTTTGGATTTGAGTGGGTAAATTGAAACTCGGTATATAATTGAATGGCCATATTCAGAATTTATTTTCTCTCTCTCTCTCTCTCTCTCTCTCTCTCTCTCTCTCTCTTTTAAGTTAACAGTGCAATTTGGAAAGAAATATAAGATTGAAACGGACTTATAAGTTTGAGTGGTAAATTAAGAAAAAAAAAATGAATAGATAAATTGAAACTCAGTATACAGTTGAATGGTCATTTTAATAATTTACTCTAACTATTATATTCAATCTATTACCCCTTTGTGTTGGATAAATATATTGATATAAAAAGATTAAAAAGTAAAAAATAAAAAATAAAAAATAAAAATACATTTTTTCTTTATATTTTACAATAATGCTAGGTGAAAGTGTTGCGCTGCGGCTATGTCCTGATGTCCATAAAAGTTTAATACTGTAGTATTTCAAGAAATGTTAAAAATTTCCAAAGATCCTAACAAAGCATCACCCTTGAGTGCTAACATACCGAAACGGAGCGCGTTTAGCCACACTGAAATTTTTTAATTTGAATAGGGGCTGTGATTAAGAAATTAGGCAAACCAAAAATTATCTCAACAAACAACAGAGCTACAAAACAGCGGGGAAATAATACTCCAAAACAAAGTAAACATTTATAACATTTTACAGTTCTACATATAAATGATTAAGCATCAACCGAAATTTTATTCATAAAAATACTTTCACTTACATTAAATCAAAATACAATTTTCTCTTTATTAAATCATTATTATCAAAACAACTTGTTTTCAATAATGTACCACCGTAATGTTACACTCAATAACAGAGTAAAAAATCGAAGTATCAAGGTGGACCGTCTCAAACGTGGCGTAGCCCCTAGCAAACCGGAATTTTCCGGTTCCTGACACCACCGTCACCTCCCTGATTTTCTCGAATTGAGCACTAGAACCCTGTACCTCAAGAGTACTACCTTTATATTCTTCATTAGTAAATACAATTGATATCAACACAAGCGTATTGCTACCATCAAGGGCCGAGGTAATGTACATACCTTGGCCCTTCCCAATCTCGGCCGAGCTTCCATTCTTGCCCTCAGTTATTTGATCGTCAGTGCAAAAGATGGTACCAAATTTGCCAAAGGACCAGACACCGTTGTCATCTCTACCTGTAACTGGGACTAGGGTGGCATTGGGCCCATCGTAATAGTCTTGGAAGTAGACCGTCATTGTGGTTTCTTTAAGTGGCCCGTGTTCAGCTTGTGAGCATATGAAAAATGTTAGAAGCAATATTGAGGAAAATTTGGTGAGGCTTGTGATTGAATTTGATGCCATTTTGGTAGATAAATACGAATATGAAAATTGGAGCTAAGGCTGTTGTTATGGGATTCTTGGATGTGTTATGACCATGGTGAAATTGATTGTATTTATAGGGTGGGGTTATCATAAGGTTTTGTTTGACAATCTCTAATTTCCATTCGAATTTTTGTATGTTGTTGGGTGGAAATTAGTGTGGGGATACGAAGTTTGTGATTACTCAGATAAAGACAAATTGAGGAATGAGGGTATAACATAGCATAGATAGTCAAGAATATAATAAAATTTTCATGGATGGATTGTGTTGGAATGTGCTTATTTTTGTAATGTTTTCCATACAAACGACAAATTACAGAATGTGATTGAATTTGTTTGACAATTTTGTCTCAAATGGTCTAAATGGTTTTTTTGACTAAATTCCGCAACTCCTCCATACTCATTCAAATACTCTTTTTTGAGGATTGAATCCACCTCTGGAATCTCATATTTAGTAATTCCCAAATTCTTACTTATCTATGTCGTACACATCCAGTATGTAAACAGATGGTCGCTAGTCGAACTTTTGCAGAAGAGTAAAAAATTGTGAAAGCTTACCTCCGAAGCAGAAAATATTTATATATACATACACGCGCGCTTTTTAGTCAGTTGCAGATAAATTAGAATTCCCTTTGTCCTCGTATTGTATTTGTGTCCCAAAAAGAATTTTTTTGATAGAACCCCAAAAGTAAAATGGACTACTAATTTGAAGGAGGGAGAATTGTTGTTTGTGCTTCTCTTGGATTAGACATTTTTAAACTGTTACTACAATTGAACTTCATCACTAATTGCAAAACTCAAGTGTTAAAATGTTTACAAACTGAACAAAATGTCTGACACCCGGCCAACCCGTACAACACTAAGGTGGCGTTTAGTAAAAAAACTGAAAATTGAAAACTGAAAAAGTTGTTTGTTTACTTCTGAAAATTGTATTTGAAAAAATGTTGTTTGTTTGAATATAACACATCTGAAAACTAAATTTTGTTTTATTATGACCATTTTGCCCTTACACCTAACTATATATGTGCATTAAATTACTGCACATATTTCTCGAATTATACATAAAGGCAATCAATTGTATTTAAAGGCAATCAATAGCATTCAAGGGTTTGAGAGATAACAAAAGAATTGGATGGCAGGAAATGATAATAGGGGACCAAGAAAATTAATTGTACTTAAGCTATCACTGCCATCCAAAAGGGGTTCTTGGACTAGGCAGATACCAATCAAATTTGCCATTTGTATACATATAAAAGAGGTTTCATAAACACATCATAAGGCAATTAGTATGCAGCAAAGACAATCAATCCATATATATATTATGTATGTATATTATCGTCGCTGTGTGTGTGTGACAAAGAGAGAGGGAGAGAGAGAGAGAGAGAGAGAGATCTTACCGAAAGAGAGCTGCTTCGTTTTGAGGAGTGGGGGTAGAGTGTTGTGTAATTTTGTGAAAAGAGAGGGAGTAAAGTGAACTTTTTACACCTTTTAAAATTAAGTTTCAGATTTATGCGGCAACTTTGCCACTTAAAATTTTAGATAAAAATTTTAAGTTTTAAGTGGTAAAAATTAAGTGCTCACTTAATTTTTTAAGTTAGTGAACAACTTTGACAACCACTTAAATCTGAACATTTTAAGTTTTCAGATTTAAGTGGCAAGTGAACAAGACCTAAGCCTTGAATAACATAATATTCCCATTTGGCCTCTGATTCGATTATCATGAATGAGATTATCATGGACGCAATGTTGTTACAATTTAAGTGAATTCTGTATTCAATGCATATATTTGCGAGAAAAAAAAAATATAGGTACTGACAGCCAATAATAATAAAACAAGAAAAAGAGATAGAAAACTAGACTTGATGAATATTCACTAGGATACGGAGCAAACTACACAACAACTGTTCCTGATATTCATAATCAATAACCAATACCTCATAGAAAAGGAAAACGGGAGCAGAAAAAACACAGGAACGCCGCTAAATTAGAGCTCGTGGTAATGTCTCCTCCAATAAGACTGCCTCAAAAGTTAAAAAAAATTAACCAGTCACCCTTTCGTGACTGTTATACGCAATAGTTCATCCCTAAAATACAGTTTGTTCTCTTTCTCTATAGAGGCCGAGTTTTACGGCCTGTGGCCCGGCCACAGACAAGAGCATTCTTTGGGATGGGATATTCGTCTCTCCATGAATTTATGGGTGAATAAACGCGAAGATAAAACTGCTGTCCCAAGTATTGTCGAGCCCAGTTCTCGGATCTAATGTTCCACATGCCCACATTGTCCATAGGCATGTATAGTGCTGTCCACGACTTGGGATAAACCTATCCACATAAACACATGTTGCCAAACAATTAGCCTCCTTTTGACTACAATTTTGAGGATGCATTGCTAGTATTGGCTATTATTGGTGGTTGATTCAATAAAGCTCAGAATTTAGTTTTGGTAAAGTTGATTTTGGTTTTCTGGTAATGTACCTGAACAGTGCAGCGCGAAATAGTGTCTCTTAAATTGTAACTTGATCGGCTTGCAGGTGACCACTGCCCTCCATCCATCCTGCCCATCCCACAAATGTTAAAAATTTGCATTTTGTTAACTTAATCATATACATAATTATGGCAAAAAAAATCCTTTATGACTTCCCTATAATAAAGCAAAAGAAATAACTACTAGGATCCTCTAGAGTAATGAAAATTAGATGGTTTAGATTTTGATACAGATTTTTCTACCTAAATTAGTCCCCACTAGAGGCAAACACCCGTTGTCAAAAGTTAAACCATCCAATGCTAAAAGAACAATCTAGATTTACTACTCTATTGTAGAGTGATTTCAATTACACTAGACGAACCAGATCCAAAGAATAATGAGGAAATATTGTAATTGCATACCCCACAACAAAGAAGAAATGGCCATCAATATGCCATGACTGCACAGTATCCTCGGAGTTTTCAAACACAACCTCCGCAAAGCCTCTAAAATCGGCCGCCATGACCGAAGTCTGCAGGTACCCTCCACCACCAGTGGGGTTGTCCGATATGGTTCCAATGCTAAAAACCCCCGAAATCTTGAAATAATCCGCCAATTTAAGGGGTGTATCACCAGGGATAAATGACACCCCATTGACTGCGTACCTCTGCTTGTTATTAATAACCGGAGCAGAGTTTGCCAGCCTAATAGTACGCGTTGTATTAACCATTCCATAGTGATAGGAGCCTTGGGGATTTGGCCTCGGTCCACTTGCAGTTAAATTTTGCCTAATGTCATATAAATGGAATACGAGTTAGTATGTGTTCTCAAGGATCCATTAATCTCAACAGAATCAATGATTAAGAATAGAACTTGTATACTGTTGTGAGATTTGGCAGGACCAGCCTGAGGGTGTGCAGGGCCTTTGTTACAGTAAAAGGTTTTACAAAATACTCCAGGAGCCCAAACTTTAAACAGGGCATTCAGACAACAAAAAAGTACCTGATAGAGCGGGCCTGATTAAGAGACCAGTCGATCTCAGTGGTGGGTCCACCGGGAGGGAGACCTGAAACACTGGTGGCTGAGTTACTATAATGAAAAATGGAAGTGGCGCTGAGGACTTGAGATGTGAAACGAGTTGAGACAACAATGTAGTAATCCTGTGGCGGTTGATCAGCTGTGACCAAAACAGAATAGGACTGCCCCAAATGGATGTCAAGGGAAGAGTAAGTGTTTTGGAGGGTATGCGTCCCTTCCGCCTCAACCAATAGCATCTTGTGCCCTTGGATTCTGAAATTTATCGAGGTCGTTAGCCCCACATTCGAAATCCTGAACCTGTAAGTTTTGCCTGCCCAACAAATTTTACATTTTCACTGAGATAACAGAAGAAAAAAAAAAAAAAAGAAGCATCGTTGTCTATATAATGATTGCAATGTGAATTATTCCTGGTTGGTGATTCTGGAAAAGGAGTTGAAGAGATTGTAACTGTAGTTTTTGAGTGACGATATAGTGAAACCACTGCTTTAGCTCTTAGTACGGTCAATTCTATCTAACCACATAAATTTTGTGCCCCCGTGTGGCTATGTTTCTTTGCTCTAACTTTGTTTTGTTGATTTAATACAACTACTACAAGGTGTGTTAGTTTTCTTGTCTGGATCTGAGGTCTAAAATCTGAATCAGAAAATTTCCCCTTTTTTTTGTCTGAATGCTATGTATGAGAAGACAGTAAACATAGATCTTTGACCATTTTGACCTTCTTTTATGCTTTAAAGTTGACCAAAAGTGTTAGGTTGGGGGCAAAATCGTATTATGCAACTACTCATATACTTCATTAACCAAAATAAACACCTAAACTCACCTCTGAAGTCTGAATTTTGGCCATTCATACTTCAGAGAGGGTCAAATAGCGGACCCTAAGGGACTTGTCATCATAACTATTACCTTGATCAACTGTGAATGTGAATCCATTTGATCCGCGGCCATTGATAAGAAGACCATCGGGGAAGGGAAGATCATGTCCACCATCCAAAATTGCTTTCAAATCCTACAAAGATCCAAAATTTCATCAAGAACTACTCATAATTGTGATATATTGATAAATCACAATTCTATTTTTTCCAGCAAAATTAATGAAAAGCGAGTATTGAGAGTTAGGATATGTTGTAAGAGAGTTATGTATACTTACAGTGTGATTGTTCTTGAACCAATCGCCAGTGAGTATGGCATAATCTCCGGCGGGAGGGGGGAAGGGGATGGGAATTAAGGGGCGGCTAGAGATTTTGATGCTACCGAAGCCACCGGCAGCCTTGTGGAAGGCAAGGGAGGGGAAGTAGAAGAAACTACCGATCTGGTCTTTAACTTGAAGGATGTAAGTGAAGTTTTGGCCTGGTGGGATGGGGCAATTGGTCCCATATACCCCATCTTGCCATGAGTTTCTTCGTTGTTGGATACCATTCCTGCTCATCATCAATCACTCAATTAACTAAGGATGTTTGTTAAAGCTCTAAGCATGAATGGAAATTATAATTCTAATTTTACTAATCTTTTTGTTCATTGACCTTGGCATTTATTGAATCCAAAAATGTTTTAAGATATAAACTAGTAATTCATTCAAAGAGCTGGAATCTGAATATGTTATAGGATGAACTTTATGTCCGAAATTAACAAATTTGAATTCTTGGAAAGTACTAAACTTGAAAACCAGTAGTAAAGATGAAAGACAAAGATATATTCAAGAGAAGAAATTACGTTCAGCACAGCATTAGTGATAAAAAGAAACATAACCGAATATTACAAGAAGACCTATTGAAAAAAAGAAGGGAAGAGTGCACTGACCAAGATAGGAGGAAAGGCTCATCCAAATTGTTGAAAACACTGACAATCACGTTGTCATTTGTCACGGACTCTATTTGTGGCCCTGGAAACTGCCCATTTATCAAAATCCCCTGCCATTTTGATATAAAAATTTCACAATCATCATCATCATCTTCATTTTCTCTTTCATGCATCCACATATACAAATATCTATAGCCAGTAATAGATCTTCATTTCTTGAAAGGGTAAGTTATTGGTAAACTAGAATAGCCATTTTCAAAATAATTATTGAGTTACGTGGTTAAACATTCATTTTGTTTTAAAACTTTTAAATAATAGTACTTCCATGGTGATGCACCCTTAGACCACGCTGAGGCTCAATGAACTGGGTTCATTGATAAGTAGAATCTATAAAGTTAATTGTTGACCAAATTACATGTGACACATCACCGCGTTCCATACATATCTAGAATCATCATTTTGAGTATAATGCACTAACATGAGTCATATACGGTTTCACAAGAAAATTAAGAAAATGCTAATGTCAAAAGTGATTTTGGCCTTGTTAACATGATTTAATTAGCACGAAACTATATATATATATATATATATATATCCTCTGGAAAATATAAACATGAAAGGCAAATCTAGTCTTGAAAAGGGAAATAGAGATAGGGAGTACACTACATTGAAGAAGAATAAATAAATAAATAAAAGTACCTGTTGTTTAACACCAAGAGGGTAAATATCACCATAAGTGACATTCCAAGTAAAGAACCTATATGGGTCCTCACCGTTAATGTTCTTCACCATTACAAACAAAACCACTACCACTGCCATCAAACACAGCACCCATCCCTTCTCTCCCATCTCTCTCTCTCTCTCTCTCTCTTTCTAAAGACGACGAAACAGTACAGAAGCAATGTGAGAGAGATTTGGAGACGGATAGAGTACGTGTTCCTTCACACTTACTCTGCCTCTCTTCTTCTTTACCTTTCTTTTTCTTTTTCTTTTTTTTGAATATATATTTATACTCTTTTTGCTTTGTTTAGAAGTGGTCTGTGTTAAGAAGACCTCTTCTTTTTTTCTTTCTTTCAGCAAGAAAGCATGGGGGTTTGAGATTCTTTAGATCCGTATAGTGTTTTTAAAGTATGAGCTGTAACTACTACTTACCTTCTTCAATAAACGCGGCCCCGCCTCTGCTCTCTTAGAAAAATAAAAATAAAAAATGATACAGTATTATTATTGTTTATAGCGCGTCAATTAACTCATTAAATGACTAAACGCTGCCCTCGAGATATACATTATCCTGTTGCATAAATTAAAACGGGACCCCGCCTACATAATTCTAAAGGTACGTATATGTTCGACGTATCTAATCTGTCCATTACGTGTTGAATACAACATACAATTTATATTAAATTTATCGTTATCAAAATGAATTTTAATTTAAAATTCATCATCATATTTAAATGTCATTTAAAATATTTATGATTTATAGGGATGGCAAAATGACTTGAATCTACATTCTTTTAACTTGGTTAGCTTCTAACAACAAGTGTCTTTTCTAAATTTGGGCCGGTTCAAATTTTAAATGTAAAACTTACATCGGATCTAATTAAGTTCAAGCATGTAAAACAAACCAATTTGACCAATTCAACTTGAAATATAATATTTTTTTCACATAAATTCACTATAATTATACTAGGTCAAACAAGTTCAAGTTGGAACATATAAAGCAATCAAAACATGATCAGATTTTCTAATAAAAAGTCATTTCGAGTTGCGTTTTTTTTATTGATTGGATTAAGATATGGCCCTAATGCAGAAAATTACGGTTTTATTTAATTATCGTATTCACCTTTGTGAAGGTACAAATTATCAAGACAAAAGAACTAAATCCGAGTGTAACATTAGGGTAAGCTTCTTATTTAATATTTAAGTCTCAAAATTGGTCAAATTGGCCCGTAGTCAACGAAGCATGTGTGAAGTTGCGATCACCGACGAATATTTAAGAAAGGTTGTTTTGTCATTTGTCGAATCGGACCCCACTGAATAAACACAAGGGTCATCGGATCCTCTTAATAAGCGCTAACGAAGATTTCTTGAGGAAAATCCTGACCTTATTAAAAAAAATAACTTTTGAAAAATTACAAGTTGATTTTATTTATACTTATAATCCCTTCAATAATTTACTCCTCACATGCTCTCTTTTTATTGTTCTTTATTTTATTTCCCTACGAGGCAGAAGGAACCGCCGACATTAGTGGGTATATTTTTTTGAGTAAATATTATCAATGGTAACTGAACTATTGGCAAATTTTACCAGTAGTCACTGAACTTAATTTTGTTACACTTTGACCATTGAACTTTTAAAACGTACTACTATTGGCCACTCCGTTAAATCTCACCGTTAGTTTTTGACGAAATCAATATCACGTGATTTTCATGTGCAATAGAAGGGGCATTTAAGTCTTTTTCCATTTTCTTTTTCTTTTTTCCTTTTCTTTTCTTTTCTTTCTTCTTCTTCTTCTTCCCCTTTCTCCTCCTCTTTCTTCTCAGACGAATTTCTTCTTCTTCGAAACCCACCAAATTCAATTCAATTCAATTCAGCAAAAAAAAAACAGACCTCTTGATTTTACACACCAAATTAATCTAATTCAGCTAAAAAAAAACCCACCAAATTAATTCAATTCAGCAAAAAAAAAATTAAAGAATTCGAAGAAGGAGATGCAACAAATCAAAGAACAACAACATAACATAACAACAAAATACACCATTTTGGAACGAAAAACCGATCGGAACAAAATACGCCGGAAGAAGAAGAAGATTGGAAGGAGGAGGAGAAGAAGAATAACCGCTCGGAAGAAGGACAAGAAGATTGGAACGAAAAGGAGAAGAAGAAGAAGAAAAGAAGAACAGATCGGAAGGAGAAGAAGAGGAGATCGGAAGAAGAAGAAAAGAAGAACAGATCGGAAGGAGAAGAAGAAGAGATCGGAAGAAGAAAAGAAAAACCGATCGGAAGGAGAAGAAGAAGAGATCGGAAGAAGAAGAAAAAAGAAGAAGAAGAAAAGAAGAACAAATCGGAAGGAGAAGAAGAAGAGATCGGAAGAAGAAGAAAAAAGAAAAGAAAAGGGTAAAAAGTGCAAAATGACTTAAATGCCCTTCGTATATCATGTGACAAGTACATGTCATGATTCCCGCCAAAAACTAATGGTGAGATTTAACGGAGTGGCCAATGGTAGTACGTTTTAAAAGTTCAATGGTCAAAGTGTAACAAAATTAAGTTCAGTGACTACTGGTAGAATTTCCCAATAGTTCAGTAGCCATTGATGGTATTTACTCTATTTTCTTTCAGCGAAAAATATGTTTTTTTCGATTTGATTTTGAAAAAATTAGGTAAGCATTTTTCATTTCAAAAATTTCTCATGCTCTCCTATACTTTTTATTTATATTATTATTAATATATACTTTAAGAAAATGTTTAGATTCTCCACGTAGAAGTTAAAAAGAATTCCGTGAAACGGAAAAGGAAAAAAAAAACACGTGGCACAATATGGAAAAAAGGGGTTTATTATTAATATTAGTGATATGATATATATATATATATATATATAGGTGGGTGCTATTGACATACACCAAAATATTTACTAACACTCCGTCATATTTATTCGGCCCTTAAGGTTCGAGTATATGTGTACATACTTGATACTTAGGGACCGAACCATTTTTTAGTACAAAAAATTACACTGGCTCGGCCCTTAAGGACCGAGTATGTGCACATATATTTGGTCCTTAAGGGTCAAGCCAATGTACACATGCTCGGTTTTTAAGAGCCGAGCCAATTTGGAGTGTTAGAGAGTATTTTGATGTGTGTCAATAGTAGTCCTCTATACATATAACATATTATATTATATTGAGCGCGTGTTTGGGATGGGTACCCTATTTCCCATCCTCGACCCGACCTTGTCCAATTTTGAGAATTTTTGACTAAAAATGGCAACGGGTCGGGTATGGGGCGGGTTTGGCCAGTACCAAACCCGACCCGCATATATATTACCCCGCCCCGAACCCGCCCTAAATCCGAGACGAGTTTTTTTAAAAAACCCAAACCCGCACCGCAAAGTATACCTAGGAGCCCCGCCCCGACCCGCCCCAAATTATTATTATTATTATCATTATCATTATCATTATTATTTATAAATATATAAAAAAATAAAATTAAAGAAGAGGTGTTAATGTATATAATCTAATGCTCTACATTTGGTAAAAAAAATGTCTATTTTTTTGTAAATAAATACTATATATATATAATTTTTATATTAATATATTTATATATATATATACAAGCGGGTCGGGTCGGATTTTTAGTGGGCAAAACCCTAACCGCCCCGAACCCGGTCCGGGTTTTAAAAAAAATTACCAAACCTGCCCCGGTCTAAAAAAACCCCGCCCCATCCGGGTTGGGTTGGGTCGGAAACCTGCCCGGTTGGGTTTTTCTGCCATCCCTATTCTTGACCCGGCCCCGTACTTGACCCTTATTGTTTTCTCTCCATAATTGATCTAATTAGGTAAGTACTCGCAAGAAGAAAAGTAAGGATCAACTTTGTTTTTGGGTAGTTTCTTGTTTAAAATATGATGTCTTAGAATCAAATTCATGATGATTTTGTATTTTTGTGTTGGCTTAGAAAAAATAAAAATAGCAATGTAATAATACGCAGTCAATTGACTATCCTCACTTGAAAACCTTCTAACTTAATGTACATTGTAAAAACACTGATAAGCAATCATTGATTAAGCAAATTATGGTCATAGCTAGAGTTTAGACTGTTATAAAATTTAGGTGATTTAGAATTTTGATGCATGTCTAATCTCCCTTGGCTTTAGCTCAGTAAAGTAAATTGGATTGCCATACATTTTGTTTTCAAGAATATTTGTCATGTATACATATTCAATATTTGAAAAGTTTAGATCGGAGTGAAGAAGAATCTATTAAAAAATATAAGTGGGTCAAAACATCAAACACTTTATGCCTATTTGTTTATAATGCTTTATGTGACACGAATGATCAAAACTTAAATAAATTTTTTGGAGGACTCACTTTCTGTTATAATGTGAGTTTGGGTAGTTTGGTATTATTTTGTGCAATTGAAACTTTTTGAGGAATTGCCGTGATTTATGTTATCATTGTTCAATTGAACTTGAGAGTTTAACCTCATGCCTAAAAAAGTATAAATTTGTGCAATCTTCTAATTATTTTACTTTCATAGATTGGAACATTTTAGAAAAGAAAAAATTGCATTTCTTTATAATAATAGATGTAATGAAATCATGCCGAAGGCTAGAGGAGAAAGAGCTGGAAATAAAAACCCTATCATTATGGGTGTTTTTAAAAGAGATATACAATATAACAAATTGTTAATCAAAATAGAAGAAAGTGTTAAAACAGATTATTAAAGGTGCTTTTATTGGTACCCATGCACTTTTTTCTATCCTAAAAGAGTGAAAAAAACAAAAAAAACAAAAAAAAAATAGGGCTTAGATGGGGCTGCCTTTAAGTTAATGGATTAGGCCTCCCAATAGCATAGGGTCCGGCTGCGATACCAAGTATTGAACAAGTAATCGTATATGTGGTACTCATGTGACTAAAAGTTCTGATTGACATCTGTACATAAATAAAACTATTTTATATTTCTATTAAGTTAATATTACAAATACATAAAAAATAATATTTGATGGATTAGAATACTGTCGTAATCTTGAGTAATGACTTTCGAACTTGGTATATTTAGTTCAAGTAAAAATTATTTTACCACCAGAACAAAGAAATATATATATTATGTGAGGCTTAATCTCAATTATATATTCACCACTAACTAATACCATGTCGACACATTACCATATGGTTTATATCCCATTTTTATGTTCCTCAATCAATAATTATTGTTTTCTTTTATATAAAGGTGTATAAGTTTGGCTTGTGTACTCTAGGCTAGTTTTTTGGTCCTAGTCTACTCAATTATCAATCCAACAATTTGCAAATAGGAGATTTGCTATGTAAATTCAATTCCCTCAAGGGAACAATTTTTTAGCACAGCCAAACACTAAAAAACAATAAGGGTGCGTTTGATTGCAAGCATGAAATTTACATGGAAAGAAAATAAGTTCCAGATAATTAAATTGCCTAGAATTGAGTTGCATGGAAAATGTAATTAAATGTGTTTGATTGCCTTAATTTTTTACCCGAAAAATATTGGTTGTATTGTGACATTTTTAATGTAGAAAAAATTATGGGTATTTTTTTTTACATAATTTTATAGTCATGATGGATCTTGTTTAATTGATCTTGATTAGTAAATTTTAAATATTAAATTTTTATTAAATTTTGAATTTTGTAGTTTAAGTTATAACATTTTTAATGTAGAAAATGAGTAAAATTTTGTCTCGAAAAACGTGCAATTGCCTAGAAATAAAAACAAGCTCCCCCCCCCACAGAAAATATTTTCCTTTGCAAGGAAAAGTACATGAATAGTAGAAAAAGTGAGAATGTGGGTGGAACCAGGGGCGGAACTGGGCCCTGGCCCAGAGGGCTCCAGCCCAGCCCAAGATTTTTTTTTCCCACTAGTTATATAAAAAAAAATATTATTAGACCAATAAATTCCTTAGTCCAGCCCACTCCAGCCCACAATTAGCCCAGTCCAGCCCACCCCAGCCCACAATTAGCCCACAAAAAATCAAATAAATTAAAAAGTTTTGTGTTGTTGTCAAACTAGAGCCTCTCTCAATATAATTTTTATGAATACTAATTTTCTTCCATAAAAAAGAATTACATTTAACTATATTATTTTTATTTAAAAAAAATTACTGTAGGAATAAATTTTTTGCTTAAAAAATTGTCATAAATTTTTGTGTTAATTCAGCCCACCCCATCTAAAAATCCTGGGTCCGCCCCTGGGTGGAACAACCATATTTTCCATGGAAAAATGGTCAATCAAACACACCCTAATATCTCAAAGTACATAAGAGAGGAAAACTTAATAAACATCAACAGAGAGACATAAGAAACGAAACCATAACAAGATCAACAAACAGTACTACTCCTCTAGGACTTCATTTGGAGCATATCCACTGCAGTCTTATTCTCTTGAAACACCTTAGCAAGAATATCATCAGAAATTGAAGGCTTCGATCCAAACACCGCTATAGAAATTGTTATCGCGCCCGGGGTTTGGCTATTGAATGAAGCCCAAGCCGCAGAGTATCCACCAACACTCTGTTCAAAGTGAACAAGTCCAACTGGAAAAACAAATACGACACCGTTTTCCAATATTTTAGTAATGAGCCGATTCTCGGGGTTTGAAGTGACGAAACCAACAAAGAGCCTTCTGTGACCGTCAATACCTCAGAGGCACGCGGGTGAATGCGAGGAAGATTGATCCCTGCTGGTCCATAGTAAAGGCGGGCCATTGAGACGCCAAGAGTGTTGAGAATTTTCGGTAATTGTGCATGTTGATTGTGATGACTAATGAATGAACCCGTGGAAGAATTTTTGACACGACCATAACGGTTTTTCCGCTGTAGAAGTCACTGGCTTGAACTTCCATGGGGTTCTTGCACGCAACACCATTTGCTTGCACTGAAAAACAAATTTTATGCGGTTAATTTTATTTACCATGTGACGTGAAGACATGAGATAAAATTTACAACAATCTCACGAATAAGTCAATGCATTATTTGTTTATTATACAGTATAAATTCGATCAAATAAATTAATCAGCATGTCACTACTTAGACAGATTACCTGAGCTACTGAAATCTGCAACACAAAAATCCTGAAGAGCAGCATTGTCATATGCAAAGGTGATGCGGCTCCATTCGGAGCTGCAAAGCAGAGGAACAAAATATGCTTTGCTGCCATTGCAAAAGTTCGTAATGGGAATGAAGAAAATGAAGCAGGGGCGTGGCTAGGTTTAGACTTATAGGGTCTAATGATCCCGCTTAGTATTTAAAATACAAATTTAAAGAAGGTAAATTTTGGATACATTTAAGTTGATGTGTATAATCAATACCACTTAAATTTAGAAAAAATGGTTAGTAGTTGGGTCAAATGATAATAAGTGAATAAAAATATAAGTGGCTCGCACATATTTTCCATGAAAATGTTATTAAGTCCAAAAGATATCCCGAAATTGTGTTCCAAATGCATTCGGATCACACAAATAATATAACCAAGAGTTATGAGGGAAAGATACACATTTAACTTTGCTATTTGTGCCGAATAACATTGTTCCTTTGTCATTTCTTTTAATTGATAATTTAGTCATTACAATACATTATTAAATGACTCCGCTAACCAAACTTTTTGACTACGCCACTATTGAAGAGTAGTTATTAAGAGTTTGAGTGATGGAATGAGACTCTTTTTACACTTCTTATATAGAGAATAATTAACCTAGTACATTATCTTTAATTAGTTGGAAACATGGCATAGACATGTACACCGGGCAGAAACGGCCGGAATATCTTTGAATCAGATTAGTCTAAAAATGTTGGAAAATTTATTTTATAAATTTATTTTTGATCACCTTTTACTTCTATATGGGTCTCACGCATTAAATATTTCGGGTCTGGATCATAATTCGTTAGTAAAATAAATTTTGGGTGAATGAGAAATTATCTTCGAAAGTAACCAAGTTTAAGAAAAACTAGAAAATAATTAATTCAACCCAAATATTCTATCAGCATGTTTTCCTTCTCTTCTGACCAAACATGGCCTAAGCTCCAATAGTCATATGCCTTTTGGCACAAGCAGTTACACCCAACCGTTGTGCCTCCCTTACTTTTCATGTCTATATACAGGAGGCTTCCCTCCTTAATTGAACAATCCTTCTGGTCCTCCATATAGAACAAATTCCTTCTTCTATTCCTCTATTTCTTCCTATTCTGATAGAGTGATTTAGAGAGAGTTCAAACACAAGTTAAGGTTCGCCGTCTCTCATAGTTTGGAATGCTTTTACTGTGAGAGGTGACTGTTGTATCCTGGGAGGCAACTGCCATTAGACCATAAGCACCAATGCGGGGCAGAAATTGCCTTAAGGCTATAGAGTCAAACTCTAGCCTCGGTTATCCACTGTTCACTGAAATCTTCGTCACAGTTGAATTTATCTCTGTAAGTGTTCTGATTAATTACTTTTAATATTAATTTAATTACAATCAATTAATTTTCAAATACTTTTCACTAACAAAAAAGATGTAATTTTAGTTGGACTAATTCACCCCAAGTGTGTGATTACGAATCAGTCGTCCCAGGTTAATAAATTGCATGATTAAATTAATCAAGAAATGGCCGGCCAAACTAGGATTGAACCATTACTTGTTTTACATTTTTATATACAAAGTTTTTATCATTTGAAGCAGGGCAGGTCACTTGGGCTGTTCACTGTCCTGAGCTAATTATTAATAAGCAAACTAAGGTGATTTTAGGGTTCCTAAACAGAATTGTTAACTTCGAGTTTTTGTGGTTTTTTGGAATTTTATTGGTAGACTCAAAGATAAAGATCAATTATTTTTTTCAAAAGCAAAAAAGTAAGGTTAAAAATCTCTTCCTTCTAAATACAACAGATCTTATGAGTTGGAGAATAAAACCCATAACCTCCAATTAAGAAAGAAGTTTGCATCAATATCACTTGAATTAAAGATGCAGATTACCAACAGTTGAAAATAAAATGAGTGATTTTTACAATTTTTTATTACTTTCATATTACCATACCAATCAGTTGTTTGTTCAACTATTTTCAAACTTTCCAGTCAAATGAAACCTTCAAGTCAGCCTTTTTCATTTTTCCTTTGAATATGATTAATCAAGTTTGGCCAAAGCCATTTTACACATCCATTGGTAGATTAATGAAGATAAATATTCTATAAAAGAACATGGAATTTTTTTGCCCTAGTGAAAACAGAGACACTTCCTTGTGGAAGCTGGTGAAACACTTTGGTTGTGGAATCTTAACTACATGCGATTCTTTAAATGTAAAACAGTGAACTATATGATAAGAGTAGCTATATTGGCAACATGATTGTCTATTTGCCGAATCATAGTAATGCTTTAGGATTTGTACTGTACATTTTTTAAGTTGTACAACTCTAGCAATAAGTATAATTGTTTTGGCAATAGTATCATCCTATAGTACTAAAACTAAGGATAAATTATGTTTGAACTATGATCAAAGAATACTTTTAGCCATAACACCGTGGAACAACATGGCAGAAACTATTATTTTTGCAGTCCATTACATTTTAATAGGATTTCATGTATCAATAAAGATAAAAATAAGCTGATTACAAACCAGAAATCACCTTAAATAAATACCTCAAATATATATGTGTGTCAACAATCTTAAAAGTTCATGGCTTAACTTGAATAACAACTTTTCCAGCATTGGAGCTAGAAAATATGGACCCAAGGATCTCCAAGAAGCTCTCAATACCATGGTATACTTTGTGTTTCGAAATAATTTTCCCTTCTTTTAAATATCCTTCCATTTCCTTCTCAAAGTCTCCGAACCGATCCAAATATGAGCCAACTAAAAACCCTTCCATTTTCACTTCTTTCCCTATCATATTCATTAGGTTCCTTACACCTTCCCTCTCCGTCCAAATCTGCAAAAGTTAACCAGTTCGCTGTGACAAAAGCAACCACATAACAAATATAAAGTCTCATATTAAAAGGCAAAAACTCTACTTGTATTTTGTTCCTCCATCTCAAATCCGTTGTCCTTTATGGAATGTCACAAATTAGAAGTCCACTTTTTTTTTGCGGAACATAATTAACATACCATAAATCACCATAGAAAATAAGTTTTGTATGTTCAAAACCATTGATTGTGATAAAAAAATTGCAGTCTTCAGTGATCCATTGGAACCGAAGATAACAAGTAGAGTCTTCCCAATAGGTCACCAGGCTTGAAGTAACTTCGTGACTGATGGAGGTGGCCATTCCACGTTTGCTTTGTTCGTGAAGGGAGATCCTAAGCTCTGTGATATGACATCCCCACCTGGTTGGTCTCATAGTTGTGCGAAAGCGGGACATGTGGACCACCGTTTAAGGGGATAGCTTTTAGTTAGCCGTTGAAGGAGAAGGGGAAGTGGTACAATGAACTTTATGATTATGATATTCACCGGATAACAAAATCAAATTTCCAGAAAATTTCAGTGGTTCTTCTGTAATTATCTACCTTCCTTACATGAAGGGGAATTCGAGCTATTGTTATACAAATATAATGCATAGTATTAAATCCGTATGTTATATTGTATCATCGTTAGAGACGTTTAGCAAATAATAACACTATGGTCCATGAACAGAAATATTTACATAGATGTGTATATATGATTGAATCAAGTTACCTTGTTGTATTGAGAGATCATCCCACATACTGGTATACGCGCGCCTCTGTTGACATGGTTAAGGACAGCCTCCAACATTTTACCACCAACATTTTCAAAATATATATCTATACCATTAGGGAAGTACCTGCATATGTGCAACAATTAGTATTTGATTGGAACCATGCCTCTTAAAAAAATCTGCTACATTTAAATTACTTGTGAGGGATGAATTCTTTGGTCTTACAAAAGGGAATAATTTTCCTCACTAGAACACTGACTGCGTAAAAATAGAATAAAGCTGCGCAAATACTTGCGTTGTGTTTGGTTGATTGAGTATTCAATGCACTTAAAATTGTTTTAGCATCTCACTCATAAACAAATCTCTCTCGCAATATTTATATGTGGTCGAAGTGTAGCCTAGCTTAAAGCAATAAAAAGTAAAATTACCCGGTTGCTATTTCATCAAAAGCTTCATAAAAGTTAGTGTAGAGAATCTCATGGAAAAGAAATTTAAACGGAAGGAATTGCTTTACTTGCTCAGAGCAGCATCAAGGTTTGTCTCTTTGTGGTAATTAAATGCGTCATCATATCCCAATTCCTCCTTTAATAGCTTCACCTGCATTAGAATAAGGTTGAGAACCTCACAAAAGAAATAGCTAAAAAATATAATTTAATTTCTTCATTATTTTGCTTCTCAAATGTTTGTAAATATTAGTACATACTGTTTTTTTTTCTAAATTAAGAGTCAGATTTTTTGTAGGACGACCCAAATGTATAATCAATTTTGGAACATAATCATTTGATAAATTTTGTTTTATTATTTTGAAAGTGATAATATAACTCTTAATTTATAAGTGTGCTTTTAATTATATGCCTCTCTTTTAAGTATTGATATTAGCACTCCACTTGAGTTCTTTAGAACGGTTTTTCTATACATTGAAAGTACTTTATGTTGCGCCAAACCGCTCACAACCGAGCACGACGCAACGTCGAGGGATCTCACAAGCCCAAATGGTTTACCCGAAAGAACAACCGACACAAAAAAGCACACCCACAATAGAGAAATAGGAAATAAAGAAGAAATAGCGCAAGACAAGGTTTTACCGTGGTGTCGGCGTAAAAGCCACTAATCCACACAGATGATAGCTTCTATTGATAATTGGAACAAAGAGTGATTACAAGCACACAAGAAAATTTTCTCACTTTTTAGCTCTCAAGTCTTACTTACAAGTTATCTACACAAATGAGCCAAAAACTAACTAAATACGCAAAGTGCAGTAACCATGATCGATCATGGTATACCCCATGATCAATCATGAAAGCCCACTGGAATTTCTGCCGACTCTATGATCGATCATGGACATACCCATGATCGATCATGGTCCACCAAAAAACAAATGTGAGCCAATCTTCACAAATCTCCACCTTGGCGAACCATGCAGCTATTCATCGAGCAAATTGCATACCTCACTCCACTTGTTCCTCCATCAATACTGCCATAGCATCACACCCGGCCCCGAAGAGCCTCTACCCCCGAATGGGGCCTCAACACCAAAGAATGTTAACCAAAGTCGAGCAATGCTCAAACTTGGTTATCGGTACCACCTTCGTCATCATATCTGCGGGATTATCCTTGGTGCCAATTTTCTTCAAAATCACTTCACCACTCTCGATAATCTCCCGTATAAAATGAAACCGAACATCGATGTGCTTCGTCCGTCCGTGATGAACCTGGTTCTTGGCCAAATGAATAGCACTTTGGCTATCACAATGTACATCGACATTCTCCTGAACCATCCCCAAATCACCTATCAAACCCCGAAGCCACAATGCTTCCTTGACTGCCTCTGTTGCTGCAATGTACTCTGCTTCCGTAGTAGACAACGCCACTACACCTTGCAACATCGACCTCCAGCTAATCGGACCACCACTAAATGTGAAAACATACCCTGTGGTCGATCGTCGCTTGTCAAGATCCCCAGCATAGTCCGAATCAACATAACCGTAAATAATAGACCCCTCGGTTCTCTGGTACACCAATCCCTTATTCTTCGTTCCTTGTAGATACCGCAAAATCCACTTAACGGCATTCCAATGCTGTTTCCCCGGATTTGCCATGAATCTACTCACAATGCTCACTGCCTGAGCAATATCCGGTCGAGTACACACCATGGCATACATCAAGCTTCCTACCGCACTCGCATACGGAACTTGAGCCATATACTCCACCTCTTCATCTGTTTCTGGAGCCATAGTTGCCGAGAGCTTGAAGTGAGGAGCCAATGGAACACTCACAGGCTTTGAGTCCTGCATCCCAAACCAAGCTACCACTTTCTCTAGATATTGCCTCTGAGTGAGGCACAATCTTCCCTTCTTCCTCTCCCTTACTATCTCCATTCCCAGAATCTTCTTAGCTCCACCCAAGTCCTTCATCTCAAACTCGAGACTCAACTGAGCCTTCACCGTGTTGATATCAGACATACTCGATGAACAAATGAGCATATCATCAACATATAAAAGTAAGTAGATAAACGAATCCCCCTTGAGTTTCTTGAAATAAACGCAATGATCAAAATCACTCCGCTTGAATTTCTGAGCCATCATGAATGTGTCAAACTTCTTGTACCATTGTCTAGGCGATTGCTTCAACCCATACAAGGACTTCTTCAGTTTACAAACACAATCTTCCTTGCCAACAACCTTGAACCCCTCCGGTTGAGATATATAAATCTCCTCCTCTAGATCCCCATGCAAGAACGCCGTCTTGACATCGAGTTGTTCAAGCTCTAAGTCAAACTGCGATACCATAGCTAATAGCACTCTAATGGAAGTGTGTTTTACTACCGGAGAGAAGACTTCATTATAATCCACCTTCCCGCTGTGCAAAACCCTTAGCTACTAATCTTGCTTTATACCGAACATCCGAATCTAGAACCCCATCTTTCTTGGCAAACACTTATTTGCACCCAATTGACTTTTTCCCCTTTGACAACTTGCAAAGATCCCAGGTTTCATTCTTGTGAAGAGAATCCATCTCTTCACCCATGGCCGCCTTCCATTCATCACAATGACTATCCGCCACTGCTTCCCGATAAGAAGTCGGTTCATCGCCATAAACCACCAATGCATATGCCACACTATCTTCATAGCCAAATCGTTGCGGTGCTTGTCGAGCTTTAGGCTCTCTTCCACTCGCCAAAGACGGTACCTCTCGTTGTTGTTGACTAGACCCCTCAATAGGAATCTCCCCATTCTCCGAATCACTATCGGAAGAATCAACCGGATTAGTCACTTCCGATTGCACCGGAATAGTCACCACTGGCGTAGTAACTTTCGTTTGCACCACTCATCTCTTCTCACTCTCATCGAGAGCCTTTACATTTTGTCCCGTAGGCATCTTGAGCAAAGAAGCCTCATCAAATGTAACATCTCTGCTAACGACCATTTTCTTGTCTTGAAGACACCACAACTTGTATCCCTTGACTCCAATTCTTGAACCCATAAAGATCGCCTTTCTGGCTCTTGGATCAATCTTATCTTCACGGACGTGATAATAAGCCGGACACCCAAATATGTGTAATAAATCGTAACTTGCATGAGATCCTGTCCAAACCTCCATAGGAGTTTTGTAATCGACCCCTAAAGATGGCAACACGTTCACGATGTAGCTCGCATAAGATAAGGCCTCCGCCCAATACTGTTTTCCCAAATTTGCATTTGATAGCATACACCTCACTTTTTCAAGTAAGGTACAGTTCATCCTCTCAGCTACTCCGTTTTGCTGTGGTGTACCTCTAACCGTGAAATGGCGAACAATTCCCTCATCTTGGCAGTACTCCTTAAACGGATCACTAGTGTACTCTCCGCCGTTATCGGATCTAAGCACCTTGATCTTCCTGCCAAGCTGATTTTCGACCATCTTTTTCCACCTTAGAAACACCCCAAAGACCTCGTCTTTGTGCTTCATGAGATATACCCAAATCCTCCTAGAAAAATAATCTACAAATGTAACAAAGTAATGATTACCTCCTAAGGATTTCGTCTTGGAAGGTCCCTAGACATCCGTGTGTATGTAGTCAAGAAACCCCTTCGTGCAATGAATAACCGTCCCAAACTTTACTCGTGTCTGTTTCCCGAGCACACAATGCTCGCAAAACTCCAGCTTGCAGCTCTTCGCACCCTTGAGCAAACCTTGTTTACATAACACCGTCATCGCCTTCTCCCCGGCATGTCCCAATCTCATGTGCCATAATCTCGTCGAATCTGAACTTGTACTTGCTCCACCAGCTTCCGTAGAAACTGAAGCACTGCCCGTCACCGTACTACCTTGAAGGAAATAGAGATTACCCTCTTTCTTTCCCTTCATCAACACCAAGGCACCGGAAGTAACCTTTAGCATTCCACCCTCGAGCATAATCTTGCACCCGTTGGAATCTAAAGAACCCAAAGAAATCAAATTCTTCTTCAGATTCGGGATGTACCTAACTTCATTCAGAGTTCTGATTGCTCCGTCATGTAGCTTCAACTTGATCGTTCCAATACCCTCCGTCCTACAAACGTGATCATTGCCCATCAAAATCGTTCATCCATTCACCTTCGTCAAGGTATAGAAAAGGTCCTTGTCTGAACACATGTGGTACGAACAACCCGAGTCTAGAATCCACTCGTCCGTTGAGCTTTTCCTAGGAGTAACCACTAACATACTCTCGAAATCATCATCCCCTGAAGTAACAGAATTCGCGGTATCATCCGCATTCTTCTTCTTCCCTTTGTCTACCCAAGCGTTAGGACAATTCTTCTTCATATGCCCTTTCCTTTTGCACTTGTAACATTCCATGTTATCCAAGTACTTAGTACGTGACTTGGACCGAGAGTTATTGTGCTTTGCTTGTTTTCGATCATCTATCCTTCCCTGCGTCACCAACGCATCGGACGATGTACTACATTTCTCCCTCTGTCTCTACTTATTACCAAGCAGTGCCGAAGAAACGTCCTCATATTTCACTGAATCCTTACCATATAACAAAGTGGTACTCAAATGGTTATAGGATTCCGGAAGTGAATTGAGCAACAAGATAGCCTTATCCTCATCTTTCATGTCCTCGTTCAAGTTTAACAAATCCGAAATCATCTTGTTAAACTCATCGACATGCTCACTCATTGATGTACCTCTAGCATATTCAAACCGAAACAACTTCTTCTTAAGATAGAGACGATTCTCTATGCTTTTCGTCATGTACTTCTCTTCCAGTATCTTCCATATGCTAGCCGCGGATTTCTCACGCATAACGTAGTATATCACATTTTGAGCTAGATGCAACCGGATAGTGCTACAAGCCTTCAAATCATACTCTTCCCATTCAATATCTGTCATCGTCGTGGGTTTAGCTGCCACACCCAACAATGCCTTGTGCAACTCCTGTTGGATCAAGACATCTCGCATTTGGCATTGCCACATGCCGAAAATTATCAACTTTCCATCGAATTTCTCAACGTCAAACTTTATCGCTGACACCTTTGAGGTCTTAGAAGTAGTCATCTTCAATCACCAATGGACTTGACAAACCAACAACGAGACAAAGATTGAAAAAATCTCACTTAGGAATTTTATCAAACACTTGGCGTGCGACACAAATCCCACCTTTCTCGTTTTAGCCTCTGATACCAATTTGTTGCGCCAAACCACTCACAACCGAGCACGACGCAACGTCGAGGGATCTCACAAGCCCAAATGGTTTACCCGAAAGAACAACCGACACAAAAAAGCACACCCACAATAGAGAAATAGGAAATAAAGAATAAATAGCGCAAAACAAGGTTTTACCGTGGTGTCGGCGTAAAAGCCACTAATCCACACAGATGATAGCTTCTATTGATAATTGGAACAAAGAGTGATTACAAGCACACAAGAAAATTTTCTCACTTTTTAGCTCTCAAGTCTTACTTACAAGTTATCTACACAAATGAGCCAAAAACTAACTAAATAGGCAAAGTGCAGTAACCATGATCGATCATGGTATACCCCATGATCGATCATGAAAGCCCACTGGAATTTCTGCCGACTCCATGATCGATCATGGACATACCCATGATCGATCATGGTCCACCAAAAAACAAATGTGAGCCAATCTTCACACTTTATACATTGAAAATACTTTTTAAAATGATGTAATACTTATGTCAAAAGCTAACAGCCATACATTTCTTTTATTATGAGCCGCAATTCACATGTTTGCCTCGGCCCTCGGTCGCTTAAAGCTTAGGATTGGCCACTATTTTTCTTGTACTATAATTATTAATGTGTCAAAAAAATGCATTGGTTAGTGTTTTAAACAATTTTCATAGTAATCAATACATTTTCTAACACATCACTTATACAATTATATTATATATTTGATTAAAGTTGGTATATGTAAAATTACTATTTTATCCTGTGGTTAGGCCTATTGACTTCTTTTACTTCTGCATTTTACCTAAATGGGTCACCAAAATTGTTAAAGCAATAAGGTCCAAGTTTCCTCTTTTCCTGAAGCGGACCACTAGAATTATCGAAGCAATAAGGTGATGTTGACTAGCTAACGTTTTTGCACACTGCAAATATTACTAAGATTAAATTTTTCTGTCATGTCCTAATTCCCTAATTGCACCAAAAAAATCGTCACCACCCATATTTCAATTGTCAGTTTGTCGAGGTAAATTGGGAGAAGAGAAGGCACAAAATCATTTCTAACTTTTAATTTAACTCCAATCAATCACCTATCGATAATACAATCCCACCTATTTATTTTATAATAATATTCTCTTTGTTCCAAATTTTACATTATTGAGACTTGCGAGTAACATGTTAACAAAAAGGAGCAATGGATTGAACCAAAATTCAGACACCAGCACTAGAGAGAATTACTCTACTATTTTAATATAATCTTTAGCGAAAATTTTGATTGAATTTGGTAATTTAAAGTGTTGAAACACCGCGTAATTATTATGCAAGGGAGAATACCTTCTCATCGGATCCGGTGCTTCCGACAACTCGACAGCCTTTAAGTTTGGCCAATTGTCCGGCATACATTCCAACACCTCCGGCCGCCGCAGATATTAAGACATTAGATCCAGGCTTAGCATTTGCAAGTACCTCTATCCCAACCCATGCAGTAAACCCAGGTAATCCTGTATATTTATACATATACATTAGGTGTTATATAAAAATGAAGAACTTTTGTACAAATTAACAAATGGTTGATGTTATATACACCCTTATTTTATAGCCCCCACCGACCTTCACCCAAAGGTTAACTTCGGGAGCTGTCGAAGGTTCAATGATCACTTACGATGACAGACTTTCATGTTACAACATGTAGTTAGTGAAGTCGCCCCATAGCCCTCTCCCCCGAGAACCTAAAAAGTGTCAGGGGGATAGGGAGAGGGCATACGGGGTAGAGTCTCAATATCTAAGCATAGCAAATAAGATCTAATTCTTACTCCGGTCTTTGTACGATGGTCTGACTTCCGGAATTAACTCTCAACAGTTTCCAGAACACTAGAATTTTGAAACAAGGATTTTTTTATAAGGGCAACCAAAATATTAACCATTTGGTGTTAAGACTACAAATTAGGGTTGGTTGCCTCGATACATAACATATAAGTTGGTAGCAAGTTGTCGATTTAATGGTTAACATTCGATGGTAATTTACCAAGTTAGAGGTTAAAATTCGAGAACCTTTTTGCTGAGATCAAATATTAGTGAAATATTTCTAAAAATTGACTCGTCCAAAGTTTGCCGAATGTTAAATCAGTGAAAGGTCATCGAATCAAATGTTGAAGTTCGGCAACAAGATACCGAGTCGGTACTTATATTTGGAGTGTTACCATATGGGGTTAATTGCCCCAGTACATAACATACAAATTGGTAGCAAATTGCCCACTTAAAGGTTAATATTCGGTGGCAATTTACTGAGTTACAGGTTAAAATTTAGTAACCTTTTACCGAGATCAAATGTTAGTGTAATATTTTTATAAATTGATTCAGCCAAAGTTTTTCAAATGTCAAATATGTGAAAAGTTACCGAATTAAATGTCGAAGTTCAACAACAAGACACAAACTCGGTACTTAAATTTGAGGTGTCCCTATATGGGTGCCATGATCAATAATTGTTAAATTGTGGCATTAAGGCTACATTAGTGTTTTGGCTACAAAATCGAGGTACCTATAACATCACCCCAAATTATCCGTTTGAACAAAATTATTAATTAAGAATGTAGCCTATAAAAGTTTATATTTTTTTTTCTCTTTTTACTTAAAAAAACAAACAATTACTAATTTCGTGTAATAGGCAATAGGCGTGGGAATCGGTCAATTTGGTTTGATAAGTTGCGTAGACCACAACCAAAATCATGATACTTGGCTCTCGTTGGATTTAGCTTTTTATAAATTTTAAAAAGTGATATTATAAAACTTATTTCACATCAACACAGTGCAACTTTAATAAAGCTCTCCATCACATTAACAATGCAACTTTAATAATAGTGTATCAAACACAAATTCATTTTGAAATTTGTTTCTAAAAACTCAACTGTAAAAAAAAAAAAAACTTTAAAAATAGTGTACCAAACAGAAATCAATTTTAAAATTTGTTTTTAAAAACTCAACTTCAAAAAAAAAAAACACTCAAAATCTCCAACCAAACATGCCCTTGGTGTTTTATGTTTTTGAAAATCCAAAAACAAAACCAAACAACGGGTTTTTTTTGGAATTTTCGGCATTTATATTTTTGATATTATTCAAAATATTTTTAATATTTCAACTATTTTGTTTTCTTGGTATATATACTCAATTTTATTTTTTAGCATTTTCATCAAGACAATGATTATATTATTCAATTTTTACATATGGATTAATAGATTATGATAACTTCATTAACATAAAAGTCTTAAAATATACAAAACCTTGAGCAAATGAGACACAAATTTTAAGAATTAGGTTATTAGTATATATTAATAATCTTATAACATCTTTTAACTATTTAGATAAATATTATATACTTGTGTTATTTGTCACGGTGAAATAAATAAGATCTGATAATAGAATAAAAATGATTAATGTGTAACGAATTCAAAACGTATGTTCAATATATCTTCATACTGGAAAAACTAAAAGTATAATGGATTGGACTAACTTGTTTTTTAATTTTTTAAAGAATATTTTAATCATATTTTTTTTATCTTATTTTGATCTCGACAAAATAATTTTTTAATAAATTAAACTCAAAGCCATATGTGAAAATAATCCAACCACGTCTGTTTGTATGATTTGAAAATAGTCCAAAAATTATATTGATGCTCTTAAAAATGACATATTTAGATGACCAATAATGTACGAACACATAAAATACATCATTAAATGTTACTTGATAATTTTTCTTAATTTTTTTTACATAATTTTATAGTCATGGTGGATCTTGTTTGATTGATCTTGATTAGTAGATTTTAAATATTAATTTTATTATTAAATTTTGAATTTTTTATTTTAAGTTATGACATTTTTAATGTAGACAAAATTATCGGTGTGTGAGAATTTATTGTGTGTGTATTATTAGTGTGAGTGTTTTAAATTTGATGTGGCATATTAATATGTATAAGACTCATCCAATAGTATACAACTAATGCATACCACAACACGTGTATTATTAACCATTAGATTGTTATATTTTTGGAGAAAGTTTTGGCCAAAAATGATATTTTGTAATATATATATATATACACACATATCATAGCAATACAATAAAACATAATAAGGTAAAACCAAAAATATTGTACATATAATATATAAAATATAAAGTTAATCTATACTTTAACCAACCTAAAGAAAACCAGCATTTTTGGTTTTTGGCATTTGAATATGTGAAAGCAAAACCAATTTTTTTTGATTGATTACGGTTTTTACCTGTGAAAATCCGTGTTATATTTAAGAATAAATTATACTAATGCACCCCAAATAAAATATTAATTTTAATTTTCAAGCTAAATAATTATTTAAGATAACTTGCACCATATATATATATATGGGAAAAATACAAAAAAAAAAAACCTTGAAGTATGACCTTACGTGCAATGTTTCCTCTTATGTATCAATTTTCTCAATTTAATCTCTTAAGTACGTTAAGTAAACCAAAAGGAACCCTGGCGCTAACACAGTTACTTATTCCATCCAAATTTTTTACATTTAACCCCCCTAAACTTTTAAAATTGACATTAAACCCCTTTAATTTATATTTTGTTAACACTTAACCCCATTTTTATTAATCTTTATTACCATCTTCCTCAACCTCAACCCACTTCCGTCCACCTTACGCATTGTTATTATTAAGGTAAATATGTGTGTTTTGATTTATCACGAAATGTCTTAAAACTATATTAAATGTATGATTAATTTTTGTTTGCGGATCTGAGTCTACCTTTAATTACAATAATTTTGTAGCTACTAAAATTTGAACTCAAAATGTTCATGAACTATTCATTCTAGTGATAAACAAATTCAAATCTCACCATATTTCCACTGTATTTTTTTTGATGCAATATCTCCTCTCTAATTAACATGGTATGTTTAATATTTTTAAGACTATCTCCAACAACTGTATAAAAATGGCTCAATTAATTTTTTCAAATATATAACTATTATTAAAAATTATTATATTTTATAATTTTATAAAAAAAAATTAAAAGTGACAGTAAATTTGATGTATATTTTAAACAAAATTTAATTTTACATAACTATTTAATATTATTTTATTTTGACAAAAGTAGTGTAGGAGCTTCTCAAGTACTAATCTAGTAGAAAAATTGCACACTTTAGATGCGGTGGGAACATTAGTCAAAATCCCATTGATTTAATGAAGTAATTTTAAAGTAAAATTTTCAAACCCAACTAATTAGCAGCAGTGGAATTTTCTAGTAACACCAATATTTATTATTATTGGAGTAGTAAATATACATAACTCCCAAGAGCATTTCCGTCACAAAAAAAATTCCCGACACAGAATAATAAATAGTAAATATAATATGTTGTACGTATATATTTGTGAATTTATATATAAAGATATCATTATCAATGATGACAAATGGTTATTACGTTGGTATGATTTTGAATGAAAATTATTAGAGCGTTTGTGTTTGGGATTAGAGGGAGAGAGAAAAGGTGGACGAAGGTGGATTGAAAAAGGTGGTGATAAAGATTAACAAAAATGAGATTAAGTGTTAACAAAATATAAATTAAAGTGGTTTAGTGTCAATTTTAAAAGTTTAGGGGGTTAAATGTAAAAAAAATGGACGGAATCAATAACAGTGTTAGTGCCAAGTTCATTTTGCTTCACTTAATGTACTTTAAGGGTTAAATTGAGAAAATTGAAATATCAGGAAAAACATTGCACGTAAGGTCATACTTCAAAGGCTTTTTTGGCATTTTTCCCTATATATATTTATTGCATTCAAACCAACTTGGTCATTCATGCCAAGTTTTTTAACCGATGGTGAGGACAAAAAAGTTAGGGTTCGTTCGGTAATGTTTTCTGAGAATATTTTTAGAAAATGAAAACGAGAAAACAAATTTTTCGAGAACGAAAACAGTGAAAATATTTTCCGAGAATGAAAATAATGAAAACAAAGATTGCAAGAGTGAGAATGGTGAGAACATCATTTTGATGTTTTTGCGTTCTATACTTTAAACTTGAATTCATTCTCCGAAAACGTTTTTCGTGTTTTTGTCAATATCCCACCGAACGCATTTTTTATCCATTTTTTGTCTCAAAAAACAAAAACAAGTCTGCAAAAACGCTACCGAACGGACCCTTACACGTGTGTTTTTTAAGGGCAACTTCAACAAATATAAATTAAAACTGATTAAAAACGACAAAAGGCCTCATTTATCCCGTCAAGCAGAGACTTTTGCCATTTACTTATCTACTTCAATTTGTATTTTGCTAAAAATGTTATAGAAAAAAACACATGTGACTTCCTTGTGCCAGTCATCTGTTTAAAAATTGACTGGAAATAACAAAGTGGGATTTATTGCAACAAATAATATGCATATGGGTGCAATTTGTCTTAAAAAAAAAAAGAAAAAAAAAGTGAAAAATGAAATTAACATTTAGTTAATGCATTAGTGTCATTTATTTATTTGTTTTTATTTTATAAATAACTTATTAACATTAAATGTGGTCATGAGAGAAAAAAAAAATACCTAGTGCACTAATGTAGTCGGGCAAGGGAATGCCAGCCGTTGGATCAATCCTTTTAAGGAAATGTGGTGGTGCTACACAATACTGAGCAATTGGAGATAAGGGGTTTGTTACTAAATCGCCCTCTTTAAAGTTGCTGTTCTTGGACCGAATTACCTTTCCAATAGTAAATGCTTGTATTACCTGCACATTAGAATTAGATTCGATCTGTCAATAATATTCCCAATAAAATATATATATATTCTGTTTCGTATGTGTACGTACCTCATCAAGAACAAACTGACCCAAGTTGAGTCCATCTTGAAAGCCATTCATTTGGGACCGTAGATACGGATCAACAGAGATCCAGAGGACCTGAACTACCACGTGTTGGTCAGGGATTGAATCGACGGCTAGTGATAAGCTTCGAGTACGCATTTTGAGATGATCGGAAGTTGGGAGACCTTCTGGTGCATAGGCACATAAAAACCACTCTTTGCTCTCCACCACCACCATCGCCGCCGACTCATCACTTTCACTTCCGCCGCCCATCTCTCTCTCTCTCTCTCAATCTCCTCGCCGAATTTAATTATGATGAGGTGGTGAAGACAAGAAGCATGATGGGTTTGAGGTTTTAAACCCAAAGTCTAGAGATTCCACTGTCATTGTACAGAGATGGGGAGGAAATGGTGGGGCACACGCCTCACCTAAAATTTTTAGTCCGCTTAAACAATGATTGATTGATACATCTAATGTAATATTATAAATTCATTTATGCTTGCATATGATGTCCGATGACCATTACATTTTTATGTATTGTATGTATCTTTTGGTGCATATAAAAGTAAGCCACCTAAAAAATAAAATTATGGTCCAGTCCCTACATCAGTTTGTGATGTCTCAACCACTCAAAAGTTTCACGTTTGTCCTTTTTTAAATGGGAAGCAACTCCAATATATACAGGCAATCGTTTTAGGGACGCGGTTAGTTGTTTGTGCCAGGCTTCGGTGCAAAAAGTGAGTGGGGACAAGTCCGTTGGGTTTGTAAGTCCTACTGTACCGCAATCAACCAGAAATGAAATTCACCGCAACCTTGATAAGTCCTTAGCAGTCCTCTTTTTAAAAGTAGTATTATATGCAACTTTAATTTTTAGTTAATATATTATAAAATTATTTGATATTATGACTATAAAATTATTAAAGATTGTTTGCCTAATTATATAACATATAAGTTAGTGGCAAGATGTCGACTTAAAAGTTTATATTTTGTGACAATTTACCAATTTAGAAATAAAAGTTATGCCAAAAGTTGTCGCTTAAGTCAAGTCAGTGAAATATTATCGAATTGAATGTTAAAGTTCGATAACGAGCTATCGACACGGTGCTAAAATTTTGAGTATCCCCTAGAGTGGTCTTGATTATTAATAATATAAAATGTTATTAATAATATAAAATGTGATGTTAGAGTTACAATAGTGTCGTGCCTAAAAATTAAAGATGTATATACCATCACTGATCACCCTTTTAAATAAAAGGTGCTTTAAACGTCACTTTCAGTTTATATTGTAGTACTTTAGTCCAATGTGTTAGCTGGCATTCCTTACTATGTTATGTAAACCGTGAGGTGACCGCAAAGTACTTGTGACGACTTGAATAAACTGAACCGGAATTTTCTTTGGGGTACTACTGTGGACGGTTGAAAACTTAACCTGTTAAAGTGGAAAAGGTTACGAAGTCTAAGCAAGTAGGTGGCCTTGGTTTAAGGGAATCTCGAAAGGCAAATATTGCTCAATTAGCCAAGCTGGAGGGTCATATAGTTAACGGGCTTTATAAAGTTTGAGCTTGGCTATTGCATGCAAAGTATGTTAAGAGTTGTGCCATATTAGAATGCAAGGCTCGTTCATCTGATTCTAGCACATGGTAAGGAATTGCTAAAAGTAATATGTATGTAGATAGGGGGTACGGATGGTGCATAGGTAATGGAGCATGGTTCAAAGTCGCAATTTCAAGGATCGGCTCAACCATTCAATTTTCAACTTGAATATTGGTATGGGTGTCGGTATCAATTTTAGTTATACGCACCGAATCGTTATTTAAAAGGCTAAAAAAATAACAAAAAAATATGAAAAAATTCTAAAGTATGAGATTAATAACATGGATTAATTAGATAAGCATAATACTATTATCTAATACGAGTCACATAATCTATATTGAAATACCAACATCTGTCGCACTTGATAACATAATTCAATAAATAGATAACAATACAATCATATGAGAAATAAATATTGACTACGCTCAGAAACGCGTAATTAATACACCCAAGTGCAGGCGGTCAAGTTATAATATATTTACTTAGAAGTCCAAAGTCGAACCACAGGGAAGGATGGTGATCTTATTATTCTAGCTAAACTTTCAACAGGGAGAAAGAAGAAAAGAAAAGATAAAATAAAGAAAAGATAATAAATATTTTTTTAGAATAGGAAAGAATAGAATAAGAAATTAAATTTAAAACTTAAAAGAAAATAAATAAATAATTAAATAAATAAAAATAAATAAAAATAAAAATAAAATAAATAAATAAAGCAAGGATAAAATAAGCAGCAACTAAAACAAGTGTCTAATAAAATGGGAAAAGAGCGTTAGGGGTATCCATAGCTATGACATTACAGATAGTATGACCAACCGATTCAAGAGATGACTGTAGACCTGAGTTCCTATTAAAAATGAATGTCCTTAACTTACCAATTATTAAATACTAAAATTCACGAGCATATCATGAGAAGTGCATGACAAGACTCATATAAGCTGCATAGAAATTTAGTTTTCAATAAGGGAACTTCTAATTTATTTTACAAAAATTGATTTTCACTTAGTAATGCTAGTGCGTGACAAAAACAAACTAAATTTAATTAATTTTAGTAAATATCCAAAAGCTTAACTTATTTCTAAGATTTGATTATGTGTATGCATGACATACGTCAAAACCGTTCTTAAAAAGTCATTAAAAGCCAAAATTGGCACTATTTCGGTATCAATTCTGGAATGACACCAAAACAGCGCTCAAAACTCCCAAATTACTTGGATAACTAACTCAGCTCAATAAAGGATAAGGACCGTCCTCTATTCAGCCTCGTTAGAGTTTTAGTACAAAAATTCGTAATTTGAGATTTTTCGGTTCTTTTGTCGAATAATCGAGAAAAAATCTTAAAAATTCATGTTTTTAATGCATGAAAGGTTACTATATTTTCCATATTTATTAATTGACCTATAACCAATGATAAATTCAAGCCACAATCACAATTGCATCGTATACTCACACTAGTCCGTCATGCTTTCGCTACGGACCCCTAACTACTAAATTACGCTAACATATTGATGAAAATTAAGCAAAGCATGATAAATTCAATCAAAAATTGACCAAACATATTTCTGGAATATAATTGAATAATCACGCAAAATTTCACAGCAATCAATACTAAGGGACGATTAATAAAGAAATAGAAAATGGTTTAAACAAATTTTGAAAAAAATAGCACACTGTAGTCACGAAAATCGCCTACTGTCCTCAGGAAATTTCGGAATTTAGATCCCCAAAACAGTAGGGTTTTGTAGAAAATTCGATCGCGGTCGTTTTGATAGGTGGATCATCAAAATCGGCCAAGAAACGACCAAGTTACGATTAAAATAAGAAAACACATATTTTTTTAGGGTTCTACGCGGGAATCTATAAAAAAATCTAATAAAAATTATAAATTATGCATGGATTTCAATCATCAATCACATTCAAACACATAATTAACTAACAATATATAAGCATTAATGAGCATTAATTGAAATAAATTAAAAATAAAATTGAATGAAAAGAAAAACTTACAGTTACGCTGTTCTTGAAGAACTGTAATGGGACTCGCTATAAACCAAATGAAAATATCTCTTTCTCTAGTTACGCAAAGAAATTTGGAATTATTGAAGAATAATAATGGCGGCTGTTCTCCTCTACTCAAAAGAAAAAGAACGATGACTGTTTTTCTCTACTCGAAGAATAAAATGACGGCCATTCTTCCTTTACTCAAAATTAAACCTAAAACCTAAAAATATCATCGACATTTAATTCCTTTTTTCAAAATTCAAAAATTAAACTAATTAATAAAATAAAATAAATAAATAAAAAAGATAATAATCCAAAAGCTAAAAATAGCTTTGTCGTCTATCAAGTCGTTGGCTCGAGAGACTAAGTCTTCTTCCTTAACTTCTCGGGTTGGCCGCGGGATTCGAACACTGGACTAAGCATGAGTAGAGAGCTGGTCACTTGCCATCTAGGGTAAGGACCCCATTCAATAAATATCTGCATCATAAATTTAGATATTCTTTCGCGCTCAAACTCAATCCACTGGTGCACTGATCGTATTTCTGTCATAACTTTGTACTCCGAACTCCGATTGATGCAAGGTTTTCGCCTACGTGTAGATAACTCAGAGATCTACAACTTCTATTTCTTGAGTTTTCTTCAAATTCTGCACGGATAAATACCAACAATTATCGGAACAGAGGCAATGCGCGCAGTGAATCTCTTCTTCATTCAAAAATTGCTCGGTTTGATTCAAATGACTCTTCTTTGCTTGGGACTGCTCTATTGGCTTCTCTTAGTCTCTTCCATCAACTTCCTTCATGCTTGAGCTTGGAATTTGCTTTCGGTTCACTTCTTGAACTTAATTCAGCTCTGAATTTGACCGGTAATGACTAACTTTGAGGGAATTTGCTTCTAGATTCGTTCTTGTTCATTTTTAACCTGTAAAAAGGTTATAATGCACTAGAAACAAACATACTATCCTATTTCATGATTAAAGCTCAATTCTTAACAATTTAGGATAATTAAAATCAAATTCATGCATATTAAGCCACATAAATACATATAAAAATGCAATATTTTGGCTTAATCAAATATCTCTAACATAAATTCAATTAGGCCTAGAACAACGATATGGATTATAATTATGAGCATTTCTCCATGCCTCCGACAATGATGAATGAAGATATAAAGAATATTGAGAATTGATACTTATAGGGTAATGATGGGATGAATGGTTATATGAACTATAATCTGGAAACTATGGTTGGCCATGGTGATGATTGAACAAGAATTGTACAATGAATTTCTAATTGGTGAAATTGTGGGAATATCACTTAATGGTAAAAATATTTTACTAGTAATTAACTTTATTCGCTTCAACCTTTGTTCAACAATTCAGTTCCACTTCATTTTTTTTTCTTTTTTTGACTTTAGTCACTTTTATCGTATTGGGTCACGATATCGGCTAGGCACCACAGATTCTAACTCTGTATCGGCCAATATTTTAAACCATGTAATGGAGAAAAAGTTTCCCCAATTTGATTTTTGAGGAGCTTCAGAACCACTTTGCTTATTACTAAACGACATTGATCCTTCTGAATCACAGTGGACAGTGTTGAATATTATTAATACGGAAGGAAGCTCTGTCTAGATTGACCACAATTATTCCTCTTGCCATTGCTCAGAAGATTCTCAAGGTGCCAATCCCGTCAAACCACAATGCACAAGATGATATTGTGTGGAAAGAACATGTGAACTTACAACTAAATCTTTATTTTGGTTCTCATCGTATGATGTGAAGGATTCTACTGGGGGGAACTAGGAATGGGTGCGGAAACTTGATTACCCACAGAAACTACGTTTTTTTTGTTTTGTTAATGCTCCACGAATAACTGCCTACCAATTAGTATCATCATCAAATTAGGGCAGTTAAATCTTCAATGAGTGAACCGTGTGAACTTCATGCTAAATCCATTATTCATCTGCTTCAGGATTGTACACAATCTCAAATAGTTTGGGAATCTGTTCTCCCTCCACAAAATGGATATGGTTTTTGGGCTACCTTATAAACAATGGGTAAGAAATAACATTAATGATCAAGAAGGATTTTCACAAACTGAGGCTCCGATATGGCAGAAAATCTTCCTTGCTACGGTTTGGCACATTTGAAAGGCAAAGAATGATTATTTTTTAATTAGGTGCAAATTATCATCTTTAGATGTTCTTCGAAAATTCCACCGTTTTTGCTCATGATATGACACTGTTTGGATGTGTTTCATGGGTTTTATCTCGACCCAGTTAATAGTCGTTTTGTTCCGGCCTCCGCGAAGTTACTCAAAATTAAACGTTGATGGCAGTTTTCGAGATGGTCAAAGTACCTATGGCGGAATCTTTGCGCAATGACCACGGTCAATGGTTTGAGGTTTCACCGGATTTTGCGGTAACGCTCCCCCTTGCAAGCTGAGTTGGTTACAATCAAGGCAGGTCTGTCGGCTATCCATCCAAATAGGTTATTCTGAGTTATCGTTGAATCCGACTCTACAAAAGCTATTCATCTTATTAATGACTTTAGGTCTCGTTTGATTTAGATATTTGAGTTAGTGAGATTAATAATACTAGTATTAATAGTATTGGACTATTAATACTAGATTAATTTAATACCAATACTTTGTTTAATTCATGCAGTATTAATACTAGGATATCTCATGATGACGTTAATACCATGTTTGATTCTGTAACTCATATACGGGATTATATTTTGGACTAAAACAAAAATTTTAAAAAAAATAAAAAAAATTATTTTTTTTTAAAATAATAATAATATAGTAGTAGTGGCATTTTTGAAAATATATGATTCATTTTTCTTAATTCTGGATAAACAATACCACCCCCCTAGTATTAAACTATACCACAAATAGTCGTATTAAGTTAGTACTGGTATTAGTAATCTCAGCACATTTGTGCGAATCAAACAAGGTATTATAAAAAAAAGTGATATTAACAATCTCATCCCACTTTTTAATACCCGAATCAAACGAGACTTTATGGATTCAAATCAACCATTGCAGCCAATGGTTCTTGAATGCAAGTATGACATTCCGAATCTTAAAACAAATATTTTAGTATCATTTAAATATGTTTAAGTATTTATTAGTATTTACAATCATGTTTGTGCATTTGATAATATCAATGTATTCCTAATGTGTGGTGAATAGTGGAATTATGCATTTTTTCATGATGTTTGATTGTATAGGAAGAATGTGAGTTAGGTTTGTTTATATTATAAGAACTCATGTTAGAATAATAATTCATGAGGAACTTATTTGAAAATAAAGTAAGTAAGTAGATTTAGTTGTTTGAAATAGAAATATAGGGGGTAGTGTGTAAATGGCATAATATGTGTATGATTGAATCAAGTGATAATTTTAAAAATATAAGAGAAAATTAAGAGAAAAATAGGGAGAAGAAGAGAAAAATAAGGAGAATTAGATAATTAAAGTTTTGTAAGTTCAAACTATGCTATTTATGTTTTTATAATTCTTTTATTGTGTTTGTACTAATTGAAATTGAAAAATTATGATTGAAAATGAAAGAACATGGTTTTGAGTTTATTTATTGGTATTCTTGTGTGTTGTGATGATATAATTAGATTTTCTTAATTATGAAGAGATAATAATATATGATATAAGAAGAAATCATGCTAAAAATTTATAAGTTTTATAATTCTGGCAGATTGGTGTCACTGTGGGAGAATTACTATAACTTCTTGTAAAAAATTCTAATTTATGCACCGTAAATTGCATTAAAAAGTAAACACAGAGAGCTTTTCAGAAATATATGGTAGAGCACCTAGCTCTCAGCCAATTGGTACAGTTTAATCCATGAAGTTAGAATATTGTCATACGTTATATTCTGGATAGCATATTTGTACTGAGTTATTTTGTGAATGTCCGATGTTTTAGCTGTTGGATTATACTTAAATTCTGGAATATTGTTTATAAACATGTTGTGTAACTAATTTAAAAATTTGGGAATGATCAGAGAACGGAAAGTACCTAGTTTGTGCAGGGAATTCGGACTGCACCTAATTCTAAAAGATTGTAATGTGTTGTAAATTAACATGTGCATAAAGAGTATACATTTGTGTAATTGTTATTTTATTTTGCACACTTATATATGATTATATTTATGTAGAATTGGAATACTAATTATGTTAGATTGGTAGGTGAAGGAACAGATACTTCTAACACACTGAGAAAATAGAACTTGGAACTACGTTAGTGTGGACTTGAGGTGAGTGTACTCACTTGAAATTTATATACATTTGAATGTATAAATGTGAAGGGTGGTGTAGAATATGTATGTTGATATTATCATACTTGGTAAAGTGGAGTTGAGTCGTGACTTGATTGAAAGAAGAGTATGGAAATGTACATCTGATGCTTATAATATATATGGTTAAAGAATGGGTATATGGAATGGATGCTTGATGCCTAATAATTGAGGCTATAGAGCAGTTATGTGTGTGCTACATCTGATGTCCAGTATATATAGGGCTAGAGGATGGGTATGTAGAATGGATGCTTAATGCCTAATAATTGAGGCTATAGAGCGGTTATATGTATGATACATCTGATGCCCAGTATATAAATAGGGTTAGAGAATGGGTATATGGAATAGATGCTTGATGCCTAATAATTGAGGCTACAAAGCTGTTATGTGTGTGATACATCTGATGCCCAATATATATAGGGCTAGAGGATGGGTATATGGTATGGATGCTTGATGCCTAATAATTTAAGCTAGAGAGCGGTTATGTGTGTGGTACATCTGATACTTTATATGATGGCTAGAGGATGGGAATTGAATGTGATTATATATGATATGTGTATATATATAAACTTTTACAGATTAATGTTGAGAAAAGTGGTGCATTAACTGAGCCTATAGCTCATACCTTTATATATGTTTTTCTTTACAGGTATCAAGAATGGATGTCCATTGCCAGGTCTAGGATGGGTGGGAAGGTTTATAGAAAAAGACACTACGTCGTTTTTGTTTATTGTATATTTTGTCAATAAGTTAAGTACAAACAAATGACAAGTTTTGAAATGTAAATATTTACTAGTCTTGTCTTAGATTTTTTGACTAGACATCCTTATAAGTGTGTGAGTTGTGAATATTTCTTAGTATTACTTTTTTAAGACAAAGTTGTTTTAAAAAAAATCTTGGATATGGGATGATGTTGATTTTGGAAATGATAATATTATTATGTTCTCTTAATTTAACAGTATTTTTAAGTAAGTATTATTTTTTGTTATTTGGGTGTGACAGCAAGTGACTTCACAGGCATCTGTGGAGGAGTACAATATCTTATGTGCCAAGAAAATAAAATGTAACTGTTGATTGTATAGCTAACTAGGCCACATTTTGTGTAATACTTTTGGTACTGTATGGTTTGATGTTGCCCCTCCTATTTTATAAAAGGTGCAAATGGATAATATATAGTAGTTGGGCGTCTAGGATCGTTTTGTATCAAAAAAATAAAAATCTATTTTCCAAAATCTCAATTATTGGATGATTGAACTCAACATGCACTTTCTATCTTTTGAGCAATTTACCAGTGACCAGGACTAAGCTAGAACTTAACAGCTTAGTCTTGTGATAAAAATACAATAATAGTACGGTGGTCTCGACTCTTGAGATTATACCATTAAACCTATTGCATTTTTGTAACACAATATAAAAAGTGAAAATTTTAATTTTAGAGCATACTTTAACCACATAATGATATTTAATGCGTGGATCATGTAATAGTTAGGTTTTAATGAGGAGCCGGAGGATAAAATAAAACTCAAAGAGAAGAAGAGATGAGGGGAAATTTATATATTATTAATTTAAAGAAATGTTTACAAAAAAAGAGAGAGAAAGAGAGATAGCGATAGAGAGAGAGAGATAAAACAAAAGAAGGAAAAGAAAAAACTCTACCTCGCGCAGGAGGCCCAACCCCTATATATAATCTAAAACTTTAACTGGATTCTAAAACATTTTGAATCCGAGTAGTAAACTCAATTATACAAACACTAACCATAATAATTAAAGTTTTAAACAGTAAACTTTATATAAAGTACACAATGATTTATGTCGGCAGCAGCATCTTCATTATAACTTCAGGGACCCGCAGGTTTTGTCCCTTTTCCTTTATCTTTATCTTTTTTTCTTTCTTGACTTTATCCATGGCTTCCATTTGGTCTGCCCATGACATGCCCATATATTTTTTCATATCTTCGTTTTTATTAAAATCTTCATTTTCTTCAAGATCTTCTAAATTTACAGACGGAGCTTTAGACGAATGAGCTTTGGAAGATATAGACATATTATCTTCATCCAAAAATCCTAGTTGAGACATAAAAGCTTGAACCATCTTCTTTTTAATTTCTTCGGGTGAAGCATCAGGATACTTCTTTTTAATTGAGGTGGCGGAAGGCATCTTGAATTCCTGATTCATATTAGCCTCGGTTTTTCTTATTCTTGAACATATAAATTATATTCTTTATAGGCATTGATATCTAGAACCATTTTGGGAATGAGCTCATCGAACTCATATTTCGGCCACCACTTATAGAATAAGTCTCTGGCAAGGATATAAAAGTTATTGTTATTTCCAATAGTATATGACCATTGGAAAATCCAAGGTATAGAATAATGACCTAAGAAACGCATCAGAATCGCATTTCTAATAGGTTGGGTATCATCTAAGTGTTTTGGGTGAATGGCTTTATACTCTTTATAGAGAGGTTTAATTTTTTCATGAAAGAAATATTCCTTAGGCCCAAACTTGAGGAACCAATTATAGAACTAGTGGCGTAGGTTTTTTAGAACCACCAAGGGCTTTTGAAGAGTTTCAAAGCGAAACCACCAAGTGTGAGTATTATAAGAATTTTGGTATAAAAATGCTTTAGACTAAGCATCGATATAATCCCAATAAGTATAATCTTCGTTATATACAGGCAGCATGTTTATGCTATTGAGATTGACTCCCCAATCATTAAAATCAAGAACTCCCGCTATAAAATATTTTGAGAATTGGATCTCAGCTTGTTTACCACGTATTCCCGGATTTTTTATTGACGTGAGTGATTCTTACCGAATGAGTTTCCACAAGAATCGCTTCATAATATTCCTTTTTCTTTTTGTTTACAATGGAAAATTCCTGGTCATGTTCAAAATATTGTTTTGCCAGGTGTATAGGATTAGAGAACAATTTTTTGTCTCTCTTTTAAAAATATAACAAAATCTTGAATTGATTTTTTAAAAAGAGGAGGTGCTGGAGTGTTCAGCACATTTTTAAAAGTTCTAGTCTGAGAGGCTGGAGATTTAGAGCCAGAAGGGGAACCTCTTGAAGGGGATCCAGGATTAAAAGTGGCTTGTTTAAACGATGGTGGAAAGTTTGTTATGGTTTGTTTAGAAGTACCGGTACCACGACCTCGGCCTCTTCCCCTTGCTTGAGAGGAAGTCATTGTTTAAAACCTGTCAAAAATTCACGAGTTAGAAAGTCTGGTAAAGAATTAGACTCTCCTTTTATAAACTCGATTTTAAAATCAAAGACAGAAAGTATAGCCTGCTATCTGGCAAAGATTTGCTTAGAAGCGATGTTTTTAAATCTTTTTCTAGCACATCTTTAGCAGCTTTACAATCAATTCTCAAGAGAAACTCTTGGTTTAACAGATCATCTTGAAATTTAAAAATACAACAGACTATATAAAGAAATTCTTTCTTTATAGTAGAATAGTTTAATTGAGCTGAGTTCCATTTTTCAGATGTAAATTTAGAAAGGATTTCTTTATAATCAGTTTAAAATATTTGCTTTAGAATTCCTCCATAACCTATATCGGAGGCATCTGTTTCAACAACTTTAGAACTATACGGCGAAACCAGTGCCAAACAAGGCAACTGTTTAACTTTAGATTTTATAATTCGAACAGCTTTAGTATGCTTATCTCCCCAAAGAGGAGGATTTTTACGAAGGCATTCGTATAAAGAGGCACAATTTATGGCCAAGTTTTTATAGTAATCTGCAATATAATTAACACTGCCCAAAAACCTTTGTAATTGAGTTTTATCAGTGATTATATTCAAAAATTTATCCGCAAAATCTATAGATCTATTTATCGGTATACGGTATAATTTCTCCATTTGCTATATTATGACCAAGAAATTTAATTTTTGTTTGAAATAAAACTATTTTCTTGGCTGACAGAACCAGACCAGCCTTTTTAATAACATTTATTAAAATATTTAAATGTTTAAAATGTTGATTTATATCTTGGGAAAATACCAAAATATCATCAATATATACTAGGTAAAAGTAGTATAAGGAGTAAAAATATCATTCATTATATTTTGGAATTCAAAAGGGGCATTTTTTAATCCAAAGGGCATAACATTCCATTCGCAATGTCCAAATGGAACAGCAAAAGCAGTTTTATATTTATCTTTTCTGCAATTTGAATTTGCTAATATCCTGATTTTAAATCAAATTTAGAAAATATCTTAGCAGCTTGAACTCTAGCTAAGAGATCATTTTTATTAGGTAATGGATATCGGATCCATTTAAGGGCTTTATTTAAAGGTTTGTAATTTATAACAAGACGAGGGGCCCTCTTTCAATTTCAAAAGCTTTATTAACATAAAAAGCAGTACAACTCCAAGGAAAATAACTTTTACGAATAAGTTTTTTATCAAGCAAATATTATATTTCATTTTTACAATATTCGAGGAGTTCAGCATTCATTTAGGCTGGAGGAGCTTTAGTAGGGATTTTACTTTCAGAGAATTCTTTTTCATAAAGAAGGGGAACTATACGATGTTTCCTATCCCAAAAGGCATTAGGATGTTCATTACATAATTCATTAATAATTAATATTATATAAATTTCCCATAATCTCTTCTTCTCTTTGAGTTTTATTTTATCCTCCGTTTCCTTATTTGTATCAGATGTTGGTTCTAATCGATCAAAATCCAAGTCGCGTTGGATTTATAGCCTAAGTTCATCCAAGGTAAGGCTTTTTCAGGTTTTTCTCTCTGTAATTCGTTGACAGACGAGTTAGAATCTCTTTGTTATTATTTGTGGAACAATTTATAATGTTGTCTCGTTCAAACTCCGCTATAGTAAACCGTTTTAAATCTAAATCTATGATTAAAAATAGAGAAGATATAGAGTTTAAAGATATAGAGAAAATTCTTTTAAATTGGAATATCCCTAAAGTCTCACCAGACAAAATCTATCAAACCGGTATGTTTAATTTATTTTCTACTATGTCAATTAAAACATTTGAACAAACTATACTTGTAGGAGAAAATTTTGATTTATTAGCTGCAGTCAAAGACTCAGTAGTTTTATCAAAATAATGAGTATGTACTAAACCTTCTTGTATACAATTTATATCGCGCGACAAACAGATATGTCGCGCGACAAACAGGTACAGTAAAATGGATTGTCGCGCGACATTACTTGCCCTTTCTGGGGGAATGTTGCGCGACAATCTTCTCCGAGCACTATAAATAGGCCAACACCCCCAAGGGTTCTGGACGGCAACTTCTCGCCATAATTTTTATACTAAAATTCCTTATTCTATCTCATATTTTCTAATCTTTAAGCCTTCTCCGGAAGCATCTGCGATAACATTTATTTCTGCAAGAGTCTTGGATATAATCTTGGCACCCGGAGTGCCACCTTCTAGAGTCAGACCGCTGGAAATATTTCTAAGATGAAAAGCTAATATTCGTCGGGAAGGTAACTAAAGTCTCTTCTAGTAATTAAATAAGATATTTATATATATATTAGTTTTATTGTAGACTTGTTTAAAACTCGATCCCCGTCCTAGTAAGCGAAGTGGCGACATAGTTGTGGTAGATTCCTAACGCGCTCGAAAAACAGGTTTTCATTAGTTATTTCCAGAAAGCAGTAGAATATCAGTAAAAGCATCCAAGTTTTCCAACATAGAATAAACATATAAGACCACTAGAGACCGAAAGGGCGGAATGGGTGCTTAACACCTTCCCAAACCGTAATATAGTTCCCGAACCCTATAGAATCCTGATTTCGTAGACAAACGTGTAAAGAGAGGCTTATCTGTAGCCTTCCCTCTTACACAATCATTTTGTCCGTTTTCTCGTAAAACGTACTGGCGACTCTGAACGAACCCTCTTGCATCTAGAAATAAGATAGAGGGACTCCCGATATGAATTATCAACACATAGAAGCAAATGGAACAACGGAATCCTTTCCGATGTTTCAGACGCCCACTAACGGGAACGAGAACCCGGGGGGTCGCATTTGCGGATTCTCACAGAATCGCATTTCTAATAGGTTTGGTATCATCTAAGTGTTTTGGGTGAATGGCTTTATACTCTTTATAAAGAGGTTTAATTTTTTCATGAAAGAAATCTCCTCAGGCCCAAACTTGAGGAACCAATTATAGAACCAGTGGGGTAGGTTTTTTAGAACCATCAAGGGCTCTTGGAGAGTTTCAAAGCGAAACCACCAAGTGTGAGTATTATAAGAATTTTGGTATAAAAATACTTTAGACCAAACATCAATATAATCCCAATAAGTATAATCTTTGTTGTATACAGGCAGCCTGTTTATGCTGTTGGGATTGACTCCCCAATCATTAAAATCAAAAACTCCTGCTATAAAACATTTTGAGAATTGGATCTCAACTTGTTTACCTACCAATAGATATATCCTAACGCATATGTTAAAATCAATCAAAATAAATTGGTATGGTGGTAAGTCAAATGAATATTATACAATTAGACCTAATTTACCTACCAATAGATATATCCTAACGCATATGTTAAAATCAATCAAAATAAATTGGTATGGTGGTAAGTCAAATGAATATTATAATTTATTAAGTGCCAATGAGATTTTAAACCATGTTAGTAGGCCCACAAAGTTAGGTGTTCGGCTGCAGGGAATATGCCTAAAAAATTGTCCTTTATCTAACTAAACCACAATTTTGTAATTACGAAGGCCTAAAGATTTTATCTCGATTAAGCCATTGATTTGGCCCCGTGGTTTCTACCTAACTCAAACCATTAGCTTGAGGAATGAGGATACAACAACATTGCCACTAATAATATTTTGGGTTTTTTTTTTTAAAGAATTTAAATTGTGTTTGGTTTATTTATTTAAAATTTTTCATTTCAGTAAAAAGAGTTATTTTTTTTTGGATTTTAGAAAAACTTTAAGAAATGAATAAAAAATAAAGATTATAAGTTTTGTAAAATTTTAAAAATAATGTATTGTATACAAATTGAATTAAAAAAATTAAAGAAATTACACTTAAAAATAAATTTTAAATTAAGCATTCAAAAAATTCAACCAAACAGATACTGTGACTCTGTTTAATAATAAATAAAACTACTTTATTGATGTAAGAGGTTGAAAAATAAGTTGAGGCGTATAGTTATATAATTTCTTATTTTTTTACTCTTTTCATTATTTTTTTTTCCTGGGAGTTGAGAAAGAATTTTTTTTCACAAAAAAATAAAGGATGGAGACTATCTCATCACATGTTTTAATTTATTTTGCAAATCTCACACAAATCAAGTGTTTTTTTTTCATTTTCCATTTTGTATGTTATCAAATGGAGTCTTAATTTCTCTTTAATTTATTTTTTAAATATGACCATGTATTTCAAAATTCTAATTTCTTTTCTCCGATCTTTAATACCAAGCAGCACTACCCCTATATTATAAGCTATTAACTACCCTCCCTTTAGTTTGATCAACTTAATTCTTAAATTAGAAAAACAAACTTTTATTTTAATTATTTCTTTAATTCTCAAAGCCCTAACAATGTCTTACACAGTGGGGGCACAAATCTAATTATTCTTAAATGTTGCTAATTATTCTCCCTTTACGTTATCAAATGGAGTCTTAATTTTTCTTTATTTTATTTTTTAAATACGATTATGGATTTCAAAATTCTAATTTCTTTTCTCCGGTCTTTAATACCAAGCAGCACTACCACTATATTACAAGCTATTAACTACCCTCCCTTTAGTTTGGTAAACTTAATTCTTAAATTAGAAAAACAACCTTTTTATTTTAATTATTTCTTTAATTCTCAAAGGCCTAACAATCTCCTACACAGTGGGGGCACAAATCTAATTATTCTTAAATGTTGTTAATTATACTTTATTTTTTTCATACAAGCGGTGTATTATATTGTATCATATTAGATAGATAGTAAAATGCTCTCCTTTTTTATATTGTTGCTAAGTGTCAAATTTTAATGCCCAATTAAATAAGTTAAGTCTCTTCATTATCTTAGGTTTTGGCATCTTTTTTTTTATTTTGAATGATTGGTTATCTTCTCAAATATGTTAAGTGCATTAGTGTGTAGTGGGTATTATAACCCATTATTTCATTACGCACAAGTAACGTAAAAATGAAAAGGAAAATAATGACTTATTCAATTCTTTTTCCTTTTATCTCCTAAAATTATTGCTCTCTTTGTATATATATATATGGTATTCTTCTCAAAAAACCTCTTAAGAGAATAATTTTTAGTTCAACTTCAACAATTATCCATTTGGTTTCCTCTATTTGAGAAGTGCCACAACAATCCAAAGGATTGTAACTTTTCTCCATGGCTATAAAACATATGATTTACCCCATGTTGATGTTTAAAAATTTTATTCATGTTTCTTATACTCTCATTGAATTGTTTATTTCAGTTATTCGTTTATTATTATTTATGAGGTACATGCATATGTATATGTATATGGTTAGTCATTTTTTTACCATGGAATTCTTTCAATATATTTTTTTTCATTTAAGGTGCCAAACCTATGAGATATATCACATTAATTGACTTAATTTCTTTACATGAACATTTACACACAGCTTACATTAGATTTTTAAAATAATTTTATGCAACTTAGGTGAAACAATATTATTACATGCAGAATTTTGAATTTTTTTTTCCTTCATGTTCTTAGATGTCCATAATTTCAGTTTCTTTAAACATATTTTGATCTTATTGTGAGTTTCTCCTCCTTATACTTTATTTCCCAGGACTACATTAAATTTTTAAGATATCGATTTTATATGATTTAGTAAAAAAAAATTGAAACTATTATGCACACTTCAAAATTATAAAAGTATTTAACTTTTACAAGTGATTATGTTGGAAAATTATATGAAAGCAGGAGTTTCTATGTTTAGGGGATATTAAACTATTAAGATGAATATATTTAATACAATATTTGCATACATTTAACGTTTTTTTGACATAATTTGATAAAATTATATTTAACTCATGTGGATATATTTGATAAAAATTAAGATTGATTTGTATTTTCATCATCAATCCATTGTCAAAGCAAAAATAAATTATGCCAAAGAAAGTAAAATTGTAAAGGCATTTTGACAATTTTTCACATAAATTCTTAGAATTGGAAATGCAAGCTTAATTCGATGACATGCTAATTTTTGAGTATTTTTAAAAAGAATAGATTATAAGAACTTGAGTAAACATGGTACTAGTAATTTTAATGAAGATGTCCATGTATGTTTAAAAAGAATAAGTTTAGAACACGAGTTTATGAGATTATAAGAAAAATATTGAAATACATATACATGTTAGATAGATGCTCTTTTAAAGCATCTGTAATATGAAAATATTTATTTCAATATCTTTCTCTCAAAGATTTTTCTCTTATAAGAAAATTCAAGTTATTTCTTTCTCTTCATCTTTTATATCATCAAATCTTAAATAAAAAAATTAAATATTACAAATAAACCCAAAATGTTCATTCACTAATATATCTTATATAAATATATAACCCTATATACACGTATATATATTATAAAATTTTGTTATATAATAATCATTATTGAGATATTATATAATATTTGAACGTAATATTATTTATTTTTAAACCGTAACAATCTATATACCTGCACATTGTGTGAGCCTGGACACTTGTAAATCCTAAAAATATCTGCAATCCCGTATTTAAAGTATTATTGTCTCTTGGAATCACATGGAAAAATCAATAAAAAGGTGTCTTTTGTAAATTTATGGTCTTTTGAAATTTGGAGGGAATCTATGTAAAAAGCAATATTGTTTGAAGAGCGACTTCCATAATTCTCTCTCATGTATCTACTTTTTCCTTCTTAAATTGATATGCCTATTTTCTTTTTTAGATGTATCAAATTATAGTTTCATTTTTTTAGAATATAATTAAATAAATAAAAAAGGTGGAGTTGTAAGTGTCCGTCGCTCACCTGATCTGGCGAGCCTCATAAGACTATGTACTTTATTTAAATACTTTAAAGAGTCCCTTGGAGTATCATTTTTACAATTTAATAGATATAATTGAGAAGAATACTTTTTGAAGAGGCAAATGGCTGATAGGTTTCACCAAAAAAGATGGTGATAATAGTCCTATTTTTGCTAAACTTTTGGCTTTACGTTAGGGATCAAAATATATTGTTGATCATGGGTACATGCGAGTTATAGTGGAATTAGACTCGTCCCAAGCTGTTAATCTTGTCTGTCGAGCTTCTAACGATGTCAAACTCTCTTAAGGAGTTGGTTCCGAAATGCAAGTCTTTCCAAAATCAAATTTGGAGATGTGGGGTTAGTTCCATTCTTGGGTGTTGCAATAAGCATTGACTTAATCTCTAAACTTTGGCCAGAATTTGGCAAATGGTATTGTTGTTTGGACAACTTTTTATTTTTTTGATGCACCTTTTCAATGCAGACCTTGTAAAATTTTGAAGTTTATATTTACTTGGGCTTTGGCCCCGTTTTGTACCCAAAAAAAAATGATGAATAATGATACGGAGTCCCTAATAGTTCGTAAAGAGGAGTTGAATTTTCAATCACTAAGGTATTGTTTGGTTAGTTTTCTACAAAATATCTTAGGTATTTAAAAAAAATAAAATTCATATTTGGTTCATTCATTTTAAAAACTTCATTCAAGTAAAAAGAATTTTTTTGTTCATTTTTTCTTTTGTATTTTATAAATTTTTTAAGAAACAAATAAAAAATAAAGATTATATTTTTTGTAAAATCTTAAAAACACTATATATTATACAAATTAAATTAAAAAATAATTTTAAAGAACTATACTTAAAAATAAATTTTAAATTAAATATTTAAAAACTCTAATTAAACATACTCTTAACCTTTAATCCAATCTTTTGACAAAATAAAAATAAAAATTAATACACTCTATTATTTTTCATTTTCGTACTAAAAGTTTGCAGTACCAACCTGTGACCTTTATGGCGAATCCCTCCCAGAACATATAAAAAGTTATATCAATCAATCAGCATGAACTTTTTAGGTAAAAATGGAATAAAACTATTTAAGATATATTAAAGTCCTCATTATTTTTTATTTTTTACTTTTGGAATATTACTTTGTCAAGAAAAGTATGCATTTAATTAAAACTAAATTACTTTATACATACTATGCCGTGTTAATATGGCTTAAATACATGTATATATATAGTATAAAAAGAAAAAAAATAATCAAATGTTATAACTGGTATAGTGGTTCAGAGTGGTTTAAATTTATTAAATTGTCAAAGTAGAATTTCACCATTTAAAAATATGTCATTGTTGCTCACTTTATACAATATAATATATCTTAAAATTTTAGTCAAATTGCTTAAAAATTGTATGAATTAATAGACAAGGGTTGGAATCATTCCACGCCCGGCCCAGACCGTAGATTTTATTAAAAAGAAAGGAAAGGAAAATTACTCAAGCACGAAACTATTAATAATGAATAAATATCAAATCAAAAATAGAAAAGGTTAAAAAGAAACACGTGCGCGCGTGCCATAAATAAATAAATAGAAAAAAAGTGTAAAAAAATGGTAAAGAGGAGAAGTGACAACTCATTCGGAGGTGGATGGTGTAGTGCGTATTAATGCCTTCACCAAATACAAATCAATAAACTTCTTTCTCTCTCTCTCTCCGTCCCTCAGATCTGTCGTTTCAAACTTTATTGTTTCCATCTCTCTCTCTCTCTCTCTCTCTCTGCATCACCTCACCAAAGGTACCCCCTCTCTGTATTTTTTTTTTTTTTTTGTTGTTGTTGTTGTTGTTGACTTCTTTTTAAAGTTCTCTCTTTAAAGATTTTTCATTTTATCATACATGTTCGCATGTTTAATATATATTTTTCTCAAAAGAATCTCTAGTTTTTTTATTTCCTTGTATACTGATTAGTAGAAAATTGATAGCACTTGGGTTTTATTTCACAGAATTTTTAAGAATATAAATAAATTTCACAATAGAACTTGTTTTGGACTCTTTTTTTTTATTATTATTATTTTTTTGTCCCAATAGAAATCAAATATCGGTTTCCCTGATACTTGTTGGTATTCATAAAAGAAGGGAGAAAAATTAATATGCCAGATTTTCTCGTCGTTTCTTCCATTTTCTTGTGTTTTAAAGTTGATTAGGAATGCAATTGTGTATATAATTATCAATCTTGTATTCTCATAATCTGCCTATGTAATCGTTTATAGATTTTCTTATAGCAGAGAGTAGAAGTGTCTATGAACTCTAAAATAAAAAGAGTAGAAGTGTCTAACCCTTGATCTCCTCTTTTTTGTTTTCTTTGCTTTGGTTGAACTCCCATCCATATAATTCGGAAAATTAAAAACAATTGGTATTATTTTGGGTAGTCCATAAAATATATGCACTTATCACATTGGAATTTGATCAAATATGAATATATAAGGGTGCGTTTGATAACAATTTTAAAAAGGAAAATAAAAATAGTTGATATTTATAAGAAGTTGAAAAATAAATTGAGAGATGCGGAAAGATGTCCTCTTATTTTGTTACTTTTTCCATGAAGAAATTTTTTTTGCTAGTTGAGAAAACAAAATTTTTTTACAAAAAATTGTGAGGGATATAAGACATTTACTCATAAAATGCATGAGATTGAGAGAATCTCATTAGATGACTCAACTTATTTTTTAACTTCTTATTCAAATAAACTATTTTTATTTTCTTTTTTCATATTATTATCAAACACACCCTAAGTTTCTAATATAATTATTCTCTGACCTATGTGTTAAACAAAAGTTTAATCACACTTAAATTTCTCATGTTTTGATGATTTCAAAAAAAAAAATCTTCGTATAAGATGTTATAATTGGTTAATACCTCAAACTATGCATATCTCAAGTTTTAATTACACTCCTAAAAGTGTCATTTGAGCTAATAAATTATTTAAATTGAACACAAATAACACTTCCATCCAAATCATCAGTTGTTAGATCAAATGATTCAAATTGAACACAAATAACACTTTCGTCCAAATCATCGGTTGGATCAAACGAACTACCTAACCAAGTTAATTGCAAAGAAAAAAAGGAGAGAAGTCACAAGAAGAAAGAGAAAGGGGAGAAGAGAGATAATTGGCCACCCACAGGTCACCTAATTTTTCTTTCTCATCTTTATCCCTACATCTATATATATTATAAATGAATTTATAATATATCTTATTTATTTATTTTAAATTAAGGTTTTTATCAAATTAAATCCAAATAGAAAAAAAAGAAGAAGGGAATATCAAAATCAAAATGGTACAAAAGCTCTGCATTAGACCTTTAAGTATTGTCAAAGTACTTGAACACTAATTACCTAATTTCTAAATCACTTTCTTCTATTTTTATCCTTTTTAAAAAAAAATTACTTGGTTAAGTGACCAAAAAGGCCTTCAATACGTTTGATTTAACGGACTATTTTGATGGAAGGGTCGTTGATGTTCAACTTGAATAATTTAAAAGCTCAATTGACACAAAATCAAGTTTAAGAACTTAATTAAAATTTAAAACATAGTTTGAAAACCATTTACTCAAAAAGTTTAATCACAGTTAAATTTCTTATGCTTTGATGATTTCAGTAGATTTTTTTCCTTCTTATAAGATGTCATAATTGGTTAATGCCAATTGCTAAAAGCAATAAGGTAACTATATATCAAAAACAAAAAGTACAACGCCAACAGCATATCTAAAACATTTTGCAGAATTAAAATTGCTTTGGTATAAGCATATTTATAATATATTTAAAGCACAATATACAATTATTTAATGTATTTTTGAATCAACAAAAATAAAAATTGTTTTGATAGAATATATATCCAGGTTAAGAATGGGAAGCAAAGCACCAAACTGGGCCGACCAATGGGGAGAGGGGGGCATTGGAGACCAAGAGAATTACGATAAGCCCATGGGCCATAAAGATAAGATGGGCCTGGTGGGCCATGGCAGCAATAAGAAGATGGATGCAGTAAAAGCAGCAGCTTCAACTGGATTTGACAAGGCCAAGTCAGCTGCTGTGATTGGAGCCCAAAAGGTTAAGAGTGGGACCTCCATGGGTTTCAAATGGGCCAAAAATAAGTGCCAGAAAAAGAGCTCCTCCTCTAATTGAAAATTTTCAAATAGTATTTTTTATTTTGTTAGGGCATTACCCTTGTTTGATTTGGATATAATATAAACTCAATGTCTTAAAAAGGATTTTTTTTAACAAATCTATACTATTATATTGGTGAGATTAATGTCCGAAAGATTTTTATGTATTGAAGGGTAAAATTTCATATTTTTGCATTGCAGCATAAAATAGTTTTCGGTAAATTTGTAATGGGTTGAGTTGGATTGGACAAGAGTACTATTTTCCCCTAATAACAAGTAACTTAGTCATTCCAAACGGTGGCGGGGCTAGTTGCACAAATGCCCATCTTAATTTTTTGAGATGTAGTTAATTTTATTAGTTTTTTTGGAAAGAAATTATTTATTAAGTATAAAATAGACTTTTGTCCACTTTATTTTATGGAAAGATTACACTTTGCCCCCTTATTTTGTATTATTTAAACTTTATAGTCACAGGTAATGTTAATTGTACTCTATTTTAGTGTTTCCAACATCAAAAATTAAAATTTTATACAAAAGGACAAAAGCTTAGACATTTTCAAATCTCTCTAATCACTTTTTTGAAGTACTAAAAGAAAGTATAATCTAATTAGTTATACTTAAAATTGCTGCCTTCCTTACTATTAAATTTTGACTCCGCCACTAATTCTAAAAAAATCTTAAAGAGAGTTTTTAACAATTTTCTCTTAATATGAATTCCATTTCAAAGTTTGTCTTTGCCAAGAAACCTCATAATTGGCACATTAATTTGGTACATAATGTTGTGTGAGCAAACTTTCACTATTATAATAAGACACGTCTCAGTGAAAGTTTTTTCATTATTGGAAGAAATTGAGACGCATGGATCAAATTTTTTTCTGAAGCATTGTGCTGTGATAGGGACTTGCCTGGTGAACCTGTTGACTTATCACATGAAAATGAAAATGAAAAGGGGTATGCGAAGGATAGTAAGAGCAGTGGGCCTAGCTGTACTAAAGAGAATGTGAACATGATTGGGTTTTGGGCCAACTGATGGTCTCCTTAGTCACGTGAGACAACTGAGTCTACTACCCACCACTTTTGGGGCTTTCCTTGTGTGGGCCTACTCTATTCAGTACCTAACATTTTATTTACCGCGGGATCGAGAAATCATCTCAAGTAAAAGAAGCGGTGCATGGACATATTCAGTGAACAATACGAGAGTAGCATGTGGGAATTTGAGTTTCTCACTTAATATTTCATGTAAGCTTTTGATTGCTTTCATGGAACACATATAACATCACTCATTCTTCTTGTGTTAAAATTATTTATATATATATATATATGGTTGTGATTTCAATTGGTTGGAAGGTTGGTATTTCACAACAACATTTAATACTATGATTCGAATTTTAGCCTCCTTATCATTTACTAAGTTTAAACACACGGTCTATCTGTGAACTCAAAATATATAGTCAACAAGAGATAATATTATCTACCAACTTGTAACAATGATGTCATTATTAACGAGAAAATACTACGTACCAGCTTGATATAAGATGCTTTGACCCTACAAGTTCTATAATTTCAAAAGACAAAATATTTTTTTGTGAAAATTGATCCATCTTAAAAAAGCTTGACTATTAGAACTAGTGTTTAGAACTAGTCCAACACAAATTGGATTTTTCTATAATGAGATATAAATTATTATAAATTTGAGTTGAAGAAATCTCTGTCGTCAATTTTAAATTAGATAGGGCCGTAACACCATGTGGTAAAATCAAACTATCCAACTCCTTACTTTAAGGGGAAAAGGAAAGAAAAAGAAGAGAAGCTCCCAATTTGAACCAACTAAAATTGGGCATTAATACCCTCGGAATTGAACACAACCAACATCCTCTGTCCCTATCTCCTTGCCCATAACCCCTCAATAAATGCAAAAAACACAAACATTAAAAGCTGCGGAATCATCCCCGTGAGCTTTTTCACACAATTCCTGTACTCTACCCCCACCTTTTAATTAATTTTTCCAACTTCATTTGTTGATGGTTTGTTGTAGAATTTAATGCAACTCCTTCAATGCAACTCCATCACCCTCTTTTTCATCCTCATTAACAACCCCCCTTTGCTTCTCTCTTCAACATCTTCAATTCTATCTCTCTACATCCCCTTCTTTCTACATATACATCTAGATAGCCTTCAAATCAAAGATGTTTCTTCAAACAAGTGTAATCCCTTTAAATTTATGTTAGTTTCATTAGATTTTAAAAGGGAGGAAAAGGAAGAAATGGAGATGGATGTGGATGTGGAGTGGTTAAACGGGATATTGGTCCGGTTCAATAAGAAAATAGTGCTCAAGAATATTTATGGGCCTATTTTTTGATTGAGCCGTGCCAATATCACGTGATACCGCTCTAAAAATATCAGTTGGTTTCTTTCTCTTTGATTCAAAGGTTTCTCTGTTTCTCTTTTGTTTCTTTATTTGTATGGTTTTAGTGTTTGTTCTATTTATTTGTATGAGCTATTAGTTTATCATGGCATTTTAATTAATTGTCAACTGCAATTTCGTTTACTTATGGCACATTAATGTGAGTACAAGATACTCATAATTAAGTACTTATGTTACTCACGATTCCACCCTGCCGGCCACTCGTGATATTTTAGCAAAAAGGGATACTACTTTTACAATAACACTCGTCAGCTTAAAAGATTAAGCAAAAGAGGGTTTGAACCGGCCGGAGTGGAGCTCCATAATTAAGTTGGAAAATCATGTAGGTTAAGAGGTAAGTTGCGGCCTAACGCACCCAATTATGTGTGGGCCTAGGCAGCAGCTCTAGGCAAGAATTTTTAGGACACTGCATTTTTTTTTTCAATTTTTAACGAAAACAATGCAACTTTAGATACGACCGGTGATTCAAGTTGACCCAAATATTCCATTATTTTTTATCTAACAAACTGCCGTTTCATCTCTTCGCATGTTGCCGTTACAGGATTCACAGTGAAAGAAAGAACCTATGAGAAAAGCAAGTAGAAATGAGGCCGAGGCCGGCCGCGAAGAAGGCTTAAACTATGCCGATAATAACAATACAATATTTCATTCATGCAGGGCAATTTTCCATTATCCTAGCTTGAGGTGTTGTTGGTTATTGGTTTGAAGTTTTAACTGTCAATTCATTGAGACTAAAGGGTAAAAGATAGATCTATGGTTGAACGTACTACTGTGCAGCGAAGGGGTTTGGGATGGGGTTGTGATGTTTGAAACCAGGCACCTGAGGCCGGTAAGGAGAAGATTAAGGCTAGCTAGCTGTTTTCTTTTGGTAGACATGGTTGTGTTTTAAATGTAAAATAGATAGAAGGTTAGCTTAATTGAATCATCGGTCTGGACCAAAAATGAACAGGTTGCTGGCCCAAATGATTACATTCTGCAATTGTGCGAATAATTATTTTCATCTATCTTTTTATTTTGAATTAATAAGAGTGTTGTTATTGTCAAAACAATTATTCTTATTATTAAAATAATGTACAGCTTTAAAAGTATGTAGTACAACTTTTCAAACCATTATTAATATTATATTTTAGTTAAAAGATAATTATTTCGACAATATAAATAATCTTAACTAATACACATGCATATATATTAAAAAAGCATTTCAGTTTCTAGTATAATAAAACGTGAATTGCCACTGCAACTTCAACTTGGGGGCAAATGATGCAATGAGTTTAAAGAAATTTACGTTATAGTTGGTGCCAAGTTTTTTACAAAGGACAAAAGGTTGGTATAGTAATTCACGTTTCAACAACAGACTTTAAATCTTCAAAATTATCAAACATATTTCAGCAAGTGTCTTCAAATACCTTCATAAAATGTCACTAAAAATTATTTTAAAAAAATAATATTTTAGAGTGTCAATAGCTTAAGTATAACCTTGATTTCAAATTAAGAGTGCTTATTTACCTTTTCACATTTCAAGAGAAATATCAACTTCATATTATGATAAAAGATAAAACTTAATTATTTTTTCAAAAAAAAATTAAGTAAGATACTAAAATTTGAGAGCGGGGAGTATCATGTTTTGAGAATTTTAATACTTAATACTTAAAAGCTACCCGTAAAATATGACATTATTATTGATAGGTACAAATGTACTTGAAAGATGTGGTTGTGATAGATAATATTTTTAATTGTGTTTTAGCTATATCTACTATGTCTTCATTGATGTTGAATATGAAAATATAAAAACTGTGTTTTTTTATATTAGAACAATTCATTTTTGTTTTGATTATTTATAAATGTTGTGAGAGTATTTGATTTACAAAGAAAAATGTAACATATGTAAGTGTCAATTAATGTTGTAATGTGTTTTAACATTTTGATCAAATTATGTGCACACCAAAGTATTGCTATAGTTAATATTCATTATTTATAAATTATAATACTAACCACAGAAACACTACTCATGCAAAAAAAAATGAAAAAAAAAAGACACTATATATATCATCATCCTAACATAATATAATAATAATAATAATAATAATACAACCAACTAATAAACAAAGCCAATCCCCACAATCTCTAACTTGGGCTTGGGCTTGGGCTTATCAAGGAGGAGCAATTCGATTCACTAAACGAGCCGCCACAACACTACTGTCACGGGGTGACTCTTTCAACCCCGGCATCCAGATCCTCCGGATCAGCCAGCCTAAAAACACACGGCGGAACGCGCACAAGACACAACAAGCCCTTACGTACCATGCATAGATAAACCCATAGTACAGCAGACAAATAAGGACCGCATGCCATGCTTGGTGTTAGGCTTCTTCACGCATTGGGTGTAACAAACACCCCCACTCAATTCTGCAACGCTCGTTGCAGGTTCTGACCTGTGGCCAGTCATATTGCGTGCTCACCGAAGCTCCACGATTTCTGACTTGTAGTCATCTCGCTTATCTCATAGCTTGATCCGCTGACCAACCTCTGATACAATTGTCACGGGGTGACTCTTTCAACCCCGCGGCGGCATCCAGACTCGATCCGAGCAGAACAACAGCGGCAACACGCAGCGGAACGCGCAGACACCGAAAAGCCTTACGTATGCATATTCGAAACCCATAGTACAGCAGACAAATAAGGACGCATCGAATGCGCATTGGGGTAACAACTACCATTCTGCATCATCTTCTTCCTTGGCTTCAAACTTCAAACCAGAGCTATACCTGAAACACAGTAGAAACCGCAAAAATGGAAACCAGATACAAATTCACCATAGCATTAACAATCGCTTGCTTTGCAACGATCTCCATTATCTTATCAACAAAATACAGAAAATACCGAAAGCAAAAGCACTCTTCAATCTCTTCTTGTTACCTAAAAACAGAATCAAAACCACAACACTCGTTCAAGCGAGTTCTGGCCGATAATTCGTACTCTGAGTTCAAGCATCTCAAGCTTCATGGCCCCAATGAAGGTACATTCACTTCGAATTTTTTTTACGATTCAAAAGCCCTAGCTAAATTTAATTTTTCATTGTTGTTTTTGTTTTTGTTAGGTGAAAGTATTTCGAATTCGAATTCGCATCCTTATCAATCGGAGATCAACGCTCTGTTGAAGAGTCCTCAACTCCAATTTCACTTTTATAATAATGGGAAATTTGATTTGAAAATGGGAGATTCGTACGTTTGGATCGAAACGGAGACGGATTTAACGGAGCTTGTTCAAGTGTTGAGTAAGGAAAAGGTCTTTGCTGTTGATACGGAACAACATAGTTTACGATCCTTTTTAGGTTTCACAGCTCTGATACAGGTGACCTCTTTTAACTATGTCTAATGGACAGTTCTATGTATATAATATAAATTTTTATATAATATATATATAACATTTTTAAAATCTGTAATTTTGTGGTGTTATCTCGTTTTGAAACTTCTGAATAGATTTCTACTGAAATTGAAGATTATCTAGTGGATACAATAGCTTTGCATGATGTTATGGGAATTCTTCGCCCGGTCTTTGCCAATCCTGAAATTTGTAAGGTGATATATGTTTGTTTGCCCGTTTCTATGTGGAGACTTATTATAATTTTTTCGTTTTCATACCTTTTTCGTTCACGAACTTTGTTTATTTTAAAACATTTTTTGGTTTCAATTTGCTCATGTGGCACACTCTACTGATTTGTAGAAAAAACAATTTCTGGTTTAGGTGTTCCATGGTGCTGATAATGATGTTCTCTGGCTACAAAGGGATTTCCATATATATGTTGTTAATTTATTTGATACTGCTAAGGTGAGTTTCATTATTTTCTTTTGCTTTATTTATATGCCTGGATCAATATTTCTTATGTTGGAGCTTCTTTAATGTGATTCAAAGAGTTGTGATTTTAAGCCTAGGGAGGGTGATGGTTCCATTTTTCTATATATTTTTGCCCATGTAATGTGGGTAAATTCCATGATTTTGAAAATCTTATCTGCCCTTAATTTGTGGTTGATTTTTTCATATTGCAGGCATGCGATGTGTTGTCAAAACCACAAAAATCATTAGCTTACTTACTTGATACATATTGTGGCATCTCCACAAACAAACTACTACAGGTTGGTTATCTATTCATGCCTATTTTTCTCTTTCAAGTACATAAAAATGTTATTTTGTTTTCATGTGTACATACTTTTACATAATACAACACTCTAATAATATCATGAAAGCATGTCAAATTGTTGATGAACAGATAGAACCGATATTTTCTCATCATCAAATTGAGACCTAGTGAAGTTAAGCTCTGTCTTTTCAGTCTTTAGGGAAGCAACAAATGCAATTGAAATGCCTGGCCACCTAGGGGGAATTCTTAATAGCCTCATTGAGTATCTGAGTGATGTTTTAATGCCTTCTTTTTGCATGTAACAAGGAACTAATGGTAACAAGGAAACTGATCAAAATTTAAATTGAAAAAAACTCCATGAAGATGCATGGCAACGGGACATCTTAACTATTCTGTCCAGCAACTTATGGAAAATTACACATAGGAGGAAAACAAAAAATTAAATAAAATGGGAAAATAATATGGATAAGCAAGGTCCCTTAAAATAATGTTGGTTTTCAGTTTTCACAGACTATTGTTTTGTTACATATTTACTCTGCCTGAATTATAGCGTGAAGATTGGAGACAACGTCCACTTCCCCTTGAGATGGTGAAATATGCTCGAACAGATGCACACTATTTGCTGTATATTGCTGATTGTCTTACTTCGGAGCTTATACAAGTCAATGGTATGCCTCCATTCCAACTCTCTCTCTCTCTCACGCACACACAAACACACACATATATAAGTATCTTCTATCTCATGTCTAGATTTCAAGTTAGACATATCTAATTTCATCATTTTTTCACATAGAAACAGTGATAGTGAATGCAGGGACAATGTTGAACTTCAAGGTTATTGATAATTGAGAAACAAGTACAGTTGAAGTAGCCTTAGATACCCAAAATATAATTTTATTTTGTGTGAGGGAGAGTTGGAACTATCGTGTAATGTGATCTGAAAACGATAGCCTTCATAATTCATCAGCATTGTCCAAAGTTCTGAAACAATACATTAAATTGAACCATAGATAGAAATTGAATGAAGCTTATATTTTGGAACAACTACTAACATCCCAACATTGTGTATGAAAATTAGAAATACTGATGCTTGCAACTTAAGGTTCCGAACTGTCTTTTTGCCCAGAGTCAGATTATGTACAGATATCTTTAATATTTCTCTTAGATGGATCAATGTCCCAAAATTGTCGGGATTCATTAAGGTTCTCGATAGCAAAGGCCTAAATAAGTGACATGAAAAAATGTGGGTTCATTTACGTCTTGCAAGAAATAAAAAAAATTAATGTTGTCAAATTTGGCTTATTTTCAATTGATGCTGTTCCGGTTTGCTAGCGCTTTGTTTCTATTCCATCATATTTTTCTCATTCGTCGAAAGGAAATTTTAAGCTCCTTTTCTTACCCCCATGAAAAATGGCTGAATCACTACTTTGTATTATCGTACAAATAGCCCTTTGCCTACCTTATTCTAAATATTCTTGCTATTGTTGGAGAACAATGCTGTATCTGGCTTACCATCAACTTAGAAATGACATAATGTCCAAGTTATAGCCTTCTAGTTGTGTATTTTCCATTCCTCTTAGTGTCAAAATCCTGAAAGATAATATTGCATCAGAAAATTCAGATTGTCTCGATGACAAATTCCATTTTGTTCTCGAGGCCAGTCGGCGTTCCAATTCGACCTGTCTGCAACTTTTCTCCAAAGAGATTGAAGCTTCTCCGGGAGAGTCTGCGGCATCTTCAATAATTTCGCGCCATTTGAATGATCAAGGAAGTGTTTCCTCCATTTATTCGGAAACCAAGGTGGTGCTAAATTCGGAATTATTGTTTATTATGTGTTGGGAAAGTCATTGTGCATATGTTGATTCCTTTTCATGTTTTTTTCCTTTCAGTTTCAGGAGATTGTGTATCGATTGTGCACTTGGAGGGATTTAATGGTTAGTGTTGATTAATAAGCATATCTCATAATGTGAGCGATTTGTTGTTAGTCTTTTTGGTGAGTAGAAAAAGATTTTTCACTTGCTTATGGAGAGCTGCAACTTGAAAGATATATTACTGTTATCTAAAATCTATGTTTATTTGTCCCTTCTAGAATGTTTATATTTTGAACCATGGTAGATGGTTTCAATGTTACAAAATAAATGGGGCCATTAGTATAACTTGGCTTGTGGAAAGCTTCTTTCTAGATACCAAGTAGTCTAGCACTTTTAAGTCCCAATAGTAAGACTTCCGTTTTCCCATTTGATATCATATTTGTCTTTTGCTAGGTTTTTTTCTTTCTTTTTTTTTTCTTATAAGACTCTTCATTTAAATGTAAATGGGTCATTACTTTACTGCATAAATCATCATTTACTAGGTGACATTTCGCGTCTTGTGTTTATTTTTATTTTAAAATTTATCCTTTGATATTTCGAATTGCAAATTTAATTTTTTGGTTCTTTTTATTGACGTGTTGTTCTAGGCTCGTATGCACGATGAGAACTTGAGATACGTATTATCAGATCATGCGGTTGTTGCTCTGGCGGACAAGGTTCCAACAGCTGAAACGGATATATACAACACAATATCGCAAGCCAATCTACATCTTGAGTCTATGAATCTCAATTCTTCCTTCCAATCTCCATCCTCTGTTGTTTATAGCCATTTGGATGACTTAAATTATATATTCCAAGACGAGATAGGCAAGCCCGATGATATCTTTCGACTAATCCTTCAAAAGCACATGGGTCAAAATGGAACTTGTCCCCTATCCGTTTATAACTATTCTTTGTTGTCCAAAAGTAGCCTGAAACTAACAAAGAGAGTTCTTTCCAAGGAAAATGGATTTAAAAATTCAAGGCAAGTCGCTAGAAAGGCTTCTCGGGACTTGTTTGTTCAGAAATTTTCCTGTAAATCGGCTGTGTATCACAACTGTAGGATCTATGCAAATGATGGACGGTTATTGTGTTACTGCGATCGCAGAAAGCTTGAATGGTGAGTGGGATACTTCTTTTTCCATTTATCTCAATTATGGGATTTTTTGACTTTGCCCCCATCTTATAAGTGAAATTATACTTACCCCTCCTCCAATTTTCATGGTCATTAGACTTTGCCCCTATATGGGAGGGAATCTGAAAGAAATACGGAAAAACTGGGGGGGAGGGCGTGGGGTGGGGTTAAGTCAAAGGATTAGGTTAAAAGAATTAGACATTGGCCCCCATTTTTACATAATTCTTTGAAATTCCCTCCCATACGAAGAGGTAAAGTCTAATAATTATGAATACAAGGGGCAAAGTAAAAAAAGACCTTCAATTATAACTTTGAACTTACTTGACTGATCTGCCAAAATAGTTTTCTATATTATTATTATTTTTCTCTTCTCTCTCTAGTTATTTCTAGGATTATGATTTCTTGCATCTTCCAGTATTTTGACTAAAATCTGCTTATTACAGGTATATCCGTCGAGATCTTGCAAAACTGGTTGAAGAAAATCCTCCTGCCATAATTCTTCTTTTTGAACCCAAAGGTCGTCCAGAGGATGAGGACAATGATTTCTATATTCAAAGTAAGAAAAATATATGTGTTGGCTGTGGTGAAGGAAATCACTATTTGCGGTATCGAATTATCCCCTCGTGCTACAGAATGCACTTTCCAGAACATTTGAAAAGTCATCGCTCTCATGATATAGTTTTACTTTGTGTGGACTGTCATGAAATTGCTCATTCTGCTGCTGAGAAATATAAAAGGAAAATTGCTGCCGAATTTGGGATTCCGCTTTTTATTCGTAAAGTATATGATTCTAGCCAATCCCAAGATAAATCTGGGCTGTCCTCATCTGATTCAAATCTTGAGGATGCAGGGGTGTCTCCACTAGAGTTACGAACAGCAGCGATGGCTCTCTTGCGCCACGGACCAAGAATGCCTGCTAAGCGACGTGAAGAATTAATAGAGGTGTGAAAGCGTACTATAGGTGTTGATTTTCTTTAAGTATCTCTTTCATGTTAGTAATTAATACGCCTTTGAATGGTAAACATAGACTGCCATTGTATCATGCTGCTTTGTGATATTAAAGGTTATTGCAATTTTTTACTAAAGGGCTCTTTTGAATTTGTCCCTGCATGCGGGGGAATCTGAAAGAATACTTTCAAATTGGGGGCAATGTCCAATTTTTTTAACGTAATTGTTTGACTTAGCCCCTTGTTTTAATGTAACTGTTTGAGATTCCCCATATGCAATGGGCAGAGTAACAATTATGAAAATACGGGGATAAGTCTAATTTTACATATAAATTGAGGGGCAAAAAAAGAAAAAAAAAAACCTTTACTAAGTGAACAAATATTGAAGGCTGAAGTGATTATTAGCCCTGACATTTGCAGTTTCCAAAATGTCACTGACGTTAAACTTGACTGTCTCTTGAAGCTCTTTTGACATGTTCAACTCTTATTGCATTCACAGATTGTCAAGAAGTATTATGGAGGAAGGGAAATATCAGAGGAAGATTTGGAAAAGGCTTTGCTACTTGGAATGAGTCCTCACGAGAAAAGAAGACACCAAAAAAAGAGACGGTTACCATTCAAACATTCTTCTAAGACTCTCCTTGATGAAAATGAAACAAATATTAATAATGGTAGTGGGCCATCATCTATCTCTGAATCTTCATTAATCATTGATAATATAGATGAGCATGTGAATGGGCCCTCTTTATGCTCTGATTTTGGATTTTATGAGGAAACCTCTGAGTCTGCTAATAGGGATATGAACCTAGAAAAAAGTGAAGATTTTGAGATCACGAGTCTTCCTGTTTTGGAATCTGACGTTAATTCTGAGAGAGTGAGTACGTCAAATGGAACAATTAACTCGGTTCACATCCATTCTGAAGGAAATCTCACACCGAAACATAATTCTAAGTTCTCTCTATTAGGACATGGCCCACATGGGAAACAAGTTGTCGATCATCTGCTGAAGGAATATGGGGAAGATGGGATTGGTCAATTTTGCCAGAGATGGAGACTAGTTTTTGTCGAGGCCATCCATCCTCGTTTCTTGCCTGGAGGCTGGGATGTGAAACACAGGTATACTGCTACCTCATCAACTTTGTTATGCCTTCTATTTTATATATATACTCTTTCTATATATATCGTTTTTTTGATAACCATGAGTATTGGGGCTCCACCCCCGCTAATTCCATGAGGCCCTGGTTGTTCGACCGGGAGACACCCCTAGTGGCCCAAGAAAGGTTTCACGCAGCGGGGAATTAAACTTGAGACCGTGTGCCTACTGACACAGTCCTAAGTTCGCCCTTACCACTGTGACAACCTCTTAGGTTATATATACACAAATATATATATATATTATATGTAAAATGGGTAGCTTCAACATACACCAGGCGTAAAAATAAGTAGTTTTACCCTTGCAATTAACTCTTTCTCAAATTCACAGTTTACCAGCCCAATTGTTGGATTATATTATTATTATTATTATTATGAAGATGTAAGCTAAAAATCACATCAGACCCCAATCAAAAACATGCTCTACATGATATTATGTGCCTCATAAAATTTATTAGGAAAAAAGAGCATAGTGATCAAATGGTTACTAAAATCTCATTGATATGAAATTCTATATGCTTAATAAACATAAAAAAAATTTATTATCCTACAGATGAATTGACGAATCAAATTCCAGTAAAAGTTGAACAGAACGCTTTCTGAAATTTCTTAATCTTATACCGGTGTAAGTTGAACCTTGACCATAATTATCAAGGCAAGATGCGAAAGATGGATTGAGCTCTTTACAGGATTAGGGCCAAAGAAATCATGTTTAGGATCTAAGGTAGTAACGGATCCACGTGGGGTAGGCATTGCTGTGAACTGAGCTCCTAAATACATTTCATGTTCGAGTGGGGTTTTACATTGGTGTTGAATTGCCCTATAGTCTTGACTTCACAAATTAAGATTTTTAAGCCAAATCAACGCCATCTAACCACCACTGTTATTGGACCATCAGCTCTGTCTTTTATAGATGTAGTTTTTAAAAAAAGGTTGTCTTTCAGTAGTTTCATATATGCAAAATTCAGGCTGGTTTAATATTTTTGCATGCTAACAGAATTTTGCACAGGGCAATGCAAGTTCTTGCTTTACTTTTTTAGATGCTAAAAAATTATAATATTTGTCTAATTATATTTGGAGACTGAATGTTTTGTCCCGTTGTGCAAAAGGATTTCATAGCGGGTACCTTTTTCTTATTTTTACTCCAGCGGTAGAAGAGACTTTGGTGAGTTCAGCATTTATAATCCTTTAAAGAAGGTCTCTATTGCTGCTGAAGAAGATGAAGATCAAAGCATCGTGAAACACTGATTCTTATCATGTATGTCATTTCGAAAAATTTTGGTTGGGTTATTTTGTGAACAAAGATAGCTACTTAACTCTAGACGTTAATGCGCCCATTTTGTTGTATCCTTTTTTATTTAAATTTTGCTAGAAGATAGCCTCTATGGAACCATGTTAATATTTTGTATAAAATGAATTCAAAAGGATGGCTGTCGGCAATGAGAGTTTAATACCTTACTTCTGTAATTCTAATCTGATGCATGGAATAGTAAACGTCATCGACAATGGTAAATATATCAAAGAAAACCCTCCATTGTTTCATTAGTTCGTTTGGATTGAGGGAATGGGAAGGAAAGAAAAGAAACGAAAAAGAGGAAGAATGATTGCATTTTACTTACAGTCCGTTTGGATTGAAGGGAAGGGATGGAAAGGAAATAGTTAATTAGGAGGGGAAGGAACGGAATAGAAGGGAAATGAATGAGTTTAATTTTATTGTTATTTGAATAGCTAAAAATGAAAAAGAATGGAATGAAAATAAATCTTGTTTGGATAAAAAGAAGAAAGGAATGTGATTTAATATATTATTAACAAATTAAGGTTAAATTTGGAATAACGTGAAAAAATCATTCAAATTTTGTTCTTTCCCTCTCAATCCTCCCAATATTGGAAGGAAACAAAATAAAAGAATAGAGAGGATTGGCATTCTCTCACAATTCCTCCATTTTCTCTCCACTCCCTCTTATAAATCTATCCAAACGAATGAAATGTAATTCTTCCTCCTCTTCTTTTCCTTTCCCTTCCTTCTCATTCCCTTAATCCAAATAGACTGTTATTTCAATAGATTTATGAGGGAGTGGAGTGGAAACTGGGGGAATGGCAGAGAATACCAATGCCCTTCATTCTTTTATTTTATTTTCTTCTAATATTGGGAGGATTGGGTGAGAGGAAAAGTTTTTAAATTGTTCACGATATTCCAATTTTAACCTTGATTTGTTAACAATATATTAAATCACAATCTTTTTATTTCTGTCCTTTGTTCTATTTAAACAAGATTTATTTTCATTCAATTCTTTTCCATCCTTAGATATCCAAATAACAATAAAATTAACCTCATTTCTTTTTAGGGTGTTCTTAAATATACCCATATAATTCGTGTTCTCACCCACCAAAAGTCAATATTACGTCAATCTTAACCTAAAAAATAGCGTAAAATTTGTTCTTCTCACCCCAATTTCTATACTTAAAAAAATTGCCACTAATTTATCTTTTTACTCATTTAAATTTTTTAAAATTAAAAAGGTCAATTTTTTCCAACAAATAATTCTACAATTCTAATTCCAAAATATTTTAATAAATGATTTATTTTTATAAAAACTATTTTATTTTTTCTATTCATTAGATACAGCCGTATAGAAGACAGGAATATTATGAAGATTGAAATTTTATTATTAGCTAGTGAAAACGGTCAAGGTAACTATCTTGTGTTAACTAATTAATTTTTACTTTGGTCAGGTATTTCATTTTAAACAGTTGGTCGCCTAAAAGTCTAAAATTGTTATTGTTGCTATGAAATTGTCACTTATAGGGCTTTACCCTATTCTAATTAGGAATTTTGTGAGGTCAATAATGAATTTTGTGGATGTGCAATAAAAAAATAAATTTATTATTTGATTTATAAAAAAGTGGTGGTATGTCGTTAGCGTGCATAAAAAAAATGGGGTAAGTTGAATGTTTTCAATAAAAAATATTTTTATGGATTTATATAAAATTTTCATGTTTTAGTTTTAACGACGACGAAATTAACGTCCCAATAGTGCATTCAGTAAACTCACCCCATAATTGGGGTGAATTAAAAGTTTTTTTTAAAAAAAGTAGGTGAGAAGAAAGTATTCTCTTATTGGGATGAGAAGACGGATTATGTGGGTTTATTTAAGAACTCCTTTTTATTTTATTACATTCCTTCCTCTCCTAATGTTACGATTCTAGATTTTTAGATTTTAAAATTTATGTATTTTATATTTTTAAGGTAATATTGGTAGTGGGTAATTTTGGTTAGGTCTTTTTAGGGGATAATGGTTTGTTATATGTAGTGGATAAAGGAGTGGTAGGGGTTGGTTATGTGTAACTCTCTATTTAAATTAATTCTAAATGAATAAAATATTACGATGGAATATATTTGAGTTGTAAAGAGTTCTTTTAAGCTTTCTATGAAGATTTGGTTCTTTTTGAATTGAACCAATTTTGCAGAGACGCATCAATGCATTTTAAAATGTTTAAAGCTCCTACCATTATTGGGTCACCCGTTCCTATGATGCCACTAGTCAAGAAGATGGCAAAATGACATTCTTTTCCATTGCGCCGTTGTTCTAGTTTATCTCAAAAGATGTGAAGTTTTAAAAAAAAATCCTCTAAAATTCTTTCACAATAAAAATCAAAAACAAAGTTATGCTTGCTTGTACATTTCTGCTTAAATTAGTAGGATAACACATATAATTAAGACTTGGAGAGTTACTAACCCACCTTAGACGAGCTAAAGTATGTCTAAAATAAATAATGAATCAATAAATTCAAGAAAATCACATAGCCTGTAATAAACAACCCTGATATTAATGTTGTGGGCGATAATATGAAACATGAATATAATATATATATATATGTATACACATACATGTAATCCAAAAGGCAACAAACCATGTCAGCATGTATTACAAAGTAACCAACAATTCAGGCTAGCCGTGACTTACCATATACACACATGTATAATAAAAATGAGTCGATATCAAAGGTCCTCTACTTCGTTCCCAACCAATTCGCTTCTTCAGTTTTATCCGTCTCTTAGATATCTGAATTGTTTATATAAAATCACAACATGCAATATTACGTACAAAACGTAATTAACTGTTTAATCATAAATCATGGCTCAACCGATAAAACAATGCATGCATGTGTATATGCAGGTTACCTCCCTTGTGTCAACCAATATACTAAGAGAATATCGAAACCGAACCGAATCATAATAATCATAATAACAATGGGCATGACTGCCCTCATATCGAAGCTGGGCCGAACTATAATAATAAGAATAAGAACGAGCCTGACTGCCCTAGAGAATAAATCGAACATAATCACGATATAACACCATCCGACCTATAAAAGATCATCATCATATCATAATAGAATTGGATTATATGTCCATCCATGTAATATCACAGAATCACAAATGCTTTGCCAATGTTTTAATTTTCGGGCTACTCATCGCTGGTTCTAAACAGCCAACCTTATTGCTGTCCCCCGGAGGTTTAGGAATTTTCAACCCAAGAGTACCGAGCCCCACTTATTTTCACATCGGCAAGCACCAATCAATACATATTCCCTTCATCATCGAAGGGCTATAATAAAAATCATAATCGGATCCATCACGAGATTATATCACGTTCCAGAATGATGCAACAGACATAAGAAGCTTTTGGCACCATAAATACAAGATATATGCCCCCACAAGATAGGCCATAAGAGTAGTCTGAGCTTGTCGAAAGATTTCCAAAAATTCGATTAACACGATAACAATGCACAGTATGTATAACATGCTAACAAATGAATATTTGAAACAACTTATACTATATAATTACAACAAATCTCTATACATGTCCCTTGATGTATATAATTCATTAATTAATCAATTTCATCAATATACAACATTTATACATTTAAGGGATACCTTATATATATCAAATAACACATATATATCAAGTATAATGCTATATCTTGCTTCAAATTACATGCCCATGACTTTATAAATTATAAACATCATCATCATCATCATGTAATAATTCTTAAAACAAAGAAAATTAAAATATGATAATTTATATAGGTTAAAATCATATTATCGTGTTTTTAAAATAATTAAACCCTTACTTTAAAATATTTAGCCCAAAGAATGAAATTCGAGATGATAACCCGAACCCCGACCAGCACAACTCTAAAATTCGTATATCCCTACGTAACCCTCAACGTATAGAACAACTTTCTCTTAAGATTTGACTCAATTCGGCGGCATTTGGATAACCAATCGTACTTATTTTTATTTTCTCTCTATCTCTCAGCCACAGCAAATGAAAAGAAGAAAATGAATAAGCATAAATTTAAGGCAAGGCAGGTCGGTGGTGTTAAGAAAAAGAAAAACTTAACTTTTGCTTAATTACGACATTTGCAACATTTTAACTTTATATTTTAGTCCATACTAAACTTATGAAATTTTACAACTTTGTCCATACCAAGATTCTAAAACTTTTCAAAAATTTCGCTTAATCGAGATAAATATGTGTCTAATTTATACTAATTACATTACGTGGTATTACATTGCCAATCTCGTTATGCAAGGAAAATACGTCATCCATTCCAGCGGGGGAGTGCTCCTCCACAAGAGAAAGGAATTTGTTCTCAAATCTTTCAGTTTTCACTAATCTTGCATTGGACTTAACATCTTCAATTTGATTTGTTTCTTTTATTAAGGAAAGTGGATGCATTGCGTGAGATCTCGGTATTTTGAGAAAGTCAACATCTAGATTAAACCTTGAGGACAAGGTTTCTCAAAGGGTGGGGAATGTTACGATTCTACAGTTTTAGATTTTTAAAATTTATGAATTTTCTATTTTTAAGATAATATTAGTAGTGGGTAGTTTTGGTTAGGAACGTTTTTAGGGGATAATGGTTTGTTGTATTTAGTGGATAAAGGTGTGGTAGGAGTTGGTTATGTATAACTCTCTATTTAAATTAATTCAAAATGAATAAAATATTACGTTCGAATATATTTGAGTTACAGAGAGTTCTTTTGAGTTTTTTATAGAAATCTGATTCTTTTCGAATTAAACCAATTTCAGAAGTTTTGCCCCCCTCCGAGCGGGTTTTTTCCCTCGTTCTTATTTTATATTTTATTTTTACGATGGGATCGTAACACCTAATTAACTATTTCTTTTTTATATCCCTTCAATCCAAACATATTGAAATGTACAGAGATTTGTATGAAATTTTCTGAGGAGAAAAAATAATGAATTAAAACCTTTCAGTTGCTAGTGCTTATACTAAAGCAATATGGCAATGAAAAGATGACATAACACCAGTCGCACACACCTCACATGAGTGTTTTCTTCCTCCCTCGAACGAAACTGCAAGATGAGAGAAAATTGGAGAATTTTTTTAAGAATGAAATTGGAAGGCAGAGTTTTACATAACAGAAATTGCAAACCTCGCAAATTAAATCATAATGTAATATAATTGTAGCATGCAAATTGGCTCTCGAGTTCACAAACATTAAATTAAGGCCAGTTTGAGAAGAGATTTTAGTGGAAAAGTAATTCACCCATTTTGTCTCCCTTGCCTTTCAAACACAAATCTCACCACTAGATTTTTTTTGCTCCCTAACAGTTAGCTTGGATTGAGGGAATAGAGTAAATGAGTTATTAAAAATCACTTATTTGGATATATTTACAAGGGAAAATGAAAAGGAAACGAAGGGAATAAGAAGAATTGTTAATCCTCTTTATTCTTTCGAATTTGTTTTCTTCCAATATTAGGATGACTCAGAGGGAAAGGAAAATATTCTAATAAAATATTTACCACCTTTTAATTTTAAGGGAAAGGAAAATATTCTAATAAAATATTTACCACCTTTTAATTTTAACGTTAATTTATTAACGATATATTAAATCTCATTCATTTTATTTCCTTTCTTTTCTTCCCTCTATCCAAACAAGAGTTGTTTTCATTCCTCTCTTTTCCTCCATAGCTATCCAAACAATAATAAAATTAAAATCATTCAATCTATTCAATTCCATTCATTTCTCTCCCAATTAACTATTTCCTTTGCATTCTCTCCCCTTAACCCAAATGGCTATAACTTGCCTCTTAAATACAATTCACCAAAATCTCACAAAGGCTTTCTTCTTTGCTGGTGAGTTTATGGATTGGTCTTGAAACCAAATTTTTTATCAATTCGTATCATTGTTTAGTGGCTCGTGGTTATAGTTAAGGTACAATTGGTTTTCAGTGAAGCTATGTTAACACTGGGAATTCTATTGGTGTCATTGATGGCCGGCGGGATTTACTCCCGTTGGAAAACTTTCTCTCTCCACATGCTCTCCACCTTTAACTCTATATTTCTCACCCCCTTCATTTTTAGACCAAATTATGATAAAATATTCAATATAATAGTTATAACGCCACATATTATCACATATCTAATCAAATTGTAGAAAATCAATGACTTATGTGATTGAGGAGAGATAAATGCACACTTTTTGCAATCTGATTGGATTGTAATAACATGTGGCATTATACCCAAATTAGAAGCTTGTTAGTGTTTTGTGGGAGGAAATATGAGATCATGCGTGAGAGGACGATTTTATTTTTTGTCTAGTTAGCTGCCACGTCTGCTTGATTACGCCACCTCAGAAGCTCCGTTAAGTCTTTTTAAACACATTGTAAACGGATAAAAAAAACTTAAGAGTTAAATGGATTTTATGCAGGAAAAAAAAGTGTAGTCACCAAAATGAAAAAAGTTGCAAACTATATTACTATGTTTTGCAATTATTTCAAATAAAAAAGTTCTTACCATTTTTGGCGGTTATTCCAAATAAAAAAAGTTCTTTGTCTTAGTTTTTTTTCTCAATTTTTAAAACATTTGTTGTTGGATAATTCTTGAGAGATGCAATTTAAGATTTGTCTTGAGGATACGATGATGTGTTACATGTTTATTTGTCACTGATAACCTTTGTGCAAATGTCACTAATGATAAATCCAGTTAATTGACTGATGTATTGACAACAACCAATATATCCCTAATATATTTCCATAAAAATATTTATATAGTTTAGAAAAGCCCTTTTATTAAAAAAGATTTCATTTTTATTTTAAGAATAGTAAATGATCTTTAAAACAACCTTGCCACATAGAAGTCAATATAGAACTACTTCAAAAGTTAGAAGTTCTACTGTTTTACCACGGACGCTCACCAAATAACTTGCAAACAAAATCTCTGTGAATATCCAACACTAAATTCAATATTTATACAAGTTTCACAAGCATGAATACAAAATTGATTCAAAATTTTCTAGAATAAATACCAAATCTTTATCATATCATTTAAGGAATTAAGGCATCAAACGTCTCGAGAAACCCAGGAGAAAATACCATTATATATGTGAAATTTATTCAGATCTACAAATCGTTTACTAAATAGGTCATTTGGGTTTTAAGGTCCTTAGTTTTGGCATTCTTGAATTTGGGGTTCACAGTTTTCATTTCTTGGACTTTGGGGTCCAATTTTAACAGAACTATTAGTAAAAAGGTGTTGGTAAAAACACCCTAAAAATTCAATTTAAACACCCATTTTTAGGCACCCATATTTTAATTTTAAATTTGTAAGAGCACACGTATAGTTTAAGCACCCTAATGATAAATATGTGCTTAAAACAAAATTTTATATTTGCGACAAATATTTGGTGATCACTAAATTCTTTCACTAAAAATTATTCTTTTTTATAATATTTGGACTAATGTTTGAAGTCACTATTGCTGCTGCTATTACAATAGTTTGTTCAGCTTTTTTAGCCTTGGTATTTGAACTGCTAGTTTTGTTAAGTCCTGGTATCTTTTGCTTAGCAAGTTGGCTGTGGGGCTGGAAACACCATATTTCCTTTGGTTGCTAGATACCCAGATATTTTTGTTAATGCCTATGACTTCTCACTACGTACTGTGATGGAATTTGGTTAAGGTTTGATTTCTTTCCTTCTGTTGCTGAGTGTGAAACATGTATTAATGAATAATGTATTAATTATGGTTAAGGTTTGATTTCGTGGCACTGGTTTTTGCCAAGTGAGGATACTGCAGATGAAGCCTAAATGTTCTACTACAATGCACACTTAAATCCAATAGCAAAATCAAACATATACACAGCACAAAGATAAATGATATAATCAAAAAGGATGTAATGTTAAATTGACGAAAAAGAGACACCAAGAAGAAGTCGCTGAAGCAAAGAAAAAAATTTGTAGTTGAATTAAGATATTATAGTACCTTTAAAACACATACCCTAATTATATACATAACCCTTTTTTATAAAAAGGGGGTATAAATTGAAATATGAGGGTGCTTTTACCAGCACCCTTAGTAAAAGGGAAAAAACTAACAATCAATGAAAATTGGTGCCTAAACTTCCAATTGTACCCCTGGCTTATATTCTACAATACAATAAACCAATAAATCATACATAATACAACACCTATTTCCCTTTCTCCCTGCCGGAAAGTCAAATTCCACCTAAAAATGCTCATTTTCATATTCCACCTCTTTCTTTATCTCCCCACTCGAAAATCAGATCTAACCTCCAACAGAGCCGCCCTCTTGTCTCTTCGATCTGCTGTTGGCGACCATACCCTCCTCTGGAACACCACCTACCAAGCCCCCTGCCAATGGTCCAACTTCCATGTGACAACAACCAAGAAGTCACCGCCATCTGCCTCTCGGCAGCTTCTCTCTCCAGTAACTTCCTTATCGGCACCATCGGAAACCTAACCCACCTCAAAACTCTTAGCCTCCCCGTCTCAACTCCCTCTCTGACCTCTTCCCCTCCGACCTCCCCACCTCCCTACCTCCCTCTGCAACCTCTACCTTCAAGGCAACCACTTCTTCAGCCAATTACTGGACTTTTTGTTCGGCCTTAAGTCCTTCGTCCGTCTCAAAACCCTTAGCCTCCATCTCAAAACTCTTAGCCTCCGCAAAAACCCTAGCTTATCGCCATATTAATTGCTTTAAAGCATCAATCATATTCCTATATCTGACATCATTTTCGAATAACTATCGTTAATTGCTTTCTCCATTTTTTAGAGAGAGATACTGAGAAATGAGGAGAGGGTTTCAAGAGTGTGTGAGAGAAATAAAGAAAAAGAGAGGAAAATAGTGAAGGTGGATAAGGAAGATCTTGTTTATAAACCAGGGGTAAAATTGGAAGTTCAGGCACTAATTTTCATTGGCCGTTAGCTTTTTCGCTTTAACTAGCCACAGTTCTGTCACAATTAGACTTCAAAGCCTAAGAAATGAAAACCGTGAACCCTTAACTCAAGATTGCTAAAACTATGAACCCAAAAACCAAAGTAGCCTTTACTAAATAGTCATTTTCTTCAAATTCATGGTTGTATTGGAGGTACTCCATGCTCAACCAGAAATAATTCCTAACAAATAAGATCAACAATATAGTTTGACAATTCATGATAGATGCTTTAATAATTCTACTAAAACTATAAAGGTAATGATGATCAAATTAATACTTTCAATATTGCGTGAAAAAGTTCATTCAATGAATGCATTGACACATCACTTAGCTATTAACTTGGTCAACTAAGTTGGTACATCTATAGTTTACTTCTTTCCAACTGATGATGACAATTGAACTGTGCAGGGAAAGATGAAAATGGTATATAGCATGTAATTATTTCCTCTTCATTTATGCATTACTTAAAATCTCTGCATATGGAAGATAAGTAAATAACACAACACAGCGTGAGCGGTCGCCGTCATAATAACATTTCCATATGAAGTTAGAGAGATAACTGAATTGAACATTTATCACTTCCTAGAAGAGGATTGTTTCTGATGCAAATGCATGGAGAATCATTAAGGTTCAACGGCATGTGTATATTTGTTTCAGATTTGAGATATCCTTTTCAATCCCAACTGATATTCAATCAAACGGATTCCAGAAATCCGTATGACCAAATGCATTGTAGAAATCATTTAGTTCTCTGTCCCTCGTCCAAATGGATCATTATCTTGATATCTTCCATAGTATAGTGAACTTTGTCAAACTAAAGTTTAACCTTCGCTTATCCTACCAAACAGGGAATTATACTACCATACTCAACTGCTGCGACCCTTTATAGCATAAAGATATCCTTTACAAATAAGCCATTGTGGATGTTCTACGAGAGCCTTGAAATTTACCATAATAACCATAGCCCACCTCAAGTAACATCACTTCCCCTGCTAACTTGTGTTCCTGGAGGAATTTGTACTTGTAGTAATGTACCTGCACTTCATTGTTACGCTAATCATAATATATATTCTAGTAAGTAGAACAGATTCATCTATTAATGTGAGTCTTTATAAAATGAAAAAACAAAAATCAAGTTCAACCATCTTTGTTTTTTCCGGTCAGTATTCACTTTTTGGCCTATGCCAAGGATAGTACTTGAGGCAAATGTACCAAAATTCTTCCTTGGCATTCATGAAAAAGCCTAAGATACCAGGAGCAAAGTTAAGAATTGTAGAATCAGCCATTCAGTTTCAACAATCTCACAAGATTAGAGAAACACTCCAAGTTGGTTACAAGTCTGCAACGCTTCCAAAGAATAAATGTAGTGCTTTAGCACAGAGACAAATCCATCATGACCTTTTGAATGGCAAAATTAAGCAGACAAGAAGTAACCACTTACTTTAACTTCTCCTAAACACACATAACATAAACAGGAAACTACTTGAAATCAATTACACGAGCAGAGGTCGGAAGCATAATGGCAGTTCTTTGTGAAGATTTTCTTACAAAAATTCTACCAGTACTAAAACCTAGGATAGTTTGACAATGGCATCAACTCATCAAAGATTCAGTACATATTCATGGGGATAGTGTAACTTTTTCAGCGTAACAAGTCTTGCTTCTTATATGAAAGAACAAACGAATCTAAATCTAAGGCCAAGGAGACCAACAAAAGAATGCTCAAAATGAACATAGGATGATAAATGACATCAAAGATTCATCTAGGTGAGCAAGGATGTTTTAACTGGCATTCGAACTCTACCATTTAATGGAGCGCATAAACCAATTTGAAAAATGTCATGTGCTTCACCAGCATTGTAGTTGCAGGGTATACAAATAAAAAGAGACATGAGATATGAACTAATAAAACAAACTTGCTTACTATCAAACTCAACATGCTTTGATGTAAGTCTCGCTATTATTTGGACATATATTACAATCTATTATTAAAATACAACTTTGTTTCTATGGTAATGGCAAATAGCAGTCATGGACTCATGGAATTACAACGATTCAAAAGACACACAACTAACATATTTTATGAAGGTGGTGCCGACTAATATAATGGATTGCTGATTGTAAAGGTCTTCCAAATTGTACAAGAGCAACTTTTTTCATAATTTCATCATTAATTCAAGACTAGTTACTAGATTCAGAAACAGTAGTTGTTAAATCAACAATCACAATTCACAAAACCTATGTAATGACTACAATTAATACCAAATCTCCAAAATAAATTGCACAAAGTAAGAAAAGCAAAGTGTAATAAAGTAAGAACGAATCTTCAATGGAACAATTAATGATTTAAATTATTATTAATCTGAAGTTCTGAACCCTAATTAACATATATTTCACTTACTACACCAAAAATTGCCATCTACTGGAGATAGAAGCATTCTAGAATAGGGGAAAAAAGAGAAGCATTAACAGATCTAACTAATTCAATGAGAAAGGAGAAAATCAGTAGCGGTAGTAGTAGTAGTGAACAAATCAATAATCGGATTATCAGGCGAGTCCATGACAGGATTCGAGGGAACAAAGAAGACGGACTTTGAGGCGACAAGCTTCTTCCTCTGCGGACATCGAGGGCCGAAGATCCGAGCGGCAAAGCAAGGGAAGGCTTCGGTCGGTGCTTGACCGGCGTCAGGTGACCGTAAAGGAGAGGAAGATGGTGATGGTGATGGTGTACGGCGGAGATTGATCTGAGATTTGGAGTCGAGTCGGCTGGATCTAGCGTTGATTCGGGAGTCCCTGAGTTGGGCGAGAGCGCCGGGTTTGAGGTAACGGAGATAGGCTTTGTCAATGGATGAAGTTGAAGTTGATCTACGGAGTCTGCGGTTCATTGTGAATTGGGATTGTAGAGAGAGAAAGTGATATTGGAGGTTGATTTAAGGGGAATTGGAGGCGGGAAGATAATGGAGGGAATAGGTTTTTTACTCTTTTTTTTTTTTGGTGACGCACAGAGAGAGATGGATAGAGTTGTTTCAAAATGGTAAGCGCGCCTTCCCGGGATTATGCTGATTTGCACCTCGCGTCGGCCTCCCTTGCGCCCTTAGCCCTATTACTTGTTAATATCATAATATTATTTTTTCAACTTTGCACTTTCGTATTTTATCTTCACAAAAAAATGGTTATGTTTGTGTAAGTAAGAAAGGTTTTTAATTTTTCAATTTTGCAATTTCACACTTCAACTTCACAAAAATAATATAATATATTAGCAAGTAATAGAACTTGCAAGAGTTATGCAGAGCCCCCAACCATTACATTAATTACTGTTTTTTTTACTTAAATAATAATTATTCTTGTTCTTTTAAATAACTTTTATTTACATTACAAACGCATTGCATGTGTACAAAAAACTATATTTTGCATACATGTCTAATATTATGTTCGTTTTTTCTTCTTTCTTTTTTTATCTAGTCATCCGGTCTCTTTGGATTAAAAGAAAGAGAATATAAGGAAAGGAAGAAGAATGAAGGATTACAAAATTATTGTTTTTTTAGATTTATGAAGGGAATGGAAAAGAAGTGGAAGTATTGTCAATCCCTTTTATTTCTCTATTTTGTTTCCTTTCAATAATTGCAGGAGCAAGAGTGAAATAAATTAAATAATTTCAATGAATTATTACTTATAATTTCAAATTTAACCCTAATTTGTTAATAATTTATTAAATCACATTACTTTCCTTTACTCTTTCTATCCAAATAAAAGTTAATTACATTCATTTATTTTATATTCTTAACTATCCAAATAATAATAAAATTAAATTAAATTCGTAACTACTTATTTTGATATATTAAGAAATTTTAGGGGTATTTGGCTACTCCCCCCCCCCCCCCCCCAAACACCAATCCTTGGTAAACAATAATTAAATTAAATTAAACTCATTCATTTTCATTGCATTTCACTCTTTCCCGTCCTATTAATCATTTCATTTATATTTACTCCCCTCAGTCCAAAAGGACTGTTAAACTTTCGATAAGGAGGTAATAATATTATAATCAAATTAGCACCGCGGAGGTCCAATGTCTAATATTAAACTTGTTAATTTTTTATTAATTTATTTTTTATATTTTTTTAAAGAATGATAGTATTTGATCAAGTAATTAAAATCCATATTAGTAACTTAAAAAGGTAAGTGTTCAAATCAAAATGGAATAATTATTTATTTTTCGTAACCACGAATGGATTTTTTTTAACTAAGAAATGTTATTTTCGTAAGTATGTAATATGAATTGTCGTTAAAACTTAAAGCTTTATCAAATAAAGTAACTGTTTTAAGAAATTAAGAATAATTGGATTTCAAATGAAATGGAACATTCATATAGGTTTTCAAAAAGGCTAATGATAAAGGCACATTTTCTTTTTAGTGAATGCATATCCAGTTATATTAAATCTTAATTTTTACTATATTTAGTAAGAGCACACTCACTTATTTGAAAAAATATTAAATTTGTATTGCGCGTTTTCATTTTTTCCATATCATTTCTTCCCATTTTCCTTCACTTCATTTCCTTCCTCTCATCTATTACATTTTAGATCTATGAAAAATATGTTTTCTTCATCATGTGAAATTTTAAATACTTGTACTGCTATCAATCATTTTACTTTATATTTTCTGTGTTTCATGTTTACTTTAATTATCTTTACACACATATTATAAATTTTGATTTTAAAAAAAAAATATAAGAAGTATTACTAACAATGGCAATAATTAATAATATGATATTTTATTATTCTGAACGTATCTTTCTATACTTCATGTGCACAATTATTCGTCAAAGGAACAACAAAAACAAAATTTATTTGTGGACAAACTAGTAAATTAAATAGGAAAATATCATCCCTTGAAAATTTAGAATACTAAAAATTTTGTGAGATAAAAAAAAGTAATTAAATTCTCTTGTTATCCCATTAAATAAATACCTTACAGGTTATTAGAAATGTTTCCTTGTTAATAATAAATGAAGATGGTAAAAAATAAATTTTGATTTATTTAGATGTGCCCTAATTGAAAAAGGGATGTGCCCATACTATTAACCTTAATAATATGTGTGTAAATATAATTAAAGTAAACATAAAATATAGAGAATATAAAGTAAAATGATTGATATTATTAAAAGTATTTAAAATTGCACCCAGTGAAAAAATCATAATTTCCACATATTTAAATGTAATAGATGAGAGTAAGAAAACTAAGTGAAGGAAAAGAGAAGAAATGATATGGAAAAGATGCACACAGTATATACAAATTTAGTATTTTTTTAATAGATGAATGTGCCCTTACTAAATATGATAAAAATTAGAATTTAACTTAATTAAATGTGCCCTTACTAAAAAAAGATGTACCTTTACCATTAGTCTTTCGAAAACCGTAAGAAAGAGATATAAAAAAATTTTAAAAATAGAGAATTCTATTTTTATAACATAATTCACTAGTTATCAACATGACCCATGTCCTGAACTTCTCCATAATTTTCATTTTCAAATACTAATGTGTAATATTTTTAATAATGTGTAAAAAGAAAAAAACACTAATAATAGAAACTCTGCATAATCTTTTCCCATTTTCACAAAAAATTGAGCCTATGCGTGTTAGCCCAAGCCCATCGGAGATTTAAAGGGGCTTTTTCTGAGCACTACCCCTGAGAGATGGGCCTCTTCTGGACCACCTCACTGCATTCGTAATTTAGAGGCTGAAATGGAAATTGTAGCCCGAAAGTAGTCAAAAACATCATTCAATCAAATTGTAGCCCACTTCTTTTTATTCTTCATTTTTCTTTTAATATAAGCAGTGACAGATCGGCCGGGTGTTTTTTAATGGACGGGGGAGAGGAGGCAAATCAAACCATGGTGTTTTAGGTAAAATATCACACACTTAACTACTTGAACCAAAATCTCAATCTTTTTGTTTAATCCTAGGAAAGACAAACCCTTTTCCTAAATTGGGTCTAGCTAACCGGTTATAACAGGTTGGATCACACTATAAAGGAGCCTCCAAAATCCATATAAAGACATTATTACATTGATATGGTAGTTTGGTACTATGAAGACCATGTATGAAAATTTTGACTCCAATTTATATATGCTATTATCCGGGCTCTAGTCCAATTAGTTAAAAGAATGCAAGTTTGTACAGCGCATTAGGATTTGAGTCTCCTTTCTAGGTCCTTTCTTCTCGTTGAACCCTCTTGATCTACCCATCGTTTGTATTTAAGAAATAATTTGTGACACATACACTCGGTATGTGTACAATACTCTATCTAATTATTGTTCATATTATATATATTTTTAACATGCTTTAAAGTTGTGTGATAGAGTTTAATTGAGTAGTTAAAACATATTACTCAATAATAAAAAGGGTATCTATTTTTTAAATATATAAAAGATAATTTAATATTATCATGTGGCGCATCTACAACAAAAATAGTGGCCAATTGCTGGTGTTTGACGTCTAGTATAGATTGCACACCACCTGTATTATGATAGCATAAAGTGTGTTCTGTTTTTTCCCTTTCATTTTTTTAATGCTCTCTCTTTAATTTCAAACAAAAAAAACCCACCCAAAATTCTTCTTTGATGAAACTCAAACCTATTTTTTTTCTCAAGCTTAAATAAGAGCTCGTGCCTCTCCAACTTGAATAACCCAATTGCTAAAAGATAAAAAATGGAACAGAAAAAAGTGGGTCCTTAATTATGCAAGGCCATATCTTTTCTTCTCTTGTATATAACCCATAGTCCATTATCCATATCAAATATATATACTTCAGAAAACAAAATTGCAAATTTCGGATTTGCTTTTTCCCTTAGCCTTTTTTTGCATAGCCTTTATGCAACCACCAATCATCAAAATGATATCAACTATCGATCTATTATTGAAGATGTGGCTCGTAAAATATTCATGATTCATACTTTACAGTTCACATTCATATAAACAGTTTACTCTCCACCCAACTTCCTCCAATGCGTAGGCAAAGAAAAAGAAATATATATAAAAAAAAGGAAACCCTAGATTTGAATGATCATGGATGTCATTGTCCCCCTTAGGTTGCTAGGTCGTACGGTTTGAGCAAGTGTGTATAAATCATTCATGGACATGTGATGAGATCATGAGGGATGATAAAGCTTTTGAAGTGGTACAAATAAAATATAATTGTTAACGACTTTGTATTATAGTTGGCATTTTCCTTGTCCTTATAATAATAAAGAGATCACAGTTCGATCTACATAGATGTGATATTGAACTCTTTGTTGTGATGATTGTAGAATCATTACTTGTCATTGTGTACATAGGAAAAAATTAAATTGAATCGGGTTATATAATGGGTTACAGGTTACCTATGCAACCCTTGTGATTCAAGGACAACTGAAGCTATATATACTCAATTATATAGATAGTATGAACTTAGAAACAAAGTTTATATTATGTTGTGTTTATCAAATTTTTACAAAATTTAAATTGCCCCCTCTCCCACAACAATTTCTTATCATGTCCTTGCATGATATATATTAATTAAAACTTGTGACACTTTTCGTATGTGTACGTGTGATGATGAAATGATTAATATTTAAAATTTATTACTGAAGGTGATAGTCTTGAAAGGTTAAGATCTTTGCATATATATCCTTCAATCATAGGGTTTAATTATATATGTGTTGCTCCAGCAGTAAAAGATCTCCATCCGAATCTGGACGCCACAAGGTTTTTTTTTTTTTTTTTTCCAAAGAAGCAAATATTGTTATTTAATATAACAAAAAGTAGCAGTACAATAATTTGTTAGAAAATACTATTGTTCTTCAATTCCCAAAATTTGCCATCTTGTCTGCTACCCGGTTGGCTTCTCTGTAAGCAAATGCGATCCAAACTTGGTCCATCTCGATCAGGGAGTAAAGTTCGGATATCCTTCAGAAAAGGCAGATGCATTTGGTTCTCTACTTCGTTCCTTCGTATGATTTGAAACGCAGTTTGAGAATCAGTAATTCTATATGAATGTTTGGGATGTGTGCCTTCACTGATTGCCCAAAGTTCAGCCGTACTTTACATTAGAATTCTTGCCAATGTTTGCAGCTAAATACCTGTAACAAATTCTCCCTTCGAATTTCTAATAATTGCATCAATTCGTGCTATGTTAGAAGTGCTAGAGACAGAACCATCGGTATGTGTTTGGTTTAAATTCAATTTTCTGAGAAGTGTTCCATCCAATCAAAATGTTTTGTTTCCTTGGATCAGTTGATTTGATAGAGAGAATTTTTTTGTCACACAATGAAAAAACCGGAGAATGTATAATGTGGTGATTAAAAAGCCAGCTAGGTTCAAAGCATTAGGGAGTTTGTCATGTGTCAGCAACCACAAGTTTGAATCTCGATCAATATTATAAGTGTGGCATTAGTGGTGTAGGTTTACTCAAAAAGAAAAAGAGAATAAAATTGGTACGTGACAGAAGCTTGGCAAACCATGCAATATAAAATTTATATATATACTACCAAAATCTTGGATCGGAGGGCAGGTATGAAAATGAAAGGGAAAAAGAGGTGAGAAGTGATAATTGCTCGATCTGTCTTTCCCTTTTCTCGACGATGGTGCTCATAAAGAGGCGACAAGTGGTGAGTTTGGTGAAAATGGCCATAATCCAACCAACGGAAGTGCTCTATTTGGATGACAAATTGACAATTTATTTTTGCATCCTAAATATGCATTACCTTCTCCGTTTTCAATCAATAAGGTTATTTTTTTTTTCTTTTGATTATTTAATAAATATATATATATATATATATATATATATCTATATTATAAAACAAGGATTTTTTGCAATAAAATAATAAATCAATCTAACGTCTCATATTAATTTGTAATGGTGTTAACACTTTTAGACCATTAGATCATTTTTATATCTCACAACAAAATGTCAAATCAACTTAACATTTACTCACACACTAAACATATACACAAATATAACTCTTTACATCTCTCTACTTTTCTACAACATTTCTCTCTCATCAAATTTTTAAAAAACTTTTAAATGCCATAACTTTAAATTTATAAATTCAACTTTAATAAAATTTATATATTTGAAATATGTTCATTAACATCTACAAAACAAGATCCATTGTGATTATTAAATTATGTATAAAAAAATTCAAGAAAAAGTTATAAAACATTACAAATATAATGGCATATAAAACTTATAAAACATTACAAATATAATAGTTATTGAAAATATTACACAATGAATAAAAGATACTGAAATAAAATTAAAAATAAGTGCCCAACCTATCTCGAATATGGGGTGAATTTTTTTTATATTAGTGTCCAACTTACCTCAAATATAATATTTTTTCTTTTAAATATACTAATAACACCATTACAATATAAAAGGATCGAAGCAATTTTAGGGCAATACCTTAATTATCTGTTTTCATTCCTAAGTAATATACAATCATACACATCTTCAATCCTCGCATTTTTCACGTAATTATATTCTATTTAATTATTATTTTTTATTCTTTTTATCGTGCCGGACGGCACGGGTATACCCTAGTATATATATAATACATGATGGAACTACAAAAGTTTGATTATGAATTGAGATCTTCCGGTCACTCCGATAAGGTTTGTTTTTTCAAAAAAAAATAAAAATAAAATTCTTTAATCAGTCTTGTCAATTACTTCTACACTACTTATTTGAATTTTGATAAAAAGAGAAAACTATGCACTAGAAGAAAAGTAGTACAATAAATATTTATCATTAATAAATATTTGACTTGTATGCAATATTCTTGACATTTAAAGCAGTTCAATTCTATTGAGTTTTCAGCAAATTAAGACACAGTAAGACCATCTTCAATCCTCTTCTAAACATCTCCCTAAATTCAAATTTGAGGTAATTTTTGAAAAATTGATACTTCAATCCTTCCCTATCTTCTCCGGAATCCCCCAAATATGGGGGAAAAAATGAGACTCCCTGTCTTACAACCGTCATCATTTTAGAAGTAAAAATTGGTATAATTTAAAACGTAATTTCAAAGCATGCAATCTCTACTTAGCACGAAATCTTTATAACACACAACAAAGTTAAGATTTAGAAATTTTCCTCCCTTCGAGAAAAAAAAAATTCATCTTACCTCAAATTCTCAATTCACTCTTTCTTCTGTATTTTTCTTAACTTTCAAATTTAATTTATCAATTGTTTTTCTCCTTATCTTTAATTATTAATTTTTTTGAACAAAATTGGATGATTATGAAAATTCTTAAATTTTAGAAGAAGTTGGTGGAGTCCAAATAATTGTTCACATACCGGAGGTAAATCATTTACAATGATAGAAAATGAGGCATCTTATAGAACTTGATTGGCTGTTTTTCAAAATCCAATTATATGTAACATGCAATCAAAGTATCACAACGTACGTGGAAAAAGGAGAGAAGGAAGAGAGTAAAAAAGGGGAAATATAGTATGAAAACAAACAAACTAAATATTGTATGAACAAAATTAGAATTTTTAAAAATGTTTGGAGATATTATCAGGTTTAGCAGTCTTTATTTATTTTTATTTTTTTAAAATTATCTTTAAATTTGGAGAGGGCTGGATTTTCTCTAATAGGCCTCGTTTGATTCAGGTATTAAAAAGTGGGATATGATTATTAATACCACTTTTTTTATAATATCTTATTTGGTTCGCACAAATGTGCTGAGATTACTAATACCGGGACTAACTTAATACCATTATTTGTGGTATAATTTAATACTAGGGGGTGTGGTATTAGTTATCTGGGATTAAGAAAAAAAAACCATATATTTTCAAAAATGGGATGTGGTATTAGTTATCCGAGATTAAGAAAAAAGGAACCATATATTTTCAAAAATGTCATTACTACTATTATTATTATTATTATTATTATCTTTTTAAATTTTTTTTATTATTTTAAAATATAATCTCATATACGAGTTACAGAATTAAACATAATATTAATATCAATATGAAATATCATAATATTAATATTGAATGAATTAAATAAGATATTAATATTAAATTAATAATTTAACATTATCAATATTAATATTATTAATCCTACTAATTTTAATACCTAAATCAAACTAAACTTTAGTTACTTTGACACTCGCTCGCATTCACACGCGCTTCAAAATAAGGGGGTTGATGAATTGAATAAAGCTTAAAAAAGGGGGTTGATGAATTGAATAAAGCTTAAAAAAGGAGGAAGTAAGATGAGTTTGGTAGCGGGTGGTTCCAAAATAAGGAGTGGGCATGGGCCACTTGTTATTAAGTTTGGGGAAGTTGGTCCTACCTCTGCCCCGTAATTGCACCTTCATATATATATAATTGGAGAGAGAGAAGCGTAAGCGTTGACAATGACACCCACGTGAAAGCTGGCGTGGGGGTGGTTTGTTGGTATTAAAACATAACTCTCCATCCACAAATAAATACTTTTCGTAAAAAAATTAAAAAATATACGATGCAAACTTGATTTTGCACGATACCAAAAAATAATACATTTCAAAGATATACTACAAACAAACGTTGCACTTATCTTAGAGTTTGGTCAATAATAAGCCTTAATTTATAAAAATATTATTCTCATAATTTTTTGCATAAAGTTTTTTCAATGAAATCCCATTTTCCAATATTCCGTATAAATATAGGGTATTTTTGCCATAATGATTAAAGATTTAACACAAGTATTCATGTCTAGCAATAAAAAAGATTGTTATTTTTGTTTAACGCTTAAGTGAAATTTCTCTTGAAAATTTTGATGGTAAACATAAGGATCACTTGCATATTTACTTGAGAGGTCGTCTCTTGTTAAATTTATAGAATTTGCTTTTTCAGTGAATTCAACAAAAGAGTAACTCCTTGTGAGTAAGGGTCCAAATACTCCCCGGCAAATTATGTGTAGGGTGCCACAATTATTTATCCATTTTTCTAAACAAAAAAGAATAAGAAAAAACTCACTCAAAAAGTGCAAAATTTTCATGGTTATATTGCCGCATTTCTTCGCTTCCTTAATATAACTGTGTATACTTTTGTTCGAAAAAATACATATAAGGTTAAATAGTAAAACATGGTAACGAACTTTTACTCTTTTAACACTTTTCACATCTAACCATTTTTGTGGTCAATCGTAACAATTAACTTTTTAATTGCTGTCAATTACGTCCATCCATTACTTTTCATTAAAAAACCCAATGAAATATTAAATTTATTTACAAAATCCACCCCCAACTTTTAACGTATTTACATAAACCACCCATAGTTTTTTAATTTTATATTATATTTATTTACAAAGATCACTCTTTACCAAAACCCTTCAATATTCTTCTTTATATTAAATTTCCTACAATCGAGTCTCTTTTCTTTAATTCAAAAGTTTTCTTTGGTTTTTGGGTAAATTTCAAAAGAGTAAAAAATAGAAAGCAAAATTTTCAAATAATTAAATTAATAGTATTCAAGATCAATTATAATTTGATTAAAGACAAATATCTTGCAATCAATATAAAATATCAATTTCAGTTTCTAATATTGTTAAAATTCATTGTTACTGCCATTTTTTCACAAAATTAAGAGAAAGTTTAAAAAAAAAAAAATTACCCTGCTGATTTATAGGAAAAATTTATTTTCAAATGACAATCATTTATCTTCCTTGAGGGCCAAAAAAATAAACTCTCCTAAGAAAAATTTATAGAAAAATAATGAATTTAATGGAATGATAAAAAAGAACCCTCAAATGAAATTTCCAATGTAGGAACTGTCCAAACTTCCTCCAACTTTGATATATCATAAGGAAAAAATGCAAATGGCTAAACCGCTTGTTTGTTCCCATTTTATTTTGTTTCAAACTTGCTTGATTTCCGTATCTTCTGTTAAAAATAGTAAAATTTAATCTACAGGGGAATAAATTGAAAGGTTATAATAAAAGGATGGTCCATGTAGAATCACTCAAACGAGAGATTGAATAGATGCTTATTTTATTTATTTGTTAACATAAAAATAGTGAAGTCCACCAATTCGATTAATTAAAACGCCATCGAGTCTCATTCATTTTTTCTTTTTCCTCCCTGAAATTTGAAACTTTGTATATATAATTATTAATCTATTATTTTAACAGGTGCAAGATTTGAATACAAGATTTTTAGGTTCTTATCTGAGTTTTTTTATCTCTAAAATGACTCACTCGATTCCTTTAATTATTTTATCTCACCTCTAAACGTAAAAGAAAAAAATTGCAAAAAAGTAAAAGTTAAATTGGTTGGGGGAGCTAAATTTAGTGAGGCAGAAGAGTGCTAGTGGTCACAAATTAATTAGTTGACCACAAAGCTGCCAGTTTTATCTGAGTTTTTTTTATTTGGATTTTTTATTTATTTATTATAAAACAAAGCTGCCAGTTTCTATTAAATAATTCATTTTGTGTCTTATTTTGTACATTTTAAGATACATATTATATAAGAATTTATATATAATAAGAATCAAGTCCAATAGGCAACACATATTTTAATAGTATTGTGCTTAAGCTTCACGATTTTTGTTTTTTCTCCAAAAGCCGTTTTCTAGAAAGGATTAATACACCATAGTCCATATATATATATATATATATAACACTTCAAAATTACAACAAAATTGCCATTTGATGAACAACCATAATATCTAACTTACTAATAATTACAACAACCACACCAACGAACAGCGGCAAACCTACATCATGGAAAAAAAAGAAGGGGGGAGTGTGAGCGCGCGCATTTGTGCCCAATGAGTTTTTAGATATCGCAATTGTACCTTTATAACTAACTATTTTTAAAAATAACAAATATATATATATATATATATATATGTATATTATTCAAATTTGTTTGCTTTTAATTTTAAAAATAAATTTTTTTTATTAATAGAATCAATATTGTCTCTCCTAATCTGAAACAAAAATAATATTAATTAATGTTCAGTTATTATTTTGATTTATTAAAAAGTGACATTATTATTAAAATTGTTTCTTTGAAAAAAATAAATAAATCTAGCTCCGCCGGCCCCTGCTCAAAAAGTAGTGTAATAATTTGCATACATATCATTATCACACACCAGAAAGGATATATTTAAATTAACTAACTAGCTCTTCAATTCCCACATGTAAAAAGGTTTCACAAGGGCACATGTATGTATACAATAACACAGAAAGTACGTAGTGGCACCGTCTCACGTGGAGTCGTTACACAAAACTGTCACCATTTCACGTGCCCGACGACCGGAACCCCACTCTTAATATTAATTAAAATGGCTTCGATCTATCTCTGCATATCACGGATTTTTAAATAGTACACTGATTTTAATTATCGTAAAATTTTATATTTTTATTATATATAAAAGTAGGAAACAAAATTAGACTACTCTTATTTTGTAGTCTAGAAAGAGATTTGGCGACTTTGTGACCGACTCCATTTAATTTATTACTTTAATTTGGACCTTCAATGTAGTGTTCGGATTTATATATGAAATTAATATATGTAATAAATTTTGCAACACTGACTAATGAATCTAATTTGCGTTTAACGTTCATTAAATTGAAATTTATTTCAATTATTTAGAACAAAGTTATTCAAATATTTTGGCACCATGCACATATATTCTTTTACTTATAATATATGTTCACATTTTAAATTAAGATTCATTTATTTCTTTATTTTTAAAAAATCTCACATTACATTTTTTAAGAATAAGAACGTATTAAATTTTACGACACTAAATAAATTATGTTTTTAACTACTGATTAATTTGATCTTAGTGTTGATTCTTTATAAAGATTAAAAAATGAAAGTGAATTCGTAATTTAAAAGAAAGTGAATATATTACTACAAATTGTATTCTCCTGATACTCGTGTACTCAACTAATTAACCACTTCTTGTACAAAAAGAAGGTAATTAACCACTCCGGTAATATTATATAAAATTAAGTAAGAGAAGTTGGTGGGCAGATGCAGGCCAATTATTTTTTCAATCCATAGGAATACGGATATATATATATATATATATATATATGTGTGTGTGTGTTATATCAATATTTTAGTTTTAAAAGAAATCAATCAAGTTAGTTGGTGCATCCAAACTAAGAAAGAAAAGTGTTTATGTAATCAAGAACAGTATCCAAACAAAGATATTAAAAGTTAGTGAAAAATAAAATTATAACAAAAGAAAACATATTTAATATCATCCTAGCCTAGATCTCATATATGCCCCGACCCGAGTCAAAGGGTCTTTAATGACCAATAATACATTGTTAAGCCCCTTTAATACAAAATAATAATATATGCTACAGGATCAAGGTGAGTATAATAATCAACATGCGTTGCGTGCATATAATATTATCTATATGTATATGTATATATACGTATATAATTTAATGACTATATGTATTGTAGCTTGGTAGAAAAATTTGATTGACATCCATGTAAAATTACTTATACAAATTTTTGATGTTTGTATAATATCAATTTAGATAGTTATAACAAAAAAAATAAAAAATTATTGTGTATATCTCATATTAGTTCTATGTTATTGATCTTTAAATGATTAGAATGCTTTTTTCCTTTTCTATTATTATTATTGTTGTTGTTCTTGTTATTGTTATTATTCTTGTTATTGTTATTCTTATTCTTATTGTTACGTTATTGTTATTATTATTATTATGTATGATTTTATAGCTAGAGCAAATAACTTCTTGTAGAGCATGAATGCGTTGAATACTTTTTAAATCTTCAAATACATTACTAACATGCACCTTTAACATACAAAAAGAATAACTTTCAAGAAAAAAAACACAAATAAAAAGTATAAAATATTTCAATAGTTGGATTAGTAATTTCTTTTAAAAACTAAATAAATGGATTAGTGATAAACTTATAATTTCAAGAGAAAAAAAAGGAAAATATTATTGCCAGAGAAATTGTTCACTATCTGAACAATTTTATCTCGTTTTACAAACATCAAAGATAAGAGGATTTGCTCTGATAAATAATTATTGCTTTGTGAATAAAATCTCTAATAAATAAATGGGAACTATATATATGTTGGATTTGTACAAGGCAATCCAATATAAGATGAACTTTAAAAGGAGGGCCTACTTGTCTCCTCTAAAGTGATAAAATAGTTCGAGTTATAAATATAGATCATTAGTTTAAAATTAGATGATTATCGGTAATGTCATCACTTAATTAATTAATTATATTTTAACTTTTTGTTAAAATATGAACCATCTAATTTCAAACTGGTGACCATATTTCTTAAACTCTCTCTAGAGTAATTTTTATCACTATAAGATCCTTATATGTCTATTTCACCTCCTTTTTTGGGAAATCTAGTACTTGCTATATATTTCCAGATGACTTCACTTGCACTTTAAAGGAAAATGAGTTATGTAGACGAAATTCTTCTATTCCTCGATGGAAAAATAAGAGATCGGGCTACACCTGGCTGCATAGATTAAATGGTAAATGATCAATCAAGAGGTTTTATGTTTGACTCCTGGTGCCCTGTTCCCCGTTCCCCGTTCCCCTCCCTCCCCCCTCCTCCCTTAAGCTTGAATACCAGGTGTATTTATGATCTATTGTATTAAAAAAAGAAATAGGAGACCGTTGATTGACTTTTAACGTAAAAACATACTTGTCATCTCTTAGTTAAATAATTATCTAATGTCAATTTTCTTTTTCTCCTTTTTTGAATATATTGATTTCATTGCAATAAGTTGTTTAGAACGAAACTTATTTTTTACTAAATTTTTTTTCCCTGTGATGATTTTGTGGAAAATGACATATAGTAGACTTTTTGTTTGAGACGTTACAAAAAATAATAGTACTCGAGTATAAATCTAAATATAAGCTGCTAGAATAAAAAACATATTGACCTATTAATTAACAAGTATACATTTTTACATATATGATGTATGTGCAATTTATATGTAAGGTGTGTTTGGCAACCTCCATTTTATGCTATGGAATTGGGGCATGGTTTTGGAATTCCATTATTTGGATAGACTAAAAGGTGAAAGTTTTGGAATTTTTAGAGAGTTTCAAAATGATCAATTCTAAGGCTCCGTTTGATTGCAAGGTGAAAAAGGAAAATAAATTGAGTTAGTTTTGGTGAAAAGATGAAAAATAAGTTGAGTAATAGAGGTGATATCCTTTTGATTTTTAAGTTTTTCCATGAAGAAATTTTCTTTACTAAGTGGTGAGTACAAATTTTTCACCAAAAATATTAAAGGATAAAAGATATATACTCATAAAATAAGTAACATCTCTCACCTTATTTTCTATCTTTTCACACAAACTAACTAAATTTATTTTCCTTTTCCATCTTTACAATCAAACAGAGCCTAAAAGATTGAATTATATGCGAAGAGTAGAGTTTTTCAATTTTAATTCTTATTTAATTCTAAAATTAAATAAATAAATTTCACCATCAATTACCATCATCCACGTACTCCACATCCACGCCACCCCATTTTTCCACACCTTGCCTTCTGGCCACAAGCCGTCCCCCCACACCTCTAGGGGCGTAGCCATGCCTTGGCTACCCCGGATTGCAGCCCAGGTCTATTTTTTTTTAAAAAAAAATTAGCAATAGGCTTAAATTTTATTTTTAAATATATATGTGTATAACCCACCTCATTTCTTTTTTATATTATTATTTTACATCTATTAAAATTTTATCCATTCATTTACCACATACATAGTTAGATATAACGAAAAGTTATTATATTTTTTGTATATTTTTGAATATTTCATATCTACATCTCTAACGTATATAAAAAGTTGGTACCTTTTGTATGTATTTGAATATATTATATTTTAACTTTGTTATTGTTTAATTCTTAGTCCGGATCATTTTTAATTCCTGACTACACCACTGCATACCTCCCCCCTCCCAAGTATAACCCACCCCTGCAACATGACCAACCCACACGATTCCCCAACTCATCACCACATATACAACACACAGTAACACCCCCTTTCCCACCCATGTTACACAACTAGGGTATGCCCGTGCCGATGGCACGAAAAAATAATATTTTTTTTGTACATTTAAGTTTTATTTAACTTGTTTTATAATATTTAGTTGTCCGCTTATGTTTTATTTTATACTGTATTTGACGTATTGATGTTAATCAACTGTGCATTGAAAATTATCATACATAATTTTTCACTTACCCTCATTACTATTAGAGAAGATAAGAAATTGTTGAAAATAAGAAATCATCACAAATAATGTTTCTAAAATAAATGTATATCAACATTAATTCTTACAATGTTATTTCAAAAATTTAAAGTTTACCCAACTATTTATGAGAATTTCTCGATTTAAGGCTTCACTTTTTGTTTTGTGATGTAATAAATTAGAATTTTCGTAATTACACGTTAAACAATAACATGACATAAATCAAGTTAAAGTTTTTACATATTTGTTTTTCTCTACTTAACGGGAACTATTGGATTGTGTCTTACCCGATAACAAATCAAATCATATACAAATTTGAAAAAAATCACATCATATACAAATTTGAAAAAAATCAAAAAATATTTTATTGGGCTGTGTTCGGGTAAAGGCAAAAATAACCCGCATTTATTAAGAACTGACATGAAACCAGTCCATTTCTATATCTATAACCAAATCGGCACATGGATACCTTAGTTTACCATATTCTAGAAAGCAAAACAGTGTATAAAGTAAAAAAAACATGGTAATCGATAGATGTGCCATCATTAAGCATTCTATTGTAGCAATTAATAATGATAATTAATTTTCATTTAACATTATAAGATAGCTCGTGCCATATGAAATTATTAAAAGAAAGAAAAAAAATAGATGATAAAAGATATTTTGTGTAATTAACAAATAAAATGTATAATGTTTCTTCAAAAAAAAATGTCAAACGTAAAAAGTGGGGTGATCGATTAATGCGCCGTCATTAAGCACTGTATTGTAACACTAATAATTAATTTCATTTTAATATTATGCGAAAAGCAATATTTAAGTTTGATTTTGTGTAATGCAAAGTGACGATTTATCAACTACTAAACCTTTAAATGCCAAAAAAAGACACTCAAAATTTTAGGAAACTAAAAAACCAAAATATTAAGGGTCCATTCAACAATAGCAAATCTGAAATTACTTATAAAAGATCACCCAGTATCAATATTACTCTGTTATATAGCGACTTAGCAAAATAATCACCCAGTAAGTATATTGTATAATCCAAGTTAAGAGCCAATATTTAACTTTTGTAATCATAAATATACGACCAAATAGAAAATTGAATTTGAGATGAATTTTTTTTTTCTTTAATATACTTTAGAGAAATGATATACTTATTGATTCTCTTTACCAGGTCTATTTTTTTTTAAAAAAAATTAGCAATAGGCTTAAATTTTATTTTTAAATATATATGTGTATAACCCACCTCATTTCTTTTTTATATTATTATTTTACATCTATTAAAATTTTATCCATTCATTTACCACGTACATAGTTAGATATAACGAAAAGTTATTATATTTTTTGTATATTTTTGAATATTTCATATCTACATCTCTAACGTATATAAAAAGTTGGTATTTTTTGTATGTATTTGAATATATTATATTTTAACTTTGTTATTGTTTAATTCTTAGTCCGGATCATTTTTAATTCCTGGCTACACCACTGCATACCTCCCCCCTCCCAAGTATAACCCACCCCCTGCAACATGACCAACCCACACGATTCCCCAACTCATCACCACATATACAACACACAGTAACACCCCCTTTCCCACCCATGTTACACAATATCACTATGTATTTTAAATCAGCTTATATTCTTATACAGTATATATATTTTAAGTAACATTTGTCACCACCGCTCACAAGTTTCACCTACTAACGATCACTACCGAAGCTCTGGCGGTGGTGGCAAAGGTTCTTAAACCATTGTCTCTTTAGAATTTTAAATAAATTCTACAAATTAGCCAAACACACAAATTTATAATTTTAAATAAAAATTACATGCAATTTAAATAATGATATTGCAATTTTATGGCTTTGCAATTCTAATAATTGTAATTCTATAAAATTGCATTTTTAATAAAAATTTAAAATCGTATAACCAAACACTCCCATATAATAATTCAACGAGAAAAGATCTGCATTGGAAAATTCGTTTATATTGTATTATTGTGTTTGAGTAACATTTAAAATATATTTGCAATGGACCACGGTCTATTATTTTCTCTATTTTAAAAAAGAATAATTAAAAATTGACAAGTCGGGACATCTTGTGTCTGTGGGCCCCCCAAATGAATGATTGAAAAAAGAAAAACCGATGGCTGCTACGTACATTTTTCATTTTTTAGATTATTTTGAGGCCGTACACTGCTTTACATAAATATGTTCAATTTGTTATCCTTCATCCTTGGCGTTGTTGTCATGAAAGTAAGCTCATGACATATATATAAATATAGTGGGGGCATTAGCGTTGTTCCAATAATTGACGTTAAAACAGTGCGTGGTTGTTGAGCCCCGCCCTCATGTACTTAGGGCAACTCTAACCTTGCACCATCCCACCAAATTTAGTGTGATTTCTATACCATTTTGCTCCAAGGAAGCACCAAAACTTGCACCAAATTTGGTGCAATGAATAGTGTTGCACCATATTTGGTGTAACACTATTCACTCCACACCATCCCACCATCTTTTTTTCTTTTATTTTTTAATTTTTATCTTCATTGTTATTTTCATATAAATATCAATTAGGTCATTTTTATACTTCTAATTTAATTTTTTTAGTTTATTGTTTTAATTAGAAATATTAAAAATTTGTTTTATTAAAAAAATTAATTTATTCTAATTAAATTTATGTATATTTTATTGTAATTAAAATTTTTAATATATAATAATAAGGACAAAAAATTAAATTACATTTAAACTTCGTAAATTTAAACTTACATTAAAACAAAATAATAATATCTATAATAAAATAATTAGTACAATATAATAATTTATATGATGATATAAGATAATAGAATAATAAAGAGAATATTCTATTTTTAAAGAGAATATACTTTTTGGTGTTATATTTGGTGTTATGGTTGGAGTTGAAAAAAAAATTAGTGTAAAAATGACACCATTTTGGTGCTAAATCAACACCAAAATGGTGTTTTGGGTTGGAGATGGTCTTATTATATTTGTCTAAAGATTCAACAGAAATATTTATCATAAATATAATGGGAAAACTACGAAACAAATCTTAAAATTTGATATTGGTTGTAATGTTGTTCCTAATATCTTAATTGTGATAATTTATTTCTTGAAATTGTTATTTGGTTGCGATTCAAATTTTAAGCCAAACGAATGTGACAAAATGCTAATATGGTTATCAGAGTGCTAACTTGGAAGTTGACATGGTGTCACGGGGCATCCTTTGATGGCACAAAGGAGGTCGTGTGAGCGACCGTGCTAATCGATAGCCCGATCGAATTCAATCAAATTTTATTTACAATTAACAAACAGCATGCAACAACAGTTATTTGAAAAGAGCTTGAGTATAAATTAAAATTACTTCATTGCATTAAACTTGATTACATGGAAAGCTATTACAATATGAAAGAGAGTAAGAACTTGAAACAAAGTACTAGACAACGTGCACTGGTAGGCAACTCGGGTGTGAGGCAGATAGTCTTATCTCCACATATAACCACTTAATTGGCTCACACAAGTTACAAGAACATGACTACAATGGAAATGAAAATGCAATTACAAAAAAAATTCCTAGATCTATTTACATGGAAACAATATTTACATATGAGAATACACTTCTCCAAAAAACTAGCCTAAGTACAAATCTAAAACTAGATGATGCTTGACGACCTGGTGCTGGATCTCCTGTTGGGCCATGCTGCTCTCGGGCGCGTACACGGTGCTGATGAAGTGTAGTTGGTCACGAGTGCTATTGGGAGGCAACCCATGACACATGACCATGTCAGTTTTATCTCTCTTCAACATTTTTTTCTAATAACTTTTATTACAAAATATAAAAAAAATTATATATTTAAAATTTATTCATTAAGACGAACAAAACGAAAACCGCTGTGATATACTAAAAAAAGTTAGAGAAAAATGGAATCTTTTAATATATTTTGGTCAAATTATGGATTCAAATAAGATTTATAGAATTAATTTTTGATAGGCACCTATAATAATTATAGTCGTGCCAAGGGGCCGGTTGATTGATTTATATATATATATATCATGTTGTAACATTTGTATTTTTTTTTTCTTTTCTTTTTTTTTAATTCTTTTGATCTATGTCTAATGCTATATTATTTCTACTTTTTTATTATTTTTTTTTCTACACTTAATGCTATAGCTAGTACTTTTACTTTTTGTTTTGTTTTGATTTTTTTTCTTTTCATCTTTTATATAATAATATACTCACATAACTTATTACAAATACATATAAATTTTCTAATAAATACTTTGAAGTGTCAAATCTAGAGCAATAGAGTTTTCACTTAATTTAGTGTTAACTTTAATTAGACAAATATTAATATTAGGACTAAAGTTAAAATTTTAAAAAATTTAGTACTAATTTGTCTTCTAAAAAAATTCATGATTGCTCCATTTCCGTTAATCATGAATAAATGTTAATATTAAAATATATATTTTTAATTATATTTCTCTTTGTAATAACTGATATATATATATATATAATAAATTAGATTTCTTAATAATTTTATAATCACAGTTGATATTGTTTTATTCGTCTCCGTAAATAAATTTCAAATCTATAATTTTTATTTGAATCCATATTTCATATTACAAGCTACTACGTTTTAAAATTTTATTAAAAAATTGAAGAGAGAGAGAAAGGTGATATGGTATACCATGTTGGCCATTACGTTAACACTACAATTGTCACGTAAGCATTTCGTCACTTCCGTTAGCCTCAAGGTTTGAATTGCAACCAAACTACAAGTTCAAGAAAACAATTGCAAAATTAAGACATCATGGACAAAATTGCAACCAATGTCAAGTTTCAGGGTTTGTTTGGTTGTTTTCCCAAATACAAACGTATCAGACGGGGGAGTTGGTCTGTTGGTGTAACATTTATGACTTCTTGAATTATTATTGTGATTATTTTATTACTATTGTCTTTTTTTTTTATCAATGATTATTATATATATATTTTTTAAAAAGGTCTAACTCATCTTTTAACTACAAATAAAAAAAACATCACCTCAAATTCTCCTTAGCGAGCCTCAAATCTAGAATATCTTTCTGATTTAAATGGGTGCCTTCTCAACTAGTTTAAGGTTTTTGTTTGAAAATTTTTATTTCATTTCCATCAAAAAATAAGTGAATTTGTGAAGTTTGTCTAAACCTTTTGTTTTATTTAAATTAAGTCTGAGTAAACTATCTTAACAGCTCCTAAACTATTTGTTTAGTTTCACTTTCATCCTTAATCTTTAAAATGCTTTATTTAGGTGCTTAAACTATTTAGCAAGTCTCACTTTAGCCATTTCGTTAAATTTTTCAACTAAGTTCGACGGAATCAAGCATATTTTTGTCCATTTTAGTTAAAAAAAAATTTGAATAATATTACAAAACAAAAAAGAAAGTAAAAAAGAAAGAGAGAATATCCATCATAACCCATGTATCTAACAACAACCTATCAGTGATAATTCACACTAATAAAATAAGAATAAATCACAGGTCCAAGTGCCTTAAAATTGAAAATTCTTCCGATTAAATTTCTCCAAAAAAGCAATGTAAAGAAAAAGATAAAAAAAAAATTGAAAAGTGATTGATGATTTAACAGAAATTATGAACAAAAAAACGATCAATCATAAGAACATTCAATTCAATTTGAATCTGTATAGATAATTGAAGTCACTGAATCACAGTTTATACCATCTACCTATGAAATGAATTACATTATTATAACAGAAGTTTTAATTGAATCAATAATTTTGCAACTTGTACGTAGCTTCAAATAACAAATTTTAAATTTGGGAATAAACACTACTCGATTTGTTTTAAATGATTAACAATTCTACTTTGATTTTAGCGCTTTTTAAATAACTAGAAATTAGGTAGAAGGTCTTACTACACATTGATTTTTACCAAAACTCCAATGAATAATATTTTTTTGAATGAAGGGCCTATTTTTAGTTGGTAATTAGTGTAAGAGGCCTATTTTATTTTATATTTTAAATGAAGGTATTTGAATAAATTTAAATATCATTTAATTAATAAAAACATGTTATATATTACCTAAATTACCCCCTCTTTATGAAATTTGCACAAAAAATATGAATATTACAGTGAAATATGGACTGCAATATGAACTTTGCACTAAAAATATGGACTGCAAAGTTCACATTGCAGTAAAATATGGACTGCAATATGAACTTTGCACCAAAAATATAGACTGCAAAGTTCATATTGCAGTGAAATATAAACTGTAAAGTTCATATTGCAATCCATATTTTAATGCATATTGGTATTTTTTAGTTTATTTTAAGGGTTGGGATATCATTTTATAATGAAAAAAAAAACACATGTCATATTATTAATAAAATAAAAATAAGCCCTTTATTTACAAAAAAATTATTCATTGGCTTTAGTGTGAAAATCTTTCTCTAATAAGACCTTTTTTTTAATTGTCCCTTTAAATAATTAATTGTTAACGATAATTATATTGCAAAAAGAAATAAATTGTTGTTAATAATGTTATAGTACAATGATACCGATAGCTAATATTAAGAATGAGAAAGAGATAACATAAATTTATAGTACAATGATAACGACAGCTAATATTAAGAATGAGAAATAGAGAACATAAGTTATTAATTTGAGACAAAAAAAATTAATTTTTTTGAAGGGCAAAAATGTGTGTAAATGTGTAATAAATGTGAAGCGAGGGGTCACCTTAATTGTTTTTTTTTTTTTTTTAAGTATCGTGGCTTTACCGGGCATACTGCACAGACATATTAAAAATAATAATGGAAACATGCCTAACATATCTGTGAGATTAATTTGTTACCTATTATTATGAAAAAAAATCAATGCGCCAAGCAACTTTAATTTAGTTTAATCTTTTAATTTAACACGATGTGGAACGGCTTTATTGACTTAATTAGCCAACCAATCCACCCTCCTTTCCAAGTTCCTATTTTAAAAAGGATAGTATTATTTACACTTTTTAAATCTGTCACAAACACTTCACACTAAAATTTAACTAAAAGCATATTTTAATACCATCTTATTTGTCACAAACTCCTCCCCTTCATTGCTTGATATTAGATGAATATTTAGCAACACATTCTCTTCATATAAGGCGAGTTTATATGAGTACACTCACCTCTCATTATGCGAGCTTTATTTGAAAAACACACCAATAATCTATTACCTGATTTTATGCGAATTATTATAAACAAACTCTCCTTCAAGTAGAGCGAGTGTGTGTATCTGCACTCACCTCTCATTAGGCGAATCTTACGGGTGTTTGATTAAAAATTTACCTTTGGGAAGTGTTTGTGATAATATGAGTGTTTGTGACATATTTAATAGATATAACTAATGACACCTTTTAAAAAATTACTCGAGCTCGCTATTATGATACATAAATATTTTTCTTCGACCCCTTTATTATTACTAAGCGTACGTCAATACCATAAATATTATAAATATATGTAACTTAATTTTGTATATATAAATATTTAAGGGTGGTGCTATTGCCACCCCCACAATTATTTGCTTCCACTCCCAGTCCCAATAACACTTTCATTAATTTATTTTTACTCATTTTTACTCCCACAAATCTTCACACTACTCCCAGTCCGAAGTTTATCAAACTCTTCGGTCCCTTACAACCGAGGCATTCTCGTATCATATTTTAGCTCTTAGAACCTTACATCGGTTTCTAACAACCGAGTATTAAACATTATTTTGGTTTTATATGACCAGAGTTCATCCATTTGCGCGGTCCCTTACAACCGAGGTATTTTATACTATATTTTCAGCTTTTGGGACCTTACATCGGTCTTTAACAACCGAGTGTTTTGAATAATTTCAGTTCTCTAGGAACAAAGTTCATCAAATTGCTTAGTCTCCTAGGATCGAAATTGTCTGGAATATAATCAAATTACTCAAAGAAATCGAATTTAATCAAATTACTCAAAGAAATTGAATTTAATCAAAAATAATTTTTGGATAATGGCCGGTTCTCTATGATCAAATTTAATCAAGTTACTAAAAGTTGTTGTCATTCATATACAAAAAAAATTAAATCTTTAGAATTTCATGAAAAACAAAAAATTACATCGTTCAAACTTTGAATCCGGAGGCTCGATCTAATTCAATTATATGCTCGTTAAACATATGAACACATTTTGAATTTTGGGATATTCTTGCAATTGAAGAGAAATCAATTGCTTAAATAAATGAACAATCTCTCCATATTTTAGAATCAAGAGAACACACACCATGTACATAAAAAAATATAGTAAATTTTCACGTGACTAATATATAGCTGATATGTATCAATATCTCAGTTCTTAAGGACTGGGGTATTTGGAGAATAACATAATCCTTTAGAATTTTTTTCACTACCTTGGCCCTTAAGAGTCGAGTAATAGGCATATATTCGACCATTACAGACTGATAAAAATGATAAATGTTGGTTCTGTAGAACCGAAATATCATTTTCCTTCACATCTTCATACGACACATTTGGTCATCGAAAATTGAACAAGTGCTGCAATTTTGGTTCCTCGTAACCGAGGTAACCTGTTCAGATGGTCTAATTCGTTTTGTTGTGTATATATTTTTGGGGATGTTAACAAAACAAAATAAATATAAAACTCAATAAAAACAAACATATATCGATCTGTTTAATTAACTTTTTTTACCTTGACAATTATTGATTCGCTCTTCTTACCATTCTCTACAACTTAAGGTTTTTTTTATGTTGCATCAATGAAAATTTTGTGTGTTTTTTTAAGTTACTTTTAGATTTTTGTTGGCTTTTGAAATGAACTAAATGAGATAGAATGGGTAATTAGATCTGAATTTTTGTTAATTATTAACCATTGAGTAAAAATCATTGAAAATAAGAAGAAGAAGAAGAAAATAAATAGTAATTAATGTTAATAAGTGATTAATGTCATATTACTTTGACAAGAAAATGTCTTGTATGATGTATCCCCAAGAAAATGTCGTGTATGTATATAAAACTGAAGTACGGTGGTAATATTGTAAAAATCCTTGCCAATTATTATTATTATTATTATAGTAAACTTGCATGCTACAACTTGTTGAGTCTTAGTTGCGTATTCAATTCTTTAAAGAGATTCAATTTGTTAATTATATATAATTTTTTTGTATTTTCAAACCTTAGTATGATGACTTGAAAAAAAAACATTAGTACCATTATTTGTACTAATTAAATCAAACCTTAGTATGATGACTTGAAAAAAAACATTAGTACCATTATTTGTACTAATTAAATCAAAATATTAAAATGGTCCTTAGACCTTAGCACTACAAAGTGAAATGTTTCCAGTGAAATACTCTAAGGTTATTTCCACTGCAAATATAAAAAAAAACGTGAGTTAATATGAGTATATGACAAGTTTATCCGATAAACATAAGAAAATTTGCAATGCAAAAAACTACTAAAGTACAATCTTAATAAGTAATCCTTACTCGCGGTTCGTGGCTGCCGCAGTGAAATATTATACCACTAGGTTAAAAGCCTTGGTTAATTTTAATAAGTATTAAAAAAGAGTAAATGAGACATTTACATCCCAAACTTTGTTTTAATTTGTTTCAAATTGCAATATAAACTGTATTTTATTTCAATGTACACCTCAACCTTCAATAAGTGTTTATAAGGGCACTATCTACATTATGTCAAAATAGTACCAGAACATTTGTTATGGCTTAAGTAGTAAGGGTAAAATTATAAAATAAAATTTTCCTTATGCGTAGAAGTTTAAATTATTATAAAATTACTTTTTTAGCCTATACAATGCAGAACATATGATTTAATATGCTCGAAAATATAGTATGATATTTATTTTTGGCAACATATTATTGTCAGAACAATTGAAAATTTATACTTGATTATTTGAATATTTGCACCCACTCGAAGTCGAAACAATTAAGTAGAGTAAATTAAAACAAATTAAACTCTAAAATTAATTGTTCCATACATGGTCATAAGGGAAAAAGAAATAATATTTCCCCCTTCCACAAGATAGTCCAACTAGCACCACGTGACCATATTGAATCAATTCAGAACGATTATGTACATACAGACACATTTACAATGACCCTCTCCTCCCTCCACCAGTCCAATGACTCCAACTTGGCATTGGCCCCATTCATTACGGAAACGCATCGAGATTCACACAAAAATCAATATCCCCACTCCCTATTACCATACACCCCCCCACCTACCCCCACTCCCTTCTCATGAATCAACTCTTTATAAAGCCCCCCATACATCTCCCTCGCTTCGAGATCACCCTACACCCCCTCCTCTTCCACCACTAAAACCGCCGTAGCTCCGCCGTTCACGGCGGCTAAAATAAAGGATGGGATCCTCAACTAACGAAGTGAACCACCCGTTGTTAGAAAACACAGCGGAGCTGATAAAACCAGCTGAACTGACAGGGGAAGCCAAGTACTATGAGTACAGTAGGCAGCTGGAGAGAGTTTTGGCCGACACTAGCGTGCCTTACGTTAAGCGTATGGTCGCGGCGTCGTGTATTGAGCTCAAGTTATTGTTCCGGCTTGCAGCTCCGGCGGCCGCCGTGTACCTGATAAACTACGTGATGTCTATGTTCACGCAGATTTTCTCCGGTCACCTTGGGAATCTCGAGCTCGCTGCCGCCTCTCTCGGCAATAATGGGATCCAAACTTTCGCCTACGGTATCATGGTATTTTTTTAAACAGCCTAGTTCACACTTACATTGTTGTTGTTATTATTATTATTATTATTTTATATGTGTATAGAGTATTGCAGTCTTGTTTTCATGGGAACGCTCTTTTAGAGGATCATGCTTTTAGTTATGAAATTTCGGGGTTACTTCAACGTAATTTTTCAGCCGTTAGAGATGATTAAAAAAAATTAAAAAATACATGATTTATGTTAAAAATTAAAAAAATAAATTAAGACATACAATGAAATAACAAGTTAAATTTTATCATATATTTTAATTTATTTTTCAACTTTTCAAATAAAATAAATTATTTTACCAACCATTTGTTACATTAATATCAAACTAAGCCCTGGCTTTCAAAGTTCTAGTCTTGCACAAAAGGCCGTATACATGTTCATTTATGTCTGAAGTTTTAACCGTACATATTAAAGTTCCCGTAATCAAGCCTCTTAACTAAGTGGTATAAGCCTGCTATCGGGATAATTTTAGATCGACTTAAAATTCTCAAAGTTGAACCTTGGTAGTCAAGGTGCACGAAAGTTGGTCCGGATATTCCGTAAAAAATCAAAAAAAACATACATGTTATCATTTTTCATTAATAATATATTTAATACGAGTAATGTTAAGACATAATTTTTTATGAAAGTTATTTTCCCGATATATATCGTATAATTTTACTATGAATAGTTGGTGAAAAAATAATTACAACTTTTTTTCGTGACAAGAGGCAAAACATTATTGCAAGAAAATCTCTCTCCTAACTTAAAAATAAAATAGATAGATAGATAGGTCACATTTTTTCCCACCACGGCTCTTTGAAATGTGACCAGATCCGCTGCCCATGCATTTAGTGCGTCTCCGTTTTTCCAAGATTACGACTTTGATTTTTTCTCTTTTTGGACACACTCGTATTATAATATTATAATATATTAGCTGAGAAATTAAATAATAAAGATCTACTCACCGGATCGGAGGTGGTTTACTTTATTAAAACGCTAGCTGAATAATTGCTGGTGTATTTCTACTAGTTTTGGGAAAAAAGAGATTACAACCACGAGGTACGAGGTGTGGTGAGGGTATAATATGCCTTTCAAAGTGGAGGAATTGTTGCGTGGTAATTTAAGAGTTCGAATCCTGTTTAAATAATTGTATCATTGATATAATATATTTATAAGATAGTGTATGTACATGTTAAATTGAAAAAAAATAAGTTTTACTTGAGATTCTGTACTTGTATCATTTAATATATATATTATACTTTTTTTGTTTTTTATATATATATTTAGATTTCTATCATAGATCATTAGACCTTATGTTAACGCTGGCCATGCTTATAATGTTAAAAACATTGAAGTACATACTCAAAAAATGGTATATATATGAAGCATTCGTCACAATTTATTGCTCCAAGTTAATGGCACATGGGTTGCTCCCTCAATGCGAGTGCACCAAAAGAAATTTTATGAATGGGGGATTTGGGAATCCTTAAGTTCTGTTTGGCAAGAAGAATTAAAACTTCAAGAGGAATACAAAAATAACACATTTGTGGAAAAGGGCCAGTATTGTCTTTCTCTACCTCTTGTTTGGTACCTTTGAATAATAAGTATGAACGAATATAATAATCATTATTAATAATACCTTGTTGTTTGCCCTGTCATAAAGTAAAAAACAAGACAGTGCAAACAAAACTAATACTTTTCTTTCGTTTTCTCCTCATCTCCTTCAAACTTCTGAAGAGAAGAAAAATGGTAGATTCAGATATTTTAATCTCATGACCATTAATTATAAAAAAATTTACTGTTATTTAATTCATCTTTTTCCTTTTCTAAGTAAAGTAGAAAACCCTTTCAATAAATTAACGACTTTTAGAAGGTTGTCTTATATATAAACCTTTTTTTTTTCCTGAAAATAAATAAATATTTGTATGCTATTCAATTTAAAATAAAAAATTTACATTTTCATAAAATAAATTTATTACAGTATCACATCATATTTTAAATCAGACATGCGAGTAGTTTATTAAATTAAATAATCAAATATTTGTATTATTGTCGTGCATACAATAATGAAGCATAGAACACAACTTTAATTCTTTTATGAAAGGAAAAACAAAAGTAAGACAGAAAAGTGTACGATTGTTTCTCTGCAAGTAAGCAAAGGGTCTCAGAGAAACGTTTTTGACCTTTCACGGTTCCCAAAGAAAAAGTTTGAATGGCCAAAATAATTTCACAAACTTGCGTTGTGTGTGGAATATACAGCTACAAACACGCATGAGATTTGAGTCACGTGAATGTTTCAGATTTTAGTCCCATGGTTCACTGCCTCATTACATTATTGATCGAGTACCTGGGTTTTTTTTATTTTTATTCCCCACCTAAAATAATGTTTTACTTCACCTACTTCTTTTGTCACTTGTGAATTAAATTGGAATTTTAAAATTAATCTCATTTGGCCTTTTATTTTAAATTTTTATCTGTCCACTTTTGTTTTTTAGTAATTAACATAGATTTCGTCCGGTGGTGATTTGTTTGCTTTCCTTTTGTTTTGTAACAAGACTAACCATTTTACTTTATTTTGGGCAAACATATATTTCCTCAAGATTTTCCGTATGAAAGTTATAAATTTGAAATATTTTAAAAAATTAATAAATAAAACTATCAATTTAATAAAAATAAATAAATAGTAATTTATGTAAGACAAATCATTCAAAATACAAAATTTAGTTAAATTAGTTTATGGCGATAATATGAGACAATTTAGTTAGGGCACGTACTCAAGTATTCTAAAAGGTGTCTATAAAAATATTATAAAGTGTCACTAAAATTTGTTTTAGAGTGTCAAAATACTAATGTGTAATAATGCCACTAACAATACTCAATTTGTGGACCTCCTAGAATATTAACGTGACATTTGAATCCATTTTCTAAGAAGACCCCTTTCTAATGATCATGTTATCCTCTGCTTGAATCAAAATAACGTATATGCACTTGGCCATTTCCTTACTAATTAATCATATTCGCATATACATTAATTTATGTGTAATATATCCACAGCTTGGCATGGGAAGCGCAGTGGAAACACTATGCGGACAAGCCTACGGGGCCCACAAATATGACATGTTGGGCGTATATCTCCAAAGATCGACGATCCTCCTCACACTGACTGGCATTGTCATCAGTTTCGTTTACATTTTCTGCAAACCCATTCTCATCCTCCTCGGGGAATCAGAACGAATCGCAGAGGCCGCCGCCCTTTTCACCTACGGCCTAATCCCCCAAATCTTTGCATACGCCGTAAATTTCCCCATCCAAAAGTTTCTCCAATCCCAAGCATTGTGGCCCCCAGTGCTTACATTTCGACGGCCACGATCGCCTTCCACCTCTTGTTCAGTTGGCTAGCGATCTACAAGCTTGGGCTCGGGCTTTTGGGTGCGTCGTTGGTGCTCAGTTTGTCTTGGTGGATCATTGTGATTGGTCAGTTTATATATATATTATATAGCGACCGGTGTAGGGAAACGTGGGCTGGGTTTAGCACTCAGGCCTTTCACGGGCTTTGGGACTTTTTTAAACTGTCTGCTGCATCGGCTGTTATGTTGTGCTTGGAGGCGTGGTACTTTCAAATCCTTGTCTTGTTGGCTGGGATGCTCCCCAATCCCGAGATTGCTTTGGATTCTCTTTCTATTTGGTAAGTGACCAGTCGTTTCTGACACGTGTGACATTCTCATATTGGCATGTAAACTGTTTTGTAAGATGCTCTCTCGTCTCAATTTAATTGTCTAACTTTAAAAACTTAAAAGCTAAGGAGACCTAATGATTACTCTAAGAGAAAATGTTTATTTTCAAAAATAACCTTTACTTTTCTTCTAATAGAAAAAGGTGGCAAGACCCACTATGAAGAAAGTGGTGATAGCTTAAAGGGTAACATTGAAAGTGTTTTAATTAATGACTTGCTAAATATAAAAAGTGGACAATTATTTTGGGCATCCAAAAATGGAATAGTGGACAATTAAATTGGAACGGAGGGAGTACGTTTTAAGTATTTAACTAACACTTGTCACCACATGAGGACTTCACACGCCAATGTATGCGAATCTTGGTCGGTCCTCTTTTCATTTATAAAAATTTGATCAAATAAGACGATTAGCTTAACATAATTCTTGTTACTGGTGCATTTTTAAGCACTAAAAAATTGTACTTCTATAATTAACTAATCGAATTTATGGCATCTACTTGCAGCATAACAGTTTTGGGATGGGTGTTCATGATCGCGGTTGGTTTCAATGCAGCTGCAAGGTTAGCTTATATATACACACATCACCTTTGCTGTTTATTTTTACAATGTGTATTAATACGTTATGAAGGTTAGCTAGTCATTTCTGTGCTTATATATATTTATTATATATATGATGGTAACTTTATTATATTTTGGGTTTTGGTCCAGTTCCCTAACTAATAGAAGTTCACATGAAACTAAATTGGTAATTTTGTTGATGGACAGTGTGAGAGTGGGGAATGAGCTAGGAGCAGGGCATCCAAAGGCAGCTTCATTCTCTGTAGTAATGGTGACTTCACTCTCGTTCATAATCTCGGTGGTCATAGCCATACTCATCCTCATATTCCGCCACGTCATCAGTTACGTCTTCACTGAAGGTGAAGTTGTGGCCGAGGCAGTATCTGACATGTGTCCTCTTCTCGCCTTTACCCTCATTCTCAATGGAATTCAACCGGTCTTGTCTGGTAAGTAACAATCTCTTTTAAGTACAAAAGAAAAGAAACCAACAATTTGCTTAAATAATTTATTCATTTGGGTTTTGTAATTTAGTTTGATTTTGTATTCGAACCAATGAAGGTGTGGCTGTTGGTTGTGGATGGCAAGCATTTGTTGCCTACGTAAACGTTGGGTGTTATTATGTGATTGGAATCCCACTTGGCTCAGTGCTTGGTTTCTATTTCAACCTTGGTGCTAAGGTAACATTAATTCTAATAAAACATGCATTATCAGAACAATGTAATTTTGCCTGTGTGTATATATATATATAGTACTTGTTGTTGAAATGATTGTACATTGTAGGGAATATGGTCCGGAATGGTAGGGGGCACATTGATGCAGACCATCATATTGATATGGGTCACGTATAGGACGGACTGGAATAAAGAGGTAGTTATGATCTTCGATCGTTTTATACTTTCATTGACTAATTTTGTTGCGAATTATCTTTTGTTAATTACATTAGAATTTGAAATATTTAACTTAATTTGATTCCTAATTTCAGGTGGCTACAGCTCAAAAGAGGTTGGATAAATGGGATGATGTGAAAGAACCACTTTTGAAGGAATAGAGGAAAAAGGAAGAAAGCCCAGCCCCTCTTCTACGATTAGTTCAACTCACCCTTCGCTGTTTCACCACGGAACCTTAAATCATAGCACATTTCTCTCTCTGAAGGAAGAGTACCGTCGATTTAAAGTGTGGTTGATCGAGTTTAATAATTAATGTGTTATTTGATTTTATTTATGTTTTCAGATGGTTTTTTAATAGAATAGATTTGGTGCGCGAGATTTATGTGGATGGTTTTGTATGAGATGAAAAAAGACAGCTTTTTTCTTTCCAGAGTATTGAAGTTGTTTTTATATATCGAACCAAATGTACATGTATGATAGAAGAATGTACAATTGTTTGATGCCGCACAACTTTTTTTCTGTGATGAAGAGTGTTTCCGTAGTTTCCTCATAGGGATTTGATTCTTGGACCACTGTTAAGTATTGCTTCTATTTTATGTTTTGCTAACGTGTCGACAGGACTGGGATAAAGGTATATATGTTCATTCTAGATAAGATCTCAAAAGTTGTTACTACCATGCAATGAAATATGCATTTAGTGAAATATAATGATGAGGGAGTTGCGTATATAATATCCAAGTTTAATTACTAAAATATTCAACTTTCTTTCCACCAATATTATACTTTGGTGGTTGTACAATTTTTTTCCTATCTATTTGTTTTCATTTTTGTCATTAAGTCTATTGAAGTTAGTAACGCTGTTATTTCATTTCAATTAGACCGTGGCATCAACACTATTAAAATTCTTACATCACACATACTTTAATTTCCACCTCAAATTGTGATAGAAAAAAAGAAAGAAAAAGAAGATATTATGGAAGATGGAAGATTCATCTTCTTCCTCAGATCACCTCTGGCGCCGACAATTCCAAACAGGCCAATTCATTCTGGTGGCCAACTATTATGATGATCGGATCTATGCTTCTCCATCGGCTAACTCATTTCGGTGGCCAAAGCCCGCCGGAAATTTTCGATGTGTTAATGAAGAGAGAGAACTATACTGTCTACCTCATCCATCCGCCCAAGCAGGGCAACCTTATATATTCCGACAACTAAATTTCCTTGACAAATTTGTGATATGTGTGAAGAGAGATGGATTCTCTATAATGGGGTGGTGAAGCAGTGGTGTGAGAGAAATGGACGTGTGGCGATAGAGGTGGTTGTGCAATGTGCAGGGATGGCGTTGGCGGTCAGAAATGGTGTTGGTAGTGTGAGGTGGTGGAGAGGAAAGGTGGGTGGTGTTGTGGTGCCACGGAGTTGCAGGAGCAGTGGTGGTGTGACCAGTGGCGGAGTGAGGAATAATTTTAGGAGGGGCTGAATTTTTTTTAAGTCAAATCAAATTCAATAATTATATTTACTGGCCAATTTTTTACTAAAATACTTATCCATTTTGTTTCGTTATTTCAAAAAAGTTAAAAATGATATACTAAAATTAATTATATATTTTGAAATGTCTTTATCAACTCAATATTCAACCTAATATAACCAACAAACACGTCTATTAATCAAAATATTAATTTATCATTATTCATCAAACCAACAAACACATATATTAATCAATATTAATTTATCAAATAACAATCTAATAAGCAAATTAACCTCAATAATTAAATTTAATATCAATATTTAACAATCTAAGAAACAAATCAACATTAAAACACATAATTAAATGAAGAATGAAGATGAAAAAGGAGCTAAGGAGCTACTACACTGCTGGTTGCTATTGCTAAAAAAATAAAATGGAGGATGTGTTTCAAAAAAAAAAAAAAAAGGCAAAACTTTGAAGAAGAAGAAAAAAGGGAAGAAAGGGGCAGACTGTTGAGGCTGCAACATTCCTATAAGTTATAACCTAAATCTATATTATAAACTCGCACCTTAAACTTATACATTTATTTACACAATGCACCCCCGCCCAAAATAACTTACCAAACTGTACATGCCTGATCAGTATTACAACGCCTCGCCCTGCACTTACTCATTTACTTGTAGCCGATGCCCTCCCCCAAAACTTTAGTCCACTTACACAATGGCCCCTAAATTTTCCCTTCTCACATACTAACCCTTATACTCTCTATTTTTTTAAAAAAAATCAAGGTGGGGCCGCCCTCACGTGCCTCCGCCCCTGCATGTGACGTAAAAAAATGGCAATGGCGGCGGCGGCTAGCGAAAATGAGAGGGATAGTGGAGAGTTTATGAGTTGATGAAGGTAAAATGGCCTACATTTGTTACCTTTTGTTTAGATGTCCATATGAAAGTCAAGTATGAGTTAATGACAACTTTGATGTTCATGTGGAAGCCAAGTAAGATCGTTAGTGACAACTCAAATAACCATTAAGAGTGTTACTAACGTCAATAAACAAAATGGCCAAAATAAAAATAAACATAAAGTATACTAGGCCAACAAAAAAATAGAGCAGGAATATTAAGAATCAATGTAAGAATTAGGAGTTGATTGACCAACAAAGAAATAGAGCCCGAATCTTGAGAACGAATTTTAAAACCATTTAAACTACCTTTAATCAAAGTCTCAAGATAAAGACTTTTAATTAAATAGAAGTCAAGTAAAGCCTAAATTTTTTGTCAAGAGATGGGTCTTACAAAATACTAGGTCCATCATCCATCATATTATTATCAAAAGAATCCCCATCATTAAATGTGGAATCCGCAATTAAATTTAAGGCAATGAATAATGCAATACACCACTTCCACTTCAAAACACATTATTTCTTAGATTTAAGGCAATAGAAAGCCCACTTCCAATTCAAAACAAAATGCATCAGGAGAGACTACAGAATAATGCAATACACCGACAAGTCAAACAACACTGCAATATTGAAGCTATTTATTTGTCAACAACATATAATGGTGTTAAAAACTCTTCTTCCATGAATAATCATATGAACTTGACTCAATATAACAAACAATCAACATTACTTCCTTAGAAGAACCACTTTGAAACAAAGAACAATTATGCAAGGTAAAAATCAAAACAACATGAAGAACCAAATTCATTTCTAAGCAAATTGTACAATTACCGTAGTAGCAACAACTTAGGAACAATATCATCAACATTAAGCAAAACTGCATAGAATTTAAACCCTAAATGATAACTAAATTTATTATATGCTATTAACTGCAACATTTATCCATGTTCAGTAGCCTCTAAGTCATCTGCATTACTATGCAACCAAAAACAGAGACGTACAGTCAAGACTTCAAATAGAGTGTTATAATCTTAGCATGACCACTAAATTCTATGCAGTAACAGACCTATAGAGGGAGGACCAAAACTGGTGGACATTGGATGTAAGACAAGATATACATCTAATTCACTGTTTGATACAAGCATACTTATGCCCCCAATCATAAAATTACTTATTAATTAGACTAAATAATAAAACAATCGAAAATTCAAGAGTAGATCGAGCCTGTTTTCTGAAACAATTATGTTATACATACCTAAGAACTCGCTTCATCTTCATCGTGAACCTTAGAGGAGGATTTCTCAGATTCTTCAGCCTTACTGTTCTGATCTCCATTGCTATTCTATTTATTGTGGAGAAAAAAAATTAGAGAAACATTCTAATCGACAAAACGGGAAGAAACTCAGCAGCATACTGTATCACATATTGAGAAAAGGTAGAAGTATTACACATTTTTTGCTGAACTCGTCCGTAGCTTTGCCATCCTCTGCCTTCTTCATTGCAGCCTTTGCCAAGTAAGGAGCTTTCTCCTAGGAATAAAATACCGTATCAGTTATTGAAAATATAGTGCAACTAACCACAAAAGCATTAATCGGCTTTCCATAACTTAATAACAGAGGTAAAACTAGATCATTTTCATTCAAGTTAAATAATCATCTCAATATGATGTAATTTGTTAGATGGCACAAAATTTGACAATCTACAACCGATTTGCTACTTTATACATAATTTTGCTTTAATTGCTTATAAACGTTGAAAGATCTTACAAATTCTGACATCAAATTTCCATTTTTCACCACTAGCTTTGCCAACCTGAAACTCATAGACAGTGGCGTAGCAAGGAATTCGAAGTCGGGGGTGAGCAATATGCTCGTCTCACATTCTCCCTATCATTAGGATTATAAGATTGTATATTTTTCCTCTACCCCGAATCATATTGAACCTCTAAGCTAGAAGAAACATTTTGAATGGACAAAGATATATTTATAGGATTTAAATCAACATTCGGAATAGCGGAATTTATGCTTGGAATGGTAGAACTTGCACCTACATTTTGAGGACTAGAGGATGAACTTGTTCTTATTTTGCCATAATACTTCTTCATTCTAAAATCAACCCCATAAACTCAACATTTATTAAATTCATAACTAATAATTAGACCTAAATCAATTAAACAATTAATATACAATTAACTAAATAGTCTAATAATATAAAATTATTTAATTATTCAATAAATACACAATTAACTGTGTTTGTATCACTCACAGTATTCACAATCAATTAAAGAAATTATTCATTACTTCATTAGACTAATATAAATTTAGTCTAATAATATAAGTAAATCATCAATATAAAACATTTCATTTATACATTAGGAACAAATATAAAATCTGATTAAAGAGAAAAAAAACAAACTAATTAACTTTTCAAACACAAACTCAGTTTCTTGGCATATAGAGCATAATTTTCACCTTAGAATGAAAAACTAATTTTCTTGGCATTAGAAGTTGAAACCTTAATTTTCACCCTAATTTAAACGAAGCAAATAAAGAACCACTAACCTTGGTGGCTTGGTCAGTGATGAGTGGCTGAGTCCGTGGGTGGTCGTCGGTCGGTTCTGTGGACGGGAGGTTGTTGGACGAAGCCACGGGAGAGTGGAGTGAAATGGAGCGGAAAAAAAAAAGAGAAAGAGGGGAGAAAAGAACGGAAAAATAAAGGGGGAGAGTTAGGTCTCGGATCTCTCTCCTCATTTAAGTATATTTCAATTCTCAAAATGCCCCTCAATTTTTTATTTTTACAATTACAAACCCTCAATTATAAATTTATGCATATAAGGCTCTATATTTTTTTTATTTTTTTAAATTGCTGAAATCGTCGGGGGTGCACGCGTCACACTGTGGCTACGCCACTGCTCATAGATATCATAAACAATTCACCGACAAACATAGTAAACTCATAGATATGTTATACATCAAAAATCTAGACACTAGAAACTAAATCTTAGTTCAACTTTGTCTAACACAAGCACACAACAACACAGTGTACATTTCATTGATTTAGGTCTCAGTCATTTTCTCAGCATCCAAACAGAACACAAGAGACGAATTGTGTTAAAATAAATCAAATCAAAAGAGGATTAAAAGTAAAATGTTAGATTGAAACTGCAGATCTTATAACATAAACCAATTTATTATTTGGAAAATTCTCCTTGTACGCCTTCCTGAACTCTTCCCTGTCAATTCATCATCACTAGAAATGATAAATTAGAACAAGTTAGAAAATGAAAATAATGAAGTTTGAACAAATGAAACAAAATGGGCATTCGAAGCACAAATTGCTCAGAAAGTCAGATCAGAACAGATACGGAACAAACTCACATGAAGATGAAGAATGCACTAGGAGGACACTTTGGAGCTAGAGAGTTCTTAGTGGCCGCTTTCTGCTTCATCGCAGTAGCATCAATCAGCCTTGCGTTTCTTCGTCAACCTTCAAAACACAAGCAATTAAACACCAAATTAGAAGCAAAAGTAGATCAGATTAGAACACAGAGTTCGTAAATACTCTGAATCAAGCTACTTCTGAGTAATCGTGGTAACCTTGGGAGATTTCATGGTGGCTTCAGAGACTTTGTGAGAATAAACTAGAGAGAGAGAGAGAGAAAATCAAGTTTGCAAAGTGGAAGAATGCTTGAAGGGAGTGAATAGTTGGGGGTGTTATTTACAGATAGAGAAGAGTAGGAAATTATATGCAAATTGGCGGGAAAGTTTCTACGCAGGACGTGGTAGTTACAGGCTTGCACAGAGAAAAAGGCTCACTCTCACACTCGAGGGAGTGCGCGACTCCCGTAATTTATTTTAAAAAATTAAAATTAAAAATAGAAATATAGGGATCTATATGTATAAATTTATAGCTGAGAGTATATAATTGTAAGAAATAAAAGTGGAGGGGCATTTGAAAAATTGAAATACCATGCTAAAAGAGAGAAATCACGCCTTTTTTTTTGTAAAAATTCAAACCTTTTTCGTTTCAAGCATACACCCCCTCCTCTCTGGCTTTCCTTGAACCTCGTCCGGCCGTCCATTGACGCACACAAAACGAAAAGGTTAATTTAAGGTTATTCACATGTTGAGTTTAATTGGTTTTATATATATAAAAAAAATTGCATTTGTTTCCAGGTTAAAAAACACGCCAAAAATTCTTAAGTCACCCCCAAATTTTGAAATATTGGTTTTACTTTTAATTTAAATACTCTTTTAATTTAGAATTTGTGGTTGATAACTGATAAGCACACTAAAAATATAATTTTAAGAGCTTTCACAAAGATTTATCATGAGAGTATCATAGGTAAATTATTGTACTTGAGATAATATTGGACGGTAGCATATGATAAATTTAAATCTAGACGGTATATAAGAGACAACCTTATAAGGCTGACTATGCTCTCTTTGGAAATCGATTAGAATAAGTTAGTTAGTCAAATTTAACTCACTCGTTTACTTTACAACACAGTATTATAAATTTTATTCTACTTACTCTGTAAACAAACTATTGTGGTGTTCTCATATTAAGGCCAACACATCCACCATCTCAACGTTTGGTTATGCCATTATAGTTGTGGCTATGTTTACCTAAATTATAACTCTCAAGCTGGCTAGTGGCAAAACCGCCCACCTAAACTTGAATTTTTAAAGTTTCACATTCTTTTTTATTATAGTAAAAATGAAAAAGATATAGACCATTCTTTTTCTTTTCTTTTTTAAATGAAAAACTAAATCATGACTTAATTTATAAGAAAAGAGGAAATACTTTCAATTCTCACACTAGTTTTGAAAGTGCTATCACTTAAAATATAAGAACTAGCTTAGTGAAAAGCTAAGCAACTGTATTTTAATTTATCTTTTAATTAAAAAGGGGAAGGGAGGGGGGGAATGCTCAAGCAATTTAGGGATCCCATTTATGAATGCTGATAGAACAAACGGTCATTCATTAACAAGTTCTCTCCATACAACAGAGACTGGAAAATTACAACACAAAAATCAAAATGAACTAAGTTACACATTCAAAAGCCTAATTGCCATGCCATTAAACACTTGATACTTCTTATGCAAATTGGCCAAAAAAACATACAGTGAAGACCCGAAAAAGAAAACAATCACAAAAACTCCATTTTTACTTCTTCTTCCCAGCTTTGCCCTCCTTTCTTCTTACAATTTCATCAGCATATTTCACACCCTTACCTTTGTAGGGCTCTGGTGGTCTCCACTTTCTAATCGAAGCGGCGAATTGACCGATTGAAGCCTTGTCGTATCCGCTCACAACGATTCTAGTATTTTCTTCTACCTTCACCTGCAGGTCATCGGGGATTTCCATTCTAACGGGGTGTGAAAATCCGAGAATCAATACTAATACTTTCCCTTCTACAGTTGCACGGTACCCTACACCGATCAGTTGAAGTCTTTTCTCAAATCCCTTTGATACGCCCACCACCATGTTGCTGGTCAAAGTCCTGTGCAAATAAAATCAGTATAAGTGCAGGAAAAAAATAAAAGGAACTTTGAAATGCGGTTACTAGCAGATAACTATTAAGTCTCTCATTACTCCTCAATAAAATTAAAGTAAGCATTACTTTCTACATTCGTACCTTCCAAAAAGCTACCCCTTTTAGTTCATTTTCTATTTCTTATAATATCCTTGTTTGGCAGTGTCCAGTATCTACAAAATTTGTGTTTTGGAACCTAGTAGCATGTACTTTTTGCACAAAGTATCTCTCCACTGAAAAAGCTACCAATCACAAGTTCATGAAAAAAAGTATATAGTATTTGATATAGTATTATCGGATACTTCGATTAAAGAAATAATAGATAATTCAGCAAGATAAATATAAATATGTAATGTTAGGCACAAAAAAGTTAGTACACACAATGCACTTGATTGGTCAAGAACTGGGGCTTGCGCTACCAAAAAGTAGTTGAAATTATTTGATTGTTGACCAATTATTAACTGACACATCATTTTGTGTACTAAGTTTTTGTGTGCATAGCGTTATTGTGACACACAATCACAAACACAGAGAAAGAGAGGTGATGCAAAGTAATAATTAGCGAGAAACAGAAGTGACCGCCTCTTTAAATAAAGTAAGCATAGATCGGTCTCCAAATGTTTTCTTGAGGGATTGGATTATATATTCCTCTAAACTGAATTACATGAATTTCGTGATTATAATTGCTATCAGTGCAAATAATTCTTTCTTCATATAAAATGTAAGCAAAATATAGTCATAAACAATTAGCACTTAAGTAAATCAAAGATAAAAATAGACAAACCCCAAAATGCTCATTAAAGAAAGGAACTACAAAGATATTTGAGGGTACCTGAATAGACCATGCATTTGGTTGGCCCTTCTTGTCTCCGTTGCCTTTCTAACCCTAAGCAACCCCGATTCCTCCCTATCGACCTTTACTTCTCGTGGATAAGTCAGTGCAAGTTCCCCTAATGGACCCTTCACTTTCAAATCTTGGCCTTCTAATGCGATTTTCACATTAGATGGCACTTCAATTGGTTGTTTCCCAACTCTAGATTCTTTACATTCTATAGTCTTCCTCGTAAATCCAACACGCGAGACTGGAACACTGGAAACATAGAGTCCATTGCTCTCCCCAAAGAAACCAGATCTCAAGTTGCTGAGTGATGGAAAAGATTTATCACCAACTGGATATGAGTAAATTTGATTGGTTTCTACATAACATAATTGAATTTGAATTCCTTCTGAGAGTTTGACATAATGACATGAAAACAAAAACTTCATTGCGTGGCGTCATTTGAATTTATATAGAAGAGGTGAATAGGATACGTTAAATCACGTAGTACTATACAAGTCGATTTTGTGGGAAATTGAGCAATCAAACACCAATACAGAAGGAATATACGAAATTTTAAGCATTTTAAACACACCCTACATGAATTCAGGTTTTCTTGATGACCAGAGGCTAAATTATACTAGTTTCAGAATTCACAAGATCCTCATAAGAGATAATTCATCAACTAGTTATTAGCTAGACTTCGGGTTTCAAAGCAAATTTAGATTAAAAAGAAAAAAAAAATCTCAATGTTCTGAGTACAAATTTGTTGACCATCTTCATAGGGTCACTGGTCATCATGACCCTTCAATTTTACTGGTTAAAACTGAATGTAAGTAGTTGATTTGGGTCCTTGTGTTTCATTGTTTAAGAAATAAAGTTCAAGGGTCAAACCCTCAAGAAGGTAAACCAATTTAAACTGCAATTTCCTGCATTATTAGATCAGTAGCTGATAATAACAAATAAAATTGCAATCTACCTAGAAAGATAAGAAATCACCACTTGATTTCATAAGGTCACACATTAACATTACCGGTGCCCAGTACAGACTCTAGAATTACACCATTTTGATCCATAAAGTTACTAATTTCCCCCCACTCCACTGAAATGTATTTACCACGAACCGGAATATGCTAGACTTACTCATTTTTGCGCAATTTGTTTTTACCAAAATGACATGGCAACATTCAAATCAATTGGTGGGCACACATTTCTTGTGTTATTGGTCTTTCTTTAATATGATTGGTGATACAATTGTTAGTATAAAAAGTTAGTACAAAAATTGGATATGTTTCACACTCCTCTTATCAATAATAACCACAGATATCCACCCATTTCAACAATCTAAATAAAATTTCCCCCGGCATTTAACTTTCTATTTGCCAGAACAATCAGTCAAAGAGTTCCCCCAATTTCTCATCATCAAATGTCGAAACATAAACTTAAACTCCTTGCTGTGATGCAACTAATTACGAAACTCGCTAGTAAAAGGAATACAATATAGAATCAAAATTTTATGTATATATATATATAAGTTTATATATCGAGGTAAGAAGAAAAAAACCTTATTTGAAGAGACGGGAGTGAAGAAGCCATTGTCAATAGCTTACGAGCATCAGATATGGAGCCTGGACTCGAGCCTTTTTTGTTGCATTTGGTTAGGGGATATCCAAATCCTTACTACTGTTATCTACGAACCGCGATGAGCGTCGTTCATAATGACCTAATTGCCCTTACTGCGAGAAGATAATGCCAACCTGATACACCATTTCTTTAAATTGAAAATAGGGATTTTCTCCTTGGCTACATTTACCCTACCTTTTCTTTTTAAAACCATTTACACTATTCTTCAAATCATGAAATGATGGCATATTTATGTATAATAATAATTATTGTTAATATTTGTTGTGAGTCCGGGTAGCTCGCGTTAAAAGTACTATGGTATAACTAATAGTAAGGTCTGTTTAATTTATATTAGAAGTGTTTGTAATCAAAAGGATTAGTCACATCTTAATTTATGTGTGGTAGTTCTATATGGAAAAAAAGAAAAATAAAATAAAATAATTACTAAGAGCATCTCCGATACGGCTAAAATTTACACAGACCTATTTACTTTCCAATAGCTAATGATGGTGTCAAAATCTAGAAATAGATAATTAACCAATCAATAAGTGAATATCGGTGATAAAAAATAAATGCATTGCAATGATGAACACATGACATTTTTATTAAGGTAGGTTCCCCCGATAGCGCTTATGCTAGTCCGGCAGTGTAGATGGCCAAAAAGTTGGGCAAACCCACAAGATGAAGTTCTTAGCAAAATCAATGAAGTAATAGATGGAGATGGTGAAGGAGACAAAAGATTTTTGGGTATGGTAGGTTCCCTCGGTAGCGCTTATGCTATTCCGATGGTACATCCTCCGTTTATGTGTGTGTTGTGACGCCCTGCGAGCGAGGAGTACTCCCTTGTGAAGAATAATTGTAACTCAAAAAGGGCATCCCACATCGGAAGATGGGGGATCCTTGGAGACGCATATAAGTAAGAAATGGTCGCTAATTAAGTACGAGACCTTTTGGGGGCTCATTGGCTTCGGATCCCATAAGAACTTCAAAGTTAAGTGAGTAGAGGACTAGAGCAATCCCAGGATGGGTGACCCCCTGGGAAGCTGGTCATGAGCTCCCAGAAACAAAGCCGTGAGGGTATGGGGTCGTTACATGTGTGTTTGATTTATTAGCTCAAAGGCAATTGAAATCTTGATACAAGTTACCACCCTCTCTAGAAATAATTCTTTTGACTAGCTCATTCTTCTCCCATCTAGGATCTGGAAGGAGGCCTCTCCTGATGGCTATCCCTTATTCTATTTATATTCATAGAATTAGGGTTACATATCTTACATTAGGGTTAAGGGTAAAAGACTAAAAAGGGCTTACTCTACTCCTTTACAAATTCTCTCATAGAGTTTAGGCTGGCTCATGTCCAGGCCCATTATTATCTTCATAATTTTTATGCTCCCACAATTGCCCCCCAAACACGTGACCTTAGCGGCCAAGGTGAGTTCTTGTGCTTGGACCATCAACTTGCTTGTCCTTGTAGTTTTCGAAATAATTCACCAAGTGTTGTAAGCAAGCTTTCCTGAAAAACTTCAAGTTTTGTGGCGGGGAAGTGAGATGAGTTTATATATGAATGGTCGGCGCGCTAAATCATCTTCTCTTGCCGACCTAACAAGTTGATATTGTTGTTGACCGGGCTGTTAGGCCAACTGTTGTAAATCAAGAAGTACATGTTGCTGAGCAAGTGATTATTGGTATTAGGTGAGCTCATTTTTTTATTTAACTTCCTCCTATTGTAGTCAATGGGCCTAGGACCCCTACCATATGTGATCAATTGTTTGGCTTTTATGGATGGAGTTTTCATAGTACTTGTATTTCCTCTATTTTTGCTAGGCTAATTTGCTCAGTGGTCGAGCATCATTTTTTGTTTGGCCTTCCAGATCTCATTAACTTGCCTCTAGGGCAGAAACAATCATTCTGCCGAGTTGGCTGATATTTTTGTGGCTTACTTGGCCTTATTAACTTTTTGAAGTTAAAAAGTTTAAACTTTATGCGGTTTATCAAAGCAATATAGACGATTCGGCTAAAGCAGGAAAGTGGACCTTATGGTGGCTTTTTGGGCCCTGCCTACCCGGTAATTTAATCGGTTTAACCGGCCTTTGTTGTGCCCCCAGGGGAGGTCTTTAATTCCCTTAAATAAAGGTCTCACATTTATCCAACTAGCTGCAACGAGCTTTAGAACGATCATACTCCCGTGGGAGGTCTCGCCTTAAACTTTAGAAAGGTCTTAAAAAACTGCTTTCGTCAATAAGGTCTTATCTTAAACACATTACTTTTGATGAATAAAGGGTTTTTTTTAAATTTGTTTTGCCGATCAAGGTCTTATGTAGAATTTGCCCTTCATGAAAAATATAAGACTTAGTGAAATTCGCCTTTAATTGTCGAAAGGCCTTAATACACTGCTTTGCCGAGCGAGGTTTTAAGCAAAATTTGCCTTTTGAAAATAAAGGTCTTATTTAAATTACTTTAATTGAAAAAAGCTTTATTTAATTTTTGCTGCCTTGACTGAGCAAGGTCTTACACGATTTTTTTGTCGCCTTAACTGAGTAAGGTCTTACACGTTTTCTTTTTTGCTGCCTTGACTGAGCAAGGTCTTACACGATTTTTTTTGCCGTCGATTTCTTTTTGTCGCCTTGACTAAGTAAAGTCTTACACGTTTTCTTTTTTACCACTTTGACTGAGCAAAGTCTTACACGATTTCTTTTTGCTGAAATGGATACACCAAGGCGTTTCGAAACAAAATGTGGCTGCCATGCTTTGACCCCTTGTAAATTGACAATATTTGATTATAAAGATTTGGCTATAGCAAGCCTCCTTAGCTTTCACAAAGCTGCTATTCAATATAAAGATAATATGAGGGTTAGAACTACGATTTATCATGTCAATCTTTCGGCAGGAATAATGCATAGCTGTATGTGCAACTTTCTTACCAAAGAGAGCATTTGGCTATAAGTAACGATGACCTTATCCATCTCCCCCTCTATTTTTTTGTTAACATGAATATTTGCAAGGAGTGTTAATCATGCCGTGCATAAAAATGGCTTTCAATTACCAATAATTTTGTATATCTAATTATATATTGCAAGAACAAATACATAACAAGCTTTCTAGATGAATTGTTGCTATCGAAGTTTTTCTTTAGCAATGCCAATTGCAAAATAAATTGCATAGTAGGGGTCTTCAAGCATGTAAAATGTTTGGTATACTCAGACCGACTATGGTATAAGAGTTCTAATGTATCAAGATTTCAAGGTTATCATGTTCATGCTCTTTAACATAGCTCAAAATTTTAATTCTTGATTGAACTCATAACCTCAATGTTTGGAACAAAGTAGTCAACCAACCCAGCTAGATACTTTGTTGAAATTTTATTCGTGCTTCAACTTTATAAATTAGTTGGGCCTATGTGAGCTCGGCAATTATTTTGCCGAATTAAAAACATTTTGTCATAGCCGAGTGTTGAACCTTGTACCTTAGGCTTGTGAGTTCGGCACTTGACCAGCTCGGCTAAGGACATCTCTGAAATTTTATTCGTATTTCTTTTATATCACATTATCACCAAGTCGGCTGGGCTTGATCTCAACAAATTAATCTTGGTAAAAAATACTTGTTCTGGCTGAGTATTGAACTCGCAACCTCTAAATTGTGAACTGAACAGCTAACCATCTCGACAAGATACACTTATTGTTATTTTATTAGTGTTTCTTTTATATCACTAAGTCGGCTGGGCTTTTCAGGTAAATTGAACTCGGCAAAAAATACTTGTGGCAATCGAGTATTGAACCCACAACCTCCAAGTTGTGAATTGAATAACAAACCATGTCGACAAGATACAATATTTAAACCTTATTCGCGTTTCTTTTATATCACTAAGTCGGCTGGGCTTCCCAGGCAAATTGAACTCAGCAAAAAATACTTGTGGCGGCCAAGTATTAAACCCATGACCTCCAAGTTGTGAATTGAATAACAAACCATCTCGGCAAGATACATTATTAAAACCTTATTCGCATTTCTTTTATATCACTAAGTCGGCCGGGCTTCCCAGGCAAATTGAACTCGGTAAAAAATATTGTGGCGGCCGAGTATTAAACCCACGACCTCCAAGTTGTGACTTGAATAATAAACCATCTCGGCAATATACAATATTAAAACCTTATTTGCTTTTCTTTTATATCACTAAGTCTGTTGGGCTTCCCAAGCAAATTGAACTAAGCAAAAAATACTTATGGCGGCCGAATATTGAACCCACGACCTCTAATACTCTAAAAAGTGCCACTAACCAGCCGAGCTAAGCAAGTATTTGGTATGACTCTCACGCTTTCAGCTTAATGAAGGTCAAAGGATGCCGTGTTTGCTGCGATCTATCAACTTGGCTGGACGATTTTTAGGAATTTTTAACCATATTTCTAAACAAAAACGGGATATACTAGATTTAATGAACTACACATACATGGTGTAAATTAGATATATGTGCCATTTGTGAAGTATGTTCAGCAATACAAAACTAATAATATTTTAATAATATTAAAAGAATGCCAATATATAATTAATGAGGGAAGAAGCCTTATCTGATGCCCAGAGTATATTTTTTTGTTGTCTTTGTTGAGAATTTCTTTGAAGAATGCTTTGTTGACTAGCCTCTTCAAGAATACTCCACCGATCAATCGATTCCCACAGACGGCGTCAATTGTAGGTAGCCAAAAATTTGGGTGAACCAACAAGATGAAGTTCTTAGCAAAATCAATGAGGTAATAGATGGAGATGGTAAAGGAGACAAGAGATTTTTGGGTACGGTAGGTTCTCCCAGTAGCGCTTATGCTATTCCGGTGGTACATCCTCCGTTTGTGTGTGTGTGTGTGTTTGATTTATTAACTCAAAGGCAATTGAAATCTTGATACACGTTACCACTCTCTCTCTAGAAACAATTCTTTTGACTAGCTCATTCTTCTCCCATCTAGGATTTGGAATGAGGCCTCTCCTAATGGCTATCCCTTATTCTATTTATATTCATAGAATTAATGTTGCATATCTTACATTAGGGTTAAGTTTAAAAGACTAAAAAAGGCTTACTCTACCCCTTTACAAATTCTCTCATAGAGTTTAGGCTGGCTCATGTCCAGGCCCAATATTATCTTCATAATTTTTATGCTCCCACAGGCAGTACGTCATCCTTTTGTGTGTGCTTGCTTTGTATTAGCTCAAAGGCAATCAATTTGGATGATAATACAAGCTATCAGCATTTCTCTCTATAATTTCAATAGATAATTAACCAATCAATAAGTGAATATCGGTGAATAAAAAATAAATGCGGCGCAATGATGAATAAATGACATTTTTTATTAAGGTAGGTTCCCCCGGTAGCGCTTATGCTAGTCCGACAATACGTCCTCCTTTTGTGTGTGCTTACTTTGTATTAGCTCAAAGGCAATCAATTTGGATGATATTATAAGCTACCAGTCCCTCTCTCTATAATTTCCTCAATTTTATTTATAAGTATAGAATTATGATTACAAATATTTCAACAGAATAAATAATAAACTGTGAATGAGAGAGAGTGTATAAGGGTTGTTGGTATTTTTTAGGGTATGAAAAGAGATAGTATAAGACCCTTCTAAAATTGGTTTGTATTTGTATTGCCAATTGCTTCATATCTCTTTAATGGGATGGATGAATCTTGAAAGAGAAGGATGGTGTTGGATGAGAAGAATGATATATTTTTGGTGTGTGTTGAATGAATGAATGAATGAATGAGGGGGTGTTTATAGGTAAAAATGAAGGGCAAAAAGGTAATTTTTGGTGGAGGTAGGTGAGCTGCGGTAGGTGTGGAAGTAAAAATGAGATTTTACTAGAAGTAAAATGGGATTTTACTGGAGGTAAAAGTTTTGAATTACCTTTGTAGGCCAATGGTAAAATTAGTATTTAACCCCATCAGCTAATATTAATACTCATGTGTAAAAAGAAGTGGTCCAATAAAAAATAGCCACTTAAAGAACAAGAAACTACACAAATGTGGAGAGGGAATGCATGGGCGGAGAGAGAATGTGAGTGGTGTAATTGAGTTAATGAGTAGAGAGAATGAGTGGGTGGAGAGAGAATCATACTTGGTTGTGCAAATTGAATGTGCAAAATACACGGCCAGTATACACAAAAGTTTAGTTAGCATTGATTTTACACAACCATTAGAACAACAAAAAATTTACACAATGTGTAAATTTGACACAATGTTGAGTTGACTATTTTTACACAGTCTCATTGGAGATGCTCAAAACATTAATACCACCTCATCACCACTTTGTGATGCTCTCTCTATAATTCATTCATCCAAGACTTGCAAAACAAAGGTTACAATCAAGTTTTATAGCAATTGTAATAGTTATACACTGAAACAAAACATTAAGCTTAAGTAATTATCTTAAAGAAAACCAATTTATAAGAATTAAAGTTTAAATATAATTACTAACTTTTGGCCCAAGTAAGAAATAGGAAGTTGCAATAAATCCAAAAAATGCTAACACAACAATTATTAGTGCAAAGATTGTATAAGCACCAAAAGTTAACATAGACGATTATATTTGTCCAGTCTTTTTACAGAAGAGAATATGCGAAGATGTAATTATTGAACGATTACAATATATTTACCAAAAAGTGTAGCATTCATACATATATATCAACTAAAAGTATGTCAACGGGAAAAAAATATTTGTATCCGTCACGTTTATACGAAAAGATCAATTGTTTTTCTTAATGTCGTTAGTTTAAAAATTACCATAAGTTCGATACACGAGCCTTCGAAAAGCAGATGTGTCAACCCCCACAAAATAAGGCCATCTAAGCCGAGTCAGAACAACAACCTATTAAGAAATAAATTATAAACAAATTTAAAAATTATATTAATTAATTTAATTTCATAAGTAAAAAAAAGAAGAAGCAAAAAGTAAGAAAATAATGAATGCATGTTACCCTAATATCTATTCCCCATCCACGATGTAGGGTTGAATAAATACACTTGAATTCGATAACTTGATTAAGATTGGAAGCTTCTGCAAAAAAAAGTTATGTGTCAAGATTTGAACTTACAATCTTTTGATTAATGGTAATAATTTTAACTACTAAGCTAACTTCTTTATTGATCATCATTTTTATTTTACATTAGATCTATATGTGCATAGAAATAAGGTGTGCACATGAATCGCGTAAATGCATGTATTTAGCGTTAAGAACATATATGTGATTGTTGTGTCGGTTGTCACAAGTAATTAGGAGAATAAGGGTAGAAGTTTGATGATTATTAATGGTAGTGTTAATGTGAAATAAGAATCTAAATATATAAACAATAAAATTAAACACATGTATTAAATAATGTGATTTTTATACAAAACTTATTTTTCATATATTTATAACATACTTAATATGCACTCTTAAAGACAATCCCACCCTACTTTTTATTATGCAATTAATTTAGATCAAAATATACAAAATAAAGTAACATTCATGGTCTAAATTCTAAAAATGAGTTTTTTTTTTAAACAATCAGAGACTTGAGATTTAGCTTAAACAGCCAGACTTATAAAGAGGTTTTTTTTTTTTAACTAAGGAGTGAATTTTTCCTTCTGAGGGGGTAAATGATTGAATTTTTTCATGAATTTTTGTGAGGATGATCTCAATAATGAATAGATTAATTCCACTAAATTTCATCAAAAAATTTAACCCGGAAGTAGGTTATCTAAAAATTTTAAATTTCAACAATCGAAATGTACGCATATATATTAATCTTTAATTATTTTCACCAATTTTCATGAAAATTTTTAATCATTTACCCCTTTAAAAAAATATATTTTTTTGGCCTTTTATAAAAACTCGCTCTTAGGTTAAAACGTAAAAGTGAAAAAATCCACTTGTAATTTCCATATACGTGGAAGGACATGGTCACATGGGTTAGAATTGTTAGACCTAACTCTAGGATTGGTGTGATGGTAGATCATCAAACCACAAGTATTTGCACCTTGAGTAAAGATCGTGAGGTCTTGAGTTCTCTGGACATTGCTCGATTTAGAAAAAAAAAAAAAGTCAGTTAGACCTATGTGGGTTTGGGCTCCCTCTACAAAATATATGGATATATGCTTGTGCAACGCATGGACCTACCTTTACATACCGCTCCCTTCCATTTGCAAAATTCTTGGAAAACAAGCCCCACCAATAACGATGAATATGCGATCACCACGATAAAAAATAACAATCACAAAATTCGACAATTACATTTATATAAATAAAATTTGGGACCTTTTAGTTACAAAGTATTAAAAAAAAAAAAAAACGGGGACCAACTTTAAATTTTGTATTATAATCCTTTTTTTTCAATGTAATATATTTATCTTTTCATTTTGAGACATACAATTAATTCACCTTTTTACAAGTCTAATCTTCCCCTATATTTCTCACTCAATTTCAAGTCATATTCTATAAAAGCTCACTTTTAGCCCTTCTCTACCCTTTCCTTAAATTTGAGAATTTCTTTTAATGTGACCCAAATTTAATAGAATGGACGGGTTCGGGGCTTTAAATGTTCTTACACTAGTGTTTTATCAAAAATAATTTTTAAATAATTTTGTGCATTTGAAATTTATTAAAATCACGAATGAAGAACATCTTCTTAGACGTGGTGGGGATAAGGAGTTCACTATTGGCGACTAATAATATATATACATATATTTTGTTTTGAATTTTTTCTTAAATTTAGGAGAAAGATGGGAAAAGTGTTTTAAAAATTCAATTTGGAGCCAAGAGAGAAGAGGGGAAAAAAATTTATAAGCACACTATAATTTTGTGTATACGTGATAAATATGTTATTTAGATATAAATAATTTTAAAAAAATAGTACGTAGTGTGACGTTCAAGAATTGTAGTATTTTTGCTATGTGTGTGAATTCAAATCCCGTGACTTACGCCAATGGCCTTGTAGCCTATTGGCATCCTCTCTAGTCTTGTATTAGAGAGGTCACAGGTTCGAAACCCATGGATGCAGTATTCGAACTTAATAAAGTGATACTTAATAAAGTGGTTTGTCCACCCTTTGTGGGTGGTTGGATATGTCCACCTCTTATGTGGGTGGTTGTTGATGCATATGGTATGGTTCGTGTAGTTCGTGTGGTTGTTGAAACTGCTCTCTCGGTTCAGTTCGGTTAGGAGACTCTCATGAGGATAACGCGAAGCAAAGCTTCGTTCATAATAGATAATCTTTCTAACTCACTATGCTCCACCATTGAGAGTTTGAGACATCAACCAATCCATAGATTTTTCATTTCAAGCGTAAAATGTAAATAATTAGGAAGTACTACAGTAAAAAGTTAAGCTCTATGTGAATCAGTCACAAAATTACTTGACAAACTCGATTGATAAATTTTTATGAGGTTTAACGCATGCATAGCTGTGTTATTTTAGGGGTTTTTAGGATCCGATTCTTGAAATTAAAGCAGTCCACTCTTTTTTAAATTTAAAGAATGTGTATTCTAGAGACAAATTAGTACATGTCTCATACCAATTGTAATTATTTCAGTTTACACCAATGTTATTGTACTAGAAGGTACATAAACCGTTATGATACCAATTTTTTAGTATTTTTCAGGTTAAAAACAAGAATTTTTAACTAATGAGTCAAGAGTATATTATGTTACATTTTTTCCCCATTTTAAATTACATCTATTGCATAAAAATAGCATGAAACATGGATTGTATCAAGAAAAAAAAATTCAAATTCAAGAACCGAATTATGAACTATAACTTTGCAAAGTACAACTCATCTAATATATGTCCATAAAGATAAACAACAAAAATACTTGATAATTATAAGACTTAGTTCCTCTTCATTATCCTTCCGTTCATTTCTATTTCATGGGATCTAGTTCGAAAGCAAAGTGGATGAGTTTTTTTATGAAACTTGTTGGAGACAATCTCTATGATAAGTAGACTATCTTCACAAAATTTTATTAGAATTTTTAATCTAAAAATAAGTGAGATCATTGTCTAAAACTTTAACGGTCAAAGATGAACATATTTATCAAATTTTAATTACGTCTACCTTTGATTTGGATTTCTTGGTAAAATTTTATAAAGATGATGCAATTATAGTCATTTTTACCGAGTTTTATGAATAAAAAATATCACCTATCTACCAGTACTCTAAATAAATCCTATTAAATAGAATTATATTAAATGATACTGAGAGACATGTCCATGGTTATGGGTGGTCATAAATGTACCATATTTTGTTATCACTAACACCTTCTATACCTTACGACCCTCATTTTAAATTTTTTTATCATAAACATCCCACTCCACCACCCTCTAACTTAATAACCATAATTATGTTAGTACTCTCATGTCATTAAGAGAGTATTTTCATTGGTACTCGTTCGACATTGATCATCTTAAATTTATTAATAATTTAAGGCATGGCCTATTTTTTTAGATATACTTGTCAAATTTTATGGTGAGTAAATGTGTTAATATTTTTCCGTCATTGGGAGAGTATATTCAATGATACTCGCTCGACATTGAGCATCTGAAACTTTAGCAATAACTTAAGTTACGGTCCATTTTTTGAAATATACTCGTCCAATTTATGGTGAGTAAATGTGGTAAAACTCTACCGTCATTTTGAGAGTATCTTCATTATTACTTGCTCGACATTGAGCATCTGAAACTTATACAGATCTGTGGGTATAAGTATTTTTTGATTTTTTTAGAAGAGATCTATATATATATGCATTTTTTCATTTGTTTTTTTTTCTTTCGTTTTAGAATATATATATATGTGTGTGTATGTATATATGTATGTTTTGAAAAAAAAAAGGAAGAAGAGGAAGAGGAAGAAGAATTCATAATCTTTTGTTTTTGAATTTATATATATATTTATGTATATATGTATGTTTTGAAGAAGAGGATGACGGTGAGAAGGAGAAGGGGGAGAAGAAGAGGGTGGTGAGGGGTGGTGAAAGATTGTAGTATTGTTTTGTTATAATTAACGATTAATTAATTAAGTTAATTAATAATTAACCTTTAAATAAAAAGCTAAAATGAGATGGTAATGAGAACAAAATTTATTTTAATATTAACAAATTTTTTAAAAGGTATTAATAATAATAGAAAGAGGTGCACTCATCGCCACCCATGATTATAATAAGACTCCTTTAATTCGAAGTAGTTGTGTAGTTCTCCTTCTCCCTCACCAAAAACGTAATCCTCATTGTTCACACCTATAGGTTGTTTGTTTGGACTTTTCCAAGTTTTCAATTTCTTCACATGACATCAGAGTACCCTCAATTCCGTGGCACGTTTAACCTTATTTAAACCCACCCAAATTTCGAATTCATAATACTTGCGGGTCACCTCCCAATTAATGCTTCCCCAACTTGCCATTGTTAATCGGGTGATGTTATACAGATATTTAATTTATAATTGGAATATCATATTTTATAATATTAATGATTAAAATTACTATAAAAATAAGTTATATTTTATATTATTAATAATTAATACTATTATAAATAATACTCAAAATTTAAATACAAATATGTGATTCTTTGTCAAACTTAAACATTTGATATTGTATTGTTCAACTGACTTGAACTAAACAATAACTTTTAATTGAATTTTTATTTTCAATTTAATAAATAATCATAAAATGTGAGTTTTCAAGTCAACAATTCACCATTAATTTGTATTTTATATAATCAAATAACTAACATCTAATTTTATAACTACAACATTAAATAATTTTGTGCTATCCTAACTAAAACCCGCGTGAATTCTTTACTAAAAAGTACGTTGTCTAAGCACGGTGGGGTCTCCTTGCTATTCTATTCCACCCTACTGATTATCTCCATTAACTTTGCATTTTGATACCCATTAAGAATTTCCTTTTCTCTTGTTGCAGGGGTTCTAATTAGCTTCAACCATGAAGTTCAGTTTTTTGTTGTTCTTCTTCTTTTTCCTTCTTAATGGTTTTGTCAACTGCCAAGAAAAGGCTGGAGATGTAAATGTTGGAGCAATTTTCACTTTCGATTCAGTCATCGGTAAGGTCGCAAAAGCGGCCATGGAAGTTGCAGTGTCTGATATCAACAAGGATCCACGAATTCTTAACGGGACTCAACTGAAATTAATTATGGAGGATGCTAGTTGCAGTGTCTTCATGGGTTCCATTCGAGGTACAATTTGTACCTTCATTTTTTAGGTTGTATAATTATGTTCTTACTTGAGCTATATAGATTGTTGCAGCGGTAAATGCCTTCTTTAACTTTCTTGATTTCTTCTTCTATTACTGGTTCTCGATATCTCTCTCGTTAATTGTGCATTGAATGAGAGGAAGGAAATGGGGAAAAACAATTGAAAGCCGAAAAAAGAAGAAGCCATTCTGTCTTTATTAAGGAATAACGAAAGTGGAACAAGGGACTTTTCATTTGGGACGGAGGAAGTACTTTCTTTGACATTTTCAAATTATGTACTATAACAATGATGTTGGAGCATTGTGGCAGCATTTTACTTTGATAGAGGGGTAAAGTAAACGTGGAGATCTAAAAAACTCCCACAATTTTAGCATATGAAAATATCTTACAAAAATTAGCTAAATATATTTACTTGTTCACCAAAAGAAGATTGACACTTTTAATTGACCTTTTCCTTTTTCTTTCTTTCCCTTTTTTGTCAAAAAGAATCAGATAGAGGACTATAAATACTGCCTTTGTAGTTGCAAACTCATTATGCACATGATAGCTAGTAACCAATTCAGTGTTAAGAGTGCAATTCCATTAGTTCTTTCTTTGATTGACTTTATACGCACTTTGCTTTCTCAACATATTTTTTTGCAACTTCTCAATCCATCGCTTGTTTAAAAACATCACGTATTCTGTAACTTTTTATGAATTAATTACTTGTTCAAAATATAGGAATATAAACATGCATTCATCCTGGCAAGCTACTTTATCGACATTTTTTTTTATTTGTCAGCATTTCAGGTAATCGAAAAAGAAGTAGTGGCAATAATTGGACCACAATCATCATCAATAGCTCATATGATTTCTCAGATTGCTAATGGTCTTCAAGTACCTCTTATCTCTTACGCTGCCACCGATCCAACTTTATCTGCTCTTCAATTCCCTTATTTTTTCCGAGCTACACAAAGTGACTTACATCAAATGACTGCCATGGCTGATTTTATTGACTTCTATGGGTGGAAAGAGGTAATTGGCATCTTTGTGGATGACGATTATGGGAGAAATGGAATATCTTATTTAGAAGACGAGCTCGAAAAAAGAAGTTCAAAGATGTCTTATAAATTGCATTTACCTTCCCAATTTGATCTTAATGATATCGTTGATGTACTCAATTACTCTATACCGTTAGGACCTCGTGTTTATGTTGTTCATATTAACCCTGATCCAAGGTTAAGACTCTTTGCCATGGCCGAAAAGCTTAATATGATGACTAATGACTATGTGTGGCTCTCAACGGATTGGCTTTTTACTACTTTAGATTCATTTGGAAATCGTTCTTCTTTGAAAGTTCTTGAAGGTGTAGTTGGGTTACGTCAGTATCTTCCACAAACGACCCGAAAAAAGACCTTTGGATCTCGTTGGAGAGAAATGAAGCGAAAAGGGTTAGTTAATTCGGAGTTGAATACATATGGGTTTTATGCTTATGATACAGTGTGGACAGTTGCTTATACGATAGATAAATTTTTAAACAAGGGTGGTAACTTCACATTTTCTTTTAGTGATAAGTTAAATGATATGAAAGCAATTGGAATACAGCTTGGGAGGCTTAAAGTTTTTGATGGTGGAGAATTTCTACTCAAGCTAATATCACAGACAAACTTTACTGGTTTGACCGGTCAGGTTCAATTTAATGCCGAAAGAAACTTACTTCCCTGTAATTACGAGGTCATTAATATTGTACAAAGGGAAACTCGTGTAATTGGTTATTGGTCAAATTATTCAGGTTTCTCTGTTGTACCCCAAGAAACTAGCAATGCAAAAAATGTAACCAAATCCGTTCAAGATCAGAAGCTTGGTAGTATTACCTGGCCTGGTGGAAGGACACAAAGGCCACGCGGGTGGGTGATTGGGGATTATGAAAGACCTTTGAGAATTGGAGTACCAAACAGAGCTAGTTTTGTTGAATTTGCAACGGAATCGAAGAGCAAGAAAATACATGGATATTGTGTTGACGTCTTTGATGAAGCAAGGAAGCTTGTCCCATATAATCTTCCTTTCAGATTTCTGTCTTTTGGGAATGGTCAGTCCAATCCAAATTATGATGCACTTGTTAAAATGGTTGCAGATGATGTAAGTAAAAACTCAAAACGGTTTTGTTTTTTAGTGCATTTTTTTCAATCCTCAAGATTCCATATTTCAATCTCTAGTGGTGTTTGATATCATTTATTTTCCAAAGAATCAGTTCCTTGGGAACACTTGCTTGTTAGTCTAATTTACTTCTTTTCCATGAATTCTAGAGACAACCGCCTCCCATAGTTTGTCATCCCTGGAAGAATCCAACTTTTTTTTCAATCCTCAAGATTCCATATTTCCATCTCTAGTAGTGTTTTATTTCAATCATTTTCCAAGGAATCAAGTTCAATGGTAAAATTTACTTTGGCCTAATTTTTACTTTTCCATGAATTCCAGAAACAACCCCTTCCTTCCAATGTTTTTGTCTTCCCCGGAAAATTTCCTTGTAAAAACATTTACAGGAAATCCAATTATTTTTCCGTGTAAACCAACCAAATGTACCCTAAGGCCTTGTTTGGTTCACGGAAGTGAAATTAATTCCCTTGTCTTTTTGTGGGGGTTGGGAAACTAAAGTTCCTGTCAGGTTTCCTTTCTTGTGTTTGGTAAAGCATGGAAAGGATTCAGGAAATACCATTTGATTTGCCTTCCGGTGTTTGGTTGGTACAAGAAAGGAAAGTAAAAATATATCAATATTTCTATAATACCCTTGTATCTTAAAATAAAAACATCATAAAAATTTGGCAATAGCATATTTAGGTAGGGGTATTGTTATCCAAAACTTTTGTAATAAATGCCGAGAAATCAGAAGGGAAAATCAATCCCATGAGGTCTAAGTGGAATGATTTCCGCCCTACTTTCTCCTCTGGGGGGAAAGTATTTCCAGAGTTTGTGCTTACCAAACAAAGGAAAGTAATGACTTTCCTTTCTTGAGTCCTCAAATCCGTGAACCAAAGAGGGCTAAGGTTTCCATGGTCTTACCTTGTCTTATTTTGTGGAATTTCAGGTTTTTGATGGGGCAGCTGGAGACATTGCTATTGTCACAAACAGGACAAAAATTGTGGATTTCACTCTGCCTTATGCCACCACTGGCCTTGTTGTAGTGACTCCTAAAAGCAATTCAAAATCAAGCACTTGGGTATTTGTCAAACCGTTCACAGTGTCGATGTGGTGTGTCACTGCAGCTTCTTTTGTGATCATTGCTGTGGTTATTTGGATCCTTGAACATCGTGTCAATGATGATTTTCGCGGTCCTCCAAAGAGACAAATTATAACAATGTTCTTGTAAGCCGCTTTGCTTTTCTAAACACGCATTAATTTATTTTTCTTTTCCTTCTTATTTCTTCTTTCATCCTTAAGTATCTAACTTGTAACTGTTTGACGTGCAGGTTCAGCTTTTCGACTCTGTTCAAGACAAACCGTAAGCATTACTTTAGCTTTAGAACCTTATGGTTCTATCGTGTATTAAACATGATTAGTCTTCTATTTATTTTTGACTGATTTACATGGATAAGAATTGAATTCCTTGGATTTTTTTTTACATGGGCAGATTTAGTGGATCTTGTCTTCTTGATTTTGATAAAATGCGAAAAAGTTGGGCTAAATTAAGTTGTACCATGTAAATGGATTCTTTGGGAAATTAATGCATTGGAATTTCAGAACATGAAGTTATTTACATTAAAAAAAATTATTGTTATGATTACTAAGACTCCGAAAGTGGGTACAAATAGCACAAAAAATAAACCCTGAACAAAATAGGAAAGGGAGGAAAAGTAAATAAATAACTAAGGAATTTCTCAATTAGCAAAATCACCCATTATGGTAAAACAATACCATAACTAAAATAAACTCATAAATCTAATGAATCTAATGCCACAAATAACAAAATCTTGATTTTCAACAGATGCAATCGAACACCAGTAAACAATGAATTTTGGACATTTTCCATGAGGAAAGAAGTGATATCAAACACACCCTTAAATAATTATTTATAGTCTGATGGACCAACATTTAACTTCATTGACAATTTTATATGTTATCATTGCATTACAGAGGAAGCTACAATAAGCCCACTTGGAAAGATGGTAATGGTGGTATGGCTCTTCCTATTAATGGTGATCACATCAAGCTATACGGCAAGCTTAACATCGATCCTGACCGTTCAACAACTTTCATCACCCATCACGGGGATAGACAGCTTAATTGCGAGTGATTTGCCAATTGGGTACCAAGTGGGCTCATTTGCATACACATATTTGGCAGAGAGTCTTTATGTAGCTCGATCGAGGCTTGTTCCTCTAGGCAACCCAGAAGAATATGATAAAGCATTGAAACGAGGGCCAGAAAATGGAGGAGTGGGAGCTATTGTAGATGAGCTCTCATATGTGGAATTATTCCTATCAAAATACAGTGATTATGGGATTGTTGGCCAATCATTCACTAAGAGTGGATGGGGATTTGTAAGTAGCTTTTCCTTATGATGAAATGCATGCAAGAAGAGATACTTATGCACATGAGCACTTACCTACAAATCTTATCACTTTTCTTACCGGGTGCATTACATGGGTTGTACTTTCACAAGATATAACAAGGCTACAACCCATTTAATGCACCTGGTACGTATAGGTGGTAAGATTTGTAGGTAAGAAAAGCATTTTCTTGTGCACATAGATTAGTACACGAAGACACAGGAAATAAGGAATTAGGAGAAGAAGAAAAACTCAAAAGATTATGAAAGTTGGAAAAAAAGATGACTTGAATTCGTAAAATATTTTATAGCTTTTTTTTTTCCATGGATTCCAATCCTTTGGGCAGTGTGTAAGAAAAATTTTCCACTGAAAACAAGAAAAAGATAAAGATCGTCTTACCAAATTAGTGTATCTTTTCCAACTTCCTATAGAAGTTCTTTTTAACCAATTGATAATATAGAGGATAAAATATACAAAAAGGCAAATAGATGAGAAACAAGATGTTACTGCTCTTTTCTGATAATTTTCTAACTTTGCAATCATGCCGACCCTAAGAATTTGTTTCTGAATGCAAGGGTACCTCAATGAATTATGTAGTAACAGACTAACAGTCAAAGCATTAGGCAAACAATAATGAGATATTACTCCTTTTTTATGTATTCCTCATGCAAGGGAAAAAGTCGAGGTTTATCAAAAGAGGGATTAAGTGTCACATCCCGGGACGCCCAGTAAGATATTGTCCGCCTCACAATTTTGTTGTCCTAGAAGTCCTCTTACTAGAAAGGACTACTGACCACACATATATAGCATATAAAGTTCACCTCATTCGAGGTATGTGAGACGACCACCCATAGTGCGTAGCCTGCCGGCACCACAAAAAGCAGTCTGCCCACAACACTAGGATTGTTACAATAAATCTAATGTCGATATAAATATCACGAAGCACAGGCAATTTCATAAATGACATTTTATTCTAACAAGATCCATCATGGTATTTTCTCACCACACCTCTCTATATAACAAAAACAGGCTTTCAAAAGAGACTCTCCTCTTGCCATTGATTTTTCCACAGCGATCCTTAATCTTGCTGAGAGCGGAAAGCTTCAAGAGATCCACCAAAAGTGGTTCTGTAAACCAACCTGTGTAGCAGATAGGAGACGCGATTCAGAGCCTAATCGTCTCCACTTGAGCAGCTTCTGGGGTTTGTACCTTTTATGTGGTACTTTCACTGTCACTGCCTTCTTAGTGTTTTTGTTATGTACTATTCGTCAGTATATAAGGTACAAACAGAAACAGATGATCTCTTCTTCGTTGTCCTCCTCGTTATCATCAAGCAGTCGATGGTCTCAGGTCATATATAACTTTATGAATTTCATTGATCAGAAGGAAGAAGCAATTAAAAAGATATTCAAGGGTGATAATGATCCTCCACCTCAAATGAGTTGACTAATTATGTAATTTTTTTGTTGATGGACTGAGTTCTAGTAAATGGATAGGTATATAATTAGATTATTAGCTGGTATAACTGTATAAAGAAGCATGTAAATATTCTTGTTGAAGCATGTAAATATTCTTGTTGAAGCATATAGCTGAATGTAATATAGCCTTCATTTTCTTATGTCCTTTCCCTCAATCTCAATTACTGAAATTGTGACTTTATCCAATTATATTTGGGTAGACATATGATGCAAATTTTTTCATTTTTGAGTAAACTCGGGTTGGGAGCTAGGGGGAAAATGCGGCACTGGAGCTGATGAGACTTGAAAACTCAATGATTTGGGTGTGGGCTTTTTACCACCGGGACAGGACAACTATCAGCATCCAGCACTGAAGTCTTTGATGACCATATGGCATGGATGTGGGTTCTATTGTATAATTGTTAATGTTGTAGTTGAGCATGCTGTTTTATTAAATCTCAGTGGTTCACATAGTCGCATCAAATTCTATGTTTTGGCTAGTTCATAACTCAATCCAATCACATTATATTCAATCTAAAAGGTTTTTATACGAATAAAACATTTATTTGTTTGATTCGTATTAAAAAAAAATTAAAAAATTTACAAGCTCTTTGAAAGAGCTAACATGAATATTGGAGTTATATTATAAATATAAAAGTTAATATTTTTTTCTATTCAAAATAAGTAGGAGCAAGTTAAAGTTATTAATTTTCTCACCAAAACAAGTGCTGTCTAACATTTTTTTTCTTTAATTATATGAAAACCGAAGCGACAAGTATAATTTAAGTTTGGCTTTGAAAGATTTATAAATTGAAACTAAACCAAACTTTTAAATTCGATTTAGATTTGGGTCTCCTAATTTCTACCCCAATCGAAATTGAAAACACCCCTAATTTTTTCAAAAAATAAAATTAAGAAGCTGTACATTTTGCAGAAAAGTTTAGTTGAAGTATTATTGATTTATCATTTGGTTGGTTCCGGTTTCATCTTCCTACCACATTTTACACATTTAACTTAGAAGAAACTATTACTTATTAAAAAAAAAAAGAAGCGAAAAGCACATTTTGAAAAGAAAATTCATAAATTTCAATAGTTTTTAGCCCTTTTTTTCTCGTTGGATTCCAGTGCATAATTTAATAAATTTTTTGAGATATGTTTTAGCATTTTTTTTGTAGCTGAAAGGTTTTTTTTTTTTCAATAAACATATTGTATTGACTATTTGGTTCTTTCATTGATAAATCGTTGTTATATATGGATTTAGACGAAAAGAACACAATAAAATATAAATTTTTTCAACCAATTTTTTTTCTTACCAACTCTACGTTGTTATTGACAAAAATGTCCAAATAGCATTATTTTCAATTTTTAAATTTTAAAATTAAATAAAGTAACATTCATATTGACTACGAAAAACGGTATAGTTTCACTTTGTTTGTATTGAATGAGACCAATTTGGGTTAATTATTTTTATATTGATTATATAAAACAATTTAAAATTCCGTGGTCATTATGATTGCTTATACTTTTAATCTTGAAATAATTAATATACATATGTAGTGTTTGTTGTTTTGATTTATGAAGAGAGATTCATTTGTTGATCAATAAACTCAGTGAATTTGATATAAAACTATATATACGATGAATATTAATTATTGATAGAATCTATGTCTTGATATTGAGATTGATGATAACCCTTGAGAAGCTTATAAGTTTGGATCATGTTAAACCCTGCTAGAGAATGTTAATCCGACATGTTAAATAAGTTAAGTGTCAGGTTCAATGATCAATAAACATTTACATATAATTGTCAATAATTAATTTAAAGAACGATTATGTGTAATTTTAATGTGGGGATAATAATAAGTATTTAATAAGAAAAAGTTTGAAATATAATTTAGATAAGGATGATAGTACAATTATAATTCTTTAGTGGTGTAAATTATAATTTATGGAATGAATTAATTCATAATTGAATTAGGATTCTAACTTTTTATCAAAAGCCTAAACCCTTATTTCTCCGTATGGTCCTATTGTAGCTTTATACATATGCTGGCCATGACTCTTCTCAAACAGACTAGAATACTCATGAATTAGGGTTTGTGTCGTGGAGAGAAGAGGGAGAAATTTTGGTGAAATTAACGCCGAAAGGAATATGATAGGGTTGTGTTCTTTTCACAAAATTTTGAAATCTCATCATTTTCAATTTAGGTGTTTTTTTTTAAATTTTAGAAATTTTCAATAGGTAATTTTGTTCTCACCCACAAAATTATTCTTTTTACCCCGACTAATTTTTAAAATTTGACAGATAAACGTAAATTTTACTAACAAAACAACCCCTTATCTAATTTTTCAATTATCTCCATTCACCCACTTCTTTGTATTTCTCTCAAACACTGATTCCTTGGGATTGATCATCTTTTTTTTTTTATTTTTTCAAGAACCCTAAACAATTAAATCACCTTTCTAAAATTAATTTCTCCTTTAAAACTCACAATCCTACAATTTTCTCTTTTGATAAGTAAATTAGGGTGATAAAATGGAGTAATGGATGAAATTGAGTCTAGCCAAAAATTGGAAGCCATGGCTTTTTAAACGTAAACTGCCCTGAGTTTTAAAACTTTGACAATGTATGCTATATATATTTATATATATATATTATATATATATATGCATGTGTATCTAGCCAAAATTTGGAAGCCATGGCTTTTCAAATAAGGATTACCCCGAGTTTTAAAACTTTCACAGTGTATACTATATATATACATATATATATTTATATATCTGTGTGTCCCTATTTGTGGTCCCTATTTTGGTTGTATTAACTTCTACAAATTAATCTAATCAAATTAATTTACTCATTGTAAATGAAATTATGCATTCTACATCACACTATAGATTAGGTTTAGAGGTGAATATCCGGCGTTGATGTTTCATTAGCTATTGTGTTTTGGAGTAGAGAGTTTGCCGGAGTGTAGTTACAGGTGTCAAAAAATAATTTGGCATCCACATTTCGTTTCTCCTACGAAGACCATTCAAAGTCTAGTCGAACGCCAGTAATGCAAAACCAGAGAGGTATATTAATGGAGAGAGAAAGAAAGTCTTGTTTGGCAATTGAGAAATAAATGGGGTGAGTTTACGGTATTTGAAAAAATTTGATGGGGTGAGTTTCAAGTATTTTTAATTGGGGTGAGAAAATAATTTCGTGAGTGTATTTAAGAACATCCATTTTCAATATACATTAGTGTAAGTTGAGTTTACGTGAGATCTTATCCATTTATGTATATATTATAGTTGGCGAGAAAAAGTCTTAGTGACCAATAATGAACTAGAGATATGATTAAAAATAGATGTATCACATTCAAACTATGTAATTCAACATGGAATTTCAAAATTCAAACTTTTTTAGCAGATTTTGAAACCATGTAATTTACAGGATTTCAAAATTTGACGGAATTTTAAAATATCAAGACCTATTGCAAAAGAATACTCCTAAATTACATAAATCACTTGATTTACTAAATTATATCTTACAATCACGCCAAAAGAACACACCCTAGAAGATCTTAAGGTTTTTGCTAATCTAGTTGTAAATTTTGATTTTGTTGTACCATTGGATTGAGCTGATTTTTGAATATGTCATTCGGAACGCAAAGTTCTTTTAATTGCACGAAAAATCAAGATCTTTTAATTGCATGAAAAATCAAGACGTTTAGATTTTTTTTATGGCGAAAAGTGTAAATTTTTGCAGCCCAACAGGAGTTTGACAGATTGTAGATTGATTTTATCAAACCTTAGTCTCTTCATAGAATCTTCTATATGATCTTGCAGAGGTAAATCCCTTTATGTATATAGGGTTTTATAAAAAAATTTGTTTGGCATATACGCAATATCAAATGATTTTGGATTTCGAATTCCCAAAAATCAATACATGGTAGCCACTTGTATCAATTTTTTTACTTGAGATATTGTGTCCTATAATTGTTGCAATACACTGCCAAAAATGTCATTCTTTTTAAAGGTTAGAATATATCCCTATACAATTATTGCTTTCTCCCCTATTCGTTTTCTCTTCAATGCTTGTTGCACTGCTCTGTTTGGTTTCCGGCAGAATGAAAATTGTGATCTATCTCTTTCTTTTGCGTTTGAAATCCCCTAAAATATAGGGAAGGGACAATTGCTTCGGGATCAAATCGAACTGGTTTGTGTGCTCTCGGAAAATAAAAAATTGAATTGGTTGAGTTATGAGTTATAGAAATTAGGATTTCATTTTTGTTTTGACATTGTTGAAGGTGCAAGATTCTTCTGTTTGTTTGCTTCCTACTTTGATGAATCAAAATGGCTGAAGTGAGCAACGTAATTTTATGTTCATCACGGTGAACATATAGAACTTGAGTGGTTTACCCTCATGGTTCTTTTGATAAAAAGTTGCAACGTGATTGAAAATGCCACAATTTTTATGAGAAGTTTGAAACAAAGATATTTATTTAGCTGAGTCTTAGCTCATTCTTCTGTTTCTCTTCTGTGTCATTGTGATTCTTCTTAGTTATCATGTTAGCCCTGTGTGGGTATAGATTTTGCATGTCAATTTTGATGACGATTAAGAAAGTCCACGAAATCCCTATTTTTCATTTGCTCGATTGAATATTTTGCTTAGTGTTTGATCCAACTATCTTACGTCGCAACTAAGGTACATTGGTGTAATGTTTAAGATATTGCTCTTTTATATATATTGCCACCTTTGAAAGTAATTGTGAATGTTATTTTCGAACTTTTAACATTTGCTACTATACTTATTAGCCAAGACCTTCCATTTTACTTACTTCGTGGTAATTTTTTAATTCCAATCGAAGTTTATTACGCATGTGTTTGCAATTTGAGATGACAGAACTTAAGAGATGGTGCCAATAGTTAAGTTTCTGCAAAAATTTCTCTAGAATTTACTTAATCCCTTTCCTTTTTCTAACTTAAATTATGCATTACAGGTCACTATATTAACCGAACTGAGGGGGTCAAATAAAGCATCAGATAAGCTGCTGATCGTGCACTTCCCTTTCTTGGGATTATCAGTTTTAGGCATTTTACGTGGTATATTACCAAATTCGAGCACGACTACATCCATTGGCAAAAGACCAGGCCCCTGACAACTAAGAAGAAGAGGGCCTGAAACCTTTCAACTCACCACTTTGATTTTTTTTTGTTCCTTATTTGTCCCATTAATTTCTAGATAATTATTTTTGCATTTCCCCCCCTCTTTCCCTCACCAATCTCAAAATTTGCAGTTGTAAGATTCTTGATGATGTAACACGCAATTCATATTATGAACAATTTGTTGTTTACGATCTCCTTATATGCTAGTATGAAATGTACAACTCATCAATTTATTCCATATGAATAATTGTCTGATGAAAGTGCTAAGAACAGGAAAAATTGCTATTCTATGAATGAGATTTTCAATATAGTACAAATTGGAGTTACTTGTGACTTGAACTAGTGTCAAATGTTATGTCTAAAGAGAAGATCTGAATACTTAATTTAGAGCATTCTAAAAACGAACGGTAGACTTTTAATTGGGACCAAGAAGTATTTATATTTATATAAAAGCAAGCTAGTCTGACCAAAAAAGTTGATCAACTTTTATGCCTAAAATTTTTACTGTACATTTTCTTTTTTTGTTAAGTTTGTATGCATGTGAACATATTAAAAGCATCCATTGAGTTAATGTAGTGCATGGATGGGTAATTGGCCAAGATAATTTGAGTATTGTGGCTTTTCAAAAAAGAATTGCTTGTGAATTTCACTATTAATTGTTACGGGAATATGTACAATTATGCATGTAAAATCAAATTTTAATCTGACTTTTTCTTGTGAAACAGTAATTTGACTATTATTGTTACGGTAAGTTGAGTATTGTGCATTTCAAAAAAATAAAAAATTACTTTCAATGATATATTGTTGTTCGATTTTTCTTTTTTACTTTATCTATGCGTGTTAATTTGATTTTTACATTTTTTTTGTATTCTTCATTTATTCATAAATATTTTCTAGTGTATTTATTGTTTAGCAAATTTTTCGGTTTTGGATTCAGTCTTTAAATATATATATATTTTTAAATTAAATGTTGTTCATATTATCGTACATTTAATTTTAGTGATTTGATAACTATTTGATTTGTTAGATATTGTTTCCATTGCCAGCAAATGTAAATACTTTATACTTTTCTTTGATATTTATTATAATTTATGTTTTATTGATTTTAATCTTAAATGAAATTGTCTACTAATTTTTTTAAGTAGTTTTAGTTTTCCTATCTCCATCCTAAGGTATCTTTTTTTTTCTTTTTTTTTAAAATTTTAGTGTTTTCTATTTAATTTAATACATATTATTGTAAATTTAATTTAGTGGTTCAGTATGGTTTTAATTTATTATTTCCTTTTCATTGTATCTAATTTTTTAAGGGTGTTCTTAAATACACCCACATAATCAGTCTTCTCACCCTATCAAATCTTTAAAAAATCTTGCACTTCACCCCAGTGGTGGGGCGAGTTTACTAAAATAATGTAAAGACGATAAAGTTTTGTCGCTAAAAGTAAAAATATTAAATAATATTAATTTTTTCATTAATATAAGACATATTAAACAAAAATTACATTGTTCTTCATAAATTTCATTAAAATTTTCGTCTAAATAGTACCTCTGAAGATACAAAATATTAATTATAATAAATACAGTTTTAACAATTATATGATATTTCATATAATCTTTTATTATTCATTACTCTTAAATAGTTATTATTCATATTTTAAATTTGTTTACAAATTTTATTTTTACCAAATAAGTAAATATAAGTTTTAATTTACTACATCAAAAATATTAAAAGATCGGAAGTTGATCCATATATATATAGTAGTATTTTTGATATACAAAAGAAATTTGAAATATTTGCTCTGTTTCCGATTAAATTTAGATCATCCTTTATTTTTTAAGCATTTTGAAAAATTTATTAGTTATTTTCAACACATTTATAAATAAAACAAAAATTAAATTATTTCTTTTATAATATATATGAAAATTTAAACATTAATTATAATTAAAGAAAAGCCCAGAAAAGCCCTTAAGCTATTTTTTCTTTATTAACTTTTTTTTATACACACTTACGTAAACTCTCTCTCTCTCTCTAAAACATACATGTGAGCGATATAGAGTAATAAGTTAGGTTAGATTGCAAAGGCTCGGAGGAGCCGTTGAAGTTAACTAATTAATTAACAAAAGTAATAATTAAGTCATATACTATATAAATATATCTTAATTCACTGCATCAAAGACGCATCAAAGATATTAGAAGATCAATTTTATTTTTATCAAAAATACTAGAAGAAAGATGACAGAGGAAAAAAAAACTCGTAGGAAAAAAAGTGAATAGTGATGAATTTTTCCAAATGTTCTTAAATACATCTACAAAATTTGTCTTTTCACCCTGAGTGTCATTAAATGATTTTTTAATGACTTAAAAACATTTTCTTCTTTCTTTTTAAAAAATGTTATCTTTCGTGAAAATGGAAAAAATGAATTGGAAAAATAAAATAGTTTTTATAATAATAAATCATTTATTAAAATATTTTGTTACTTTCGATTTCTAAGATATTTAAATTTTTGAGACTCAAGAAAACGATATCCTTGCAAAAGATTAAAAGATAGAGATTTTCTCACTAAACTATTTCATTTTTTAATATTTTTTTACGAGTAATTTTTAGAATTTAAATATTAAAATAATAAAAGCACAACATGCAATACATACATATATATATATATATTATTTATGACATATTAGGCGCACGTTAAGATAAATATTTTTTAGCTTTGATATTGTATAACTTAACGTGAGTTTTATTGAGCTCTACATGCATGTACAAATAAAAATATTGAATAAATTAAAAAAAATATCATTGAAGACGTTATCGTGCTAGAGCAAATAAAAATAAAAATCTAGCACTTAATATAAAAATTAAAGAATATTTATTACAAACTTACATTTATGAAATATATGTAATTAAGTGAAAATAGTAGATGATTGTTTGTTGAAAAAAAAAATGAAAATTTTTAATTAATTTTTAAAATTTTAAGTGGGTGAAAAGACAAATTAGTGGCAATTTTTTCAAAGTATAGAAAGTGGGGTGAGAAGAATGGGGTTTACGCTATTTTTTAGGTTAAGATTAACGTAACTTTGACTTTTGGTAGGGTGAGAAGACGGGTTATGTGAGTGCATTTAAGAACACCCTTTTTTAACTTTCTACTTCATCATTCAGATGTTCATTTGTTAAACTACTAACTTTTATTATTTTTCACTATAACAATATTTTTCATATTGTATTACACGTGCGACGCACGGGTAATATACTAGATGCACAACTAGTAAAGATTGTGTTTGGCTTTACTTGTTTGCCATATAAGCGGGAAGTGATAACTATAAATATTATGATATATATTTAAACTCAGAATCATTACAAGGATGGGTTCTATGAATGGTAAACCCCAGTATTCACATATTTTTCAACAATAAATAAGAAAACATTTTCTCTTCATGTGAAACAAATAGAAATAGATGCTTATTGCATATGTCACAAGTTTTTGTTATCTTAAGATAAATTAATGAAATTAAATTGAAACAAAATATTTTTCTTAACCGTAAATCTCATCACATATTTTTATCAAGAATATTAGATGAGTTATATATATCTTAGTTGTATCTTGAACGTATAATTCATATAATACATGTTATTAAAAATAAATGATAAAAATATCTGATAAATATAATATTACTCTAAATTATACATGCTGATAAAAATAAATAATAAAAGTATTCGATAAATATAATATTACTCTGAATTCAAATACGATAACGTAATAAGATTCACTACCACATAAATTCCAACTACCCGAGCCATTGATGGTTAACATTGAGAAAGAGATCGGATCTAGTGAGAGAAAAATTAAGGAAATGAAGGCTCTGAATCTTATAATGAATCTCACAAACGCAATAAGCTTGGTCTTCATTTTGATAATAGCATTGGCAGCTCCTACGATCGATGCTCAGGTTATCTTGCCGGTGTATCTCTTCCCTGAATTCCTCACTGATTTCACCAAATGGTATGCTGGCGAGTTTGGCAATTATCTAATCGTCGATAAGCCTTTTTTCTTCTTGGGGATCGCTTGGGTTCAGCTTCTCGTCAATTGGCCGCTTTCGATTCTCTCTCTCTACGCCCTTATGGCGAAGAAGCACTGGTTTAGTACCACCTGTTTGGCTCTTGGTTTCTCCTTTCTCTCTGCCATGGTATCTTTTCTTATTCTTTCTCTTGTGATTTTGTCCGTTTGTTTTCTGGGAAAAAAAAGTGAATAGTGACTTGTTTTAAAGTAGATTGATAGTTTGGTTAAAGTTGTGGTTAGAATCTCAGGTTCCACGATTTTAATTCAAAATGAATCAGAACTAGTTTAATTTTGGAACTAACACGATTGGTACCCTGTTTTGAAATAATTCTGGATTGAGTAACAAATTTTCTTTTAGAATTGAGTAAGTGTGGATCTAATTCAAGTATCGTTACTCAATCGTGTGCTCAAAACAAGAAATAAATTACGCCTGGGTGCGTGCGAACAAAGTTAGAAATTGGGTGGGCTTCTCCACTTTCCTTTTCCCTTACGGTTTGATCCTCTAAACCTCCGTTTTACGGTAGTTGAACTTGTAAGGGTACCTATATATATATATATATATACACTAGGGGTAACCCGTGCCGATGGCACTACGGCTTAATTCTTGTAACTATTACTTACTCAAATATGAAAAAAAAAATTACAAAAGGAAATAGAATAAAAATTATATTGAAGATGTGCCCTACCAAGGATATAATTTGACTTTCTTGTACTATTTTAAGAATAAAATTATTTTACCGTTATTAATGAAGTTTTGTAACCATCATTGTAAGTGCATGTTGGTCCTCAATTAATCAAATGCAGAATCTGCATTGAACAGAGATGAAAAATATTATTTTCAAAGTAATCTTGAAACACGAAAAGCCTGAAAGAAATGATAATGAGAATCAAAATCCATTATAGGTAGTTATCTACTATACATAAATTTAGAATACATACAAATCAAAAGGAAAAAAAAATATGCAACATATACACGACAACCACGTACATACGACATGTGCATTATTAAGGATTATTAAGAAAGCATGAGTGAATATGCATGTTAATTACACACCCTTGAAATTAGAAAGAGGGCAGTTGGATCTTCTTGTGTGGAAGCTCCTTTATCTTTGAACTTGGACTCATAATTAACAATTTTGTTTATGAAATCCAAAAATCAAGATCAGTGGGTCCACAAATGTATAACATGCTTTAAAAAAAGAGTACAAATGAGTTCGTAAAAGAAAAGTAACTTTAACAAACATACAATATGAAGTATTGAAACATAATATCTATATAATGGATAAAAATCTTATAAATAGCATTCGAAAGTCCTACAAATAATAAAACTAATTAAGCATCAAAAATGATTTCTAAAATAGTTTATGGGCGTGTTAGATTAAATGGTTAAGGTTAAAACTCATACATTGTAATTAAAACCATAAATTCCAATCTTATAACAATAATCATATCATATTTATGTATTGGATAATAATATAAGGCGAGTTGGCCTAGTAATAAAGCCTCTCGTCTGAATTTAAAAGATTCGGATTTCAATTCTCACTTGAATAATAATTAGGCACACAAATGGAGGAACCAACATTTCAATTTATTTTCTTATTAAATATTTGGGAAAAATGTAATTCTTAATTTGAAGCATCCCGAAAATTAAAGTGATTATTAATTTGAGATGAAAGTCACATTAACATGAGGTTTACTACAAAATTAAATTACTAAACGATCAAGTCAAAGGGAATGACAAAATCTCCTGTAATATTCATTATCCAAATTTACAATACGTGTTAGTTGTATGGTGTACATAGTTTTAAAGATGGGGAACATAATTATCAATCTCTCTCCGTGATGGTGGCACGATTGGTGGCTTTGCTTATGGTGTGCTAGGACACATCGAATTAAAAGTGTGAAAATGAAAATTAATAAATAAGCGATAAATTTTATATTTATAGTCTCTCTTGATTACGAATAACGCATTTAAATTAGTATTTCAAGATTTTAGCCTATCATTTTGAATGAATAACATGTTAAGACATAGTGAACATTAAAATTTGACGTCAATCAATAACGCATTTAAATTAGTATTTCATGCTTGAATATTTTTACAAAAATAGCAACTAAAAATACAAAATAATTATTTTAGTATAATTTAAAAAAACAGAGTAAAGCAAAAAAAAAAAAACAATAGAACTAAAAACTAAGTCAATTAAAGCATGTACTAAGAACAAAATAAAATAGAAAAATATAGGAACTAACAATAAATTACTACAGGCTTATCAATAAAGAAGAGAGACCTAAATTTGTATTTAAAAAAAAAACAAATTAGACTAATCTAGAAGATAAACTATAACAGTATGTATATAAATTAAACTGATAATGCATTTTACCACAAATTAGTAAATTAACCTTTGGTTGGCCTTCTCATCAATCAGTAGACCTTCCTCTTTATGGCTCCCACAAACTTTCTCTGTCCACTTTCATTTTCTAAGCTTCCGGATAAGCTTTTCTCTTCTCTCAATCCCTCCTCTATTTTCTTTAAAAAACAATAAACAGACAGAACTAAGAAATAACAAATTAATTTTAAATATCAAAAAAGCAATGCTCAATCACCAATTTCAACTCAAATCTAAACTTGATGAAATTGATTTTCATTCGCTCTTTATTTTAAGCCCATCACCACCCTAAAATATCCACTATCTTCAATAGAGTCTCGGAAGACAAAAAAAATTAAAGAGAGAATGTGGGTTTCGTTTAGTTGGATTGATGAAAATGAGGATGAATTTAAAGAGGGGGGATGGGAATATTTGAGGGATTGTAAATGGGGAAAACCCTAATAAATGACCCATTTAACTGATGGTCGAATATGTGGAAGAGGGGAATCGCATATCATCTAACGTGGGGATTAGTTAGTTTGTTTCTTCAAGTTTACTGAAGAAGGGAAGTGCAGAGTGTGGGTTTCTTTCTACTATTATGCTCTATAACCACTATCTTAAGGGATTTGGGTTTTAAAAATTTCGCTCTGTTTTGCAAAATCAAGGGGTGTGGTTTTCTTTCTACTATTATGCTCTGTTTATGCAAGGTCAAGGGGGTGAAGTGAGATAAGAATAATACCTTAGTGAGGTGGGCCGGCCGGTGGCAACAGAGAGAGACAGAAATTAGCGAGGTGGGTTGGCCGGCGACGGAGGCGCGTTACGAAGCGTTGTGTGGAGAGAAATCAGGAGGCGTTGGGAAGAATAGTGAGCGATAGTTGGGAAGAAGAGTGCCTGTGGCTAGATATTAGAGAGAGAAAAAAAAGGAACGGACAGTCTTATCCTAAAAATTGGACGGCTGAGATAGCTAACTTTCTTAGGCGGGATTTTTAAGTGATTTCAAAAACCACTCTCTTTTATTATTATAGATATATATCAATTGTATTAATAAAAAAAATAATTATTACTTGACATATTTGGGCACTTTCCACAGTTATATATAATAACTTTTTTTTTACGATATATGGTATATTGAAAAATGAGGTTTCTTTGAAAAAAAAAATTTGTGCAAAAGAATCTAAGAATAATATATATATATATTTTTTTAAATTAAGGATTTATTTTTGACCAAATTTTAAAAGGAGTGTAACGTTAACTTTGCAGTAGATTTTCGTATTGTAATATTTTATGGTATTATGCAAAATTAAATTTGCACTCCATATTTTTTAACAAATTACTATATCTAAATGTTTAATTGACTTAGTTTTAGATTTATTTTAACAATTTACAAATTTAAACCTCTTTATTAATAAAACACACATGATATATATATATATATATATATAGTTATGCAGAGTTAAATTTGTACTAATTGTTTTTTAATACATTACTATGTATTGTGATTTATTTAATGTTGATTTAGAGTTATCCGAGTGATATATAAAAATACACTAGTTAAAAAATATAAACAAATCAACAAAACAAATTTGTATTAAATTTTTTGAATTGAAAAATTAACTTTGTACAAAACACAATTTTGATCAAAATCCTTATTGTAAAACACAATTGATAAATAACTCATTATTTCATATTTTTTTAAAAAAAATAGGTCTTTATTTAAAAAAAAAATATTGTTGCCCATTTCCAGAAGAAAAAAAAATACCTATAATTATTTATTAACTCTTTTGTACTGAAATTGTGTTAATTTCAGGCTGCAATATTAGCAGAACTCTTGGGGTCCGGCCGGGCATCACAGCAACTGTTAATATTTTACTTCACCTTCCTTGGTTTTGATTTTTTTATCATTTTGCGTGGCCTTCTACCAATTTCCCCCAAAGTTGATCATTCACTTCGGAAAGAACACTCTGCATTGAATCAAAAAAAGACGAGTTAAAAATCGTGTTTAAGAGTTTAAATTTATCAACTGTTGTAATATTATGCAATCATCCTTACATATCATTGTTGGACGTTTTTAGATTATTTACACAAATGAATGATGATTTCCATATATTATGTAACTTATGTAAAATTATTGAGAGTGCGTTTGATTACACGGTTTTAAAATTCTATTAGATTGGAATTCTATGGCAAGAATTATAATATCATTTTTTGGATTGTACCTAGTTTTTTCATTCAGAATTCTAGTAGAATTTAAAATTTTATTTGTTTAGTTAAATTATAGAATTCATTTGAAATTTCAAATAGACAATAGGTTTAAAGAACTTCGTCACCGCTGCCCAAGGCAGCCACCTACTGATGGAGCTCTGTTAGTGAGTTTCAAAGCTCCGGTGAGGTCGCTGGATTGCTGGCCATGATCACTGGAGCACCGGAAGTGAGCGGTAGTGGCTATAGTTGGCAATGTACATGCATATACATATATTTGGTATGTATAATGGTAAATATATACTTTCCCATGTGTATATAGATTTATATTTCACTTTTTTTGTGTATATATACACGTATATCACTATGTGAACAGGGTCAGTCCTGAGTTTTGAGGAGTCATGGGCAAACTACTGTTTCGAGACCCTTTTATATTTTCATATATTCATGTAATTTTCCATCGATTTGTTATTTGTTAGAACTTTTTTTTATGTTCTTCACTAAAATTTGTTTCAACAATATCCTTTTTATTAAACTCTTTATTCACCAAATTTTCAACCAAGTTATTCTTTTTGAAATATGGTGAAGTATATCGGAGTGATTGAATACGGAAGGACCATACGAAGTCATCTTTGAAAAAAAAATAGGAGTTAACTAAAGAAAGCTATTAATTATTGGCTAGGCACTTGGGCTTTAAGTCGTTAAAATAATAATAAAAAAAAGATGGGTGAAAAAAAAATAGAAGTTAACTAAAGAAAGTTCATAATTGTTGGTTAAACTCTTAGGGTTTAAGTAATTAAAATGGGAAAAAAATAAAAAGAGTTAACTAAAGAAAGCCGTTAATTATTGGTTAGGCACATGGATTTTAAGTAATTAAAATTGAAAAAAAAAAGAACTTGGGGACTCGAACTCACGACCTCAATGTTTCAGGGCTCATTTGTTTTAAAGTTTTGAGAATATAACGTGTATCTTGTGAACTATGTTTTGAATTTGATTGGAAGTTCCAACATCACTTTGTATAACAAAAACAGTTTTATTTTTGTCATTTTATTTAGAACTTGAAACAGAATTGAACCCCAACCCATATTTAATAGAAGCCACTTTTTGAGAACTTAGAATACTTTTAAATTTCTTTGACCTTTTTTCAAAATCATTTAACTTTTTTAAAGCATTTGAAAGTTTATGTTTCGTTTTCTTATTTTCGACTAAAGAAGCCTTATATTTTTGTTCCAAAACTTTGTTTGAATCTTCCAATTCTTTTATTTTTGAAAGAAACTTTTCTTTTTCATGCTCAAAAGATTGACATTGAATTATTGACTCTTTGGCACTCATCTTTATTTGAGTGTTTGTAATACCCCGTAATATAATTGGTGTAAATTAGACACATATTTCTTGGTTGAGTATGGACTAAATTGTAAAGTTGTAAAAGTTCAGGGTTAAAATAATAAAGTTACGAAACTTTAGGGTTAAATTTTGTAATTAAACATAAAGTTAGATTTTGTTTCCTTTAAGTCCACCGACTGAGCCTAGATTTAAAATGAGGTTTCTTTCATTTTCATTCATCTGCTTTCCATTTTGGTTGCCGAGCGACAGAAACAAATAAAGAAAATAGGTACGAAGATTTCGTCTTAGCAATTGGTCATCAAAACTTTGCCGAATTGAGTCGAGCCTTAAGGGAAAATTGTTTTATACATTGAGGACTACGCAACGGTATAAGAATTTTAGAGTTGTACCGATCGGAGTTTGGGTATCAACTCAAATTTTATTATTTGGGGCTAAATATTTTGAGGTAGGGGTTTAATTAATTTTAAAAGCTGATAGTATAATTTTATTATATATGAATCATCATATTTTAATTGTCTTTGTTTTAAGAATTATTATATGATGAGGATGATGATTTTTGTGATTTATAAAGCCATGTGTATGTTATTTGAAGCAAGATATGCCATTAAATTTGTATTATTTGTATTATTTGATATACATGAAATATCCCTTGGATGTATAAATATTTTATATTTATAAAATTAATTAATTAATGAATTATATACATCAAGGGATATGTATAGAGATTTGTTGTGGTTATATGGCATAAATTGCTTTAAATATTCATTTATTAGCATATTATGCATACTGTGCATCGTCATTGTGTCAACCGAATTCTTGGAGACTTTTTGGCAAGCTAGGAGTATTCTTATGGCCTATCATGTGGGCATATATCTTATATCTATGGTGCCGAAAGCTTCTTATATCTGCTGAATTATCTGGAATGTGATATGGTTCTGTGATGGGTTTGATATGATTGTTATTATGGCCCTTGGATGATGAAGGAAATATGTATTGACTAGTGCTTGTCGATGTGAAAATAAGTAGGGCTCGGTGCCCTTGGGTTAAAAATCCCTAAACTTCCGGGGGACAGCAATGAGGTCGGCTGTCTAGAGCCAGCGGTGAGTAGCCCGGAAATCTAGGCCTCGGCAAAGCACTAGTGATTCTGTGATATGATATGGATGGACACGTGGTCCAATTATATTATGATATGGTAATGATCTTTGATGGGCTGAATGATATTATATTGTGATTATGTTCGACTTATTGTTTGGGGCGGTCAGGCCCGTTCTTCTTCTTATGATTATGATTCGGCCCAGCTTCGGTATCTTATGGGGGCGGTCAGGCCCATTGTTATTATCATTATTATGATTTGGTTCGGCCTCGGTATTCTTTCGGTATAATGGTTGATACAAGGGAGGTAACCTGCATATGCACATGCATGCATTATTTTATTGGCTGAGTCATGATTTATAATTAAATAGTTAATTACGTTTCACACGTAATATTGCATGTTATACCCCCTATTGAGCTGCGAGCTCACCCCTTTTTATGTAAACCAATTCAGGTATCTAGGAGACGGATACGACAGAAGAGGCAACTGGGTCGGGAACGAAATAGAGGATCTCTGATACCGATTCATTTTTGTTGTATAGGTGTGTACATGGCAAGCCACAGCTAGCCTGGGTTGTTGTTTACTATGTAATACATGTTAACATAGTGTGTATGTCTTTTGGATTTCATGCCTGTGTATCGATGTATATTGCACTCATGTTTTATATTACCGCCCGTAGCATGAGTACCATGGTTGTTTATTCCAGGTTATGTGATTTTCTTAGATTTATTATTTTATTATTTATTTCAAACCTACTTTAGCTTGTCTAAAGTGGGTTAGTAACGCTCCAGGTCTTAATTACATGTGTTATCCTACTAATTAGGGCGGGGGTGTTATAGTGTTCATGTTTTCAATCTTGGTATTAAGCTTATTAATTACTTGACACTTTTTAATTTCTAAAGCATACATCTTTTGATAATTTAAAACATCAGAACACTCATTTTTCGAATCATCTGAACAACTAGAAACAAAGTCAACATTATCAGAACTCACACTACTTATAAAATCAATGTAATTCACATTAACATTTGAATCATTGTCCACATTAGAAATATTGCACACGTTAATATTCATAATGTCATCAATCTCATCAGAATCCTATGTTTGTGTTATGTTAGCTCGATTCTGATTATTTATAGTAGGATACTTATTGGCATAATGGCCATACTTTTTACACTTTCTACATTGGATATGGCTAAGGTCTTTATATCCATTTTGTGCAGAGTTATTTTGAAATTGATTTGTATTTTTATGTTGCAGAAAATTTCCTTATCCGTTTTTATTATGTGGAAAATAATTGTTTTGATACAAGAGCCTTCCTTCTTTAGCAGCAAAATTGTTTCTGAACTTGACAATTTTTTTAAAATGCTTAGACAGTAAGGCAAGTTCTTGGTCAAGAAAGTCTAAGTCAATTTCACCATTATTTTGAACAAATTTTGTCAAGTCAAGATCAAAAGATGTTGTAAAAGCCAATGTGGAATAAATACTTTGATTCTTATTCTTGCGTCTCTGAGATTTCTTTCAAATCTAATTCAATTTTGAAAACTTTAAGCTTACTTGATAAAATCTCGAGAGACAGTGTATTAAGATCATTTGACTCTTCAATAACATATTTCTTTAATTCAAATTTATCAGTCAATGATCTTAATATTTTTAAAACAATTTCAGAATTAGAATATCTTATCCCATTGGCAGTAAGTTTGTTGACCAAATCAGTCAAACTCAAGTAAACTCATCATAATTTTCATTTTCCTCTATCATAAGAGTGTTAAATTTATTTACCAACATTTGAACTTTAGATTGCTTTATTTTTTCATGACCTTCATGGGATTTTATCAAAATATCCCATGCCTCTTTTGAAGTTTTACAAATAGAAATTATTTTGAATTAAGTTTCACCAACAACCATAAAAATAGCATTTCTACCCTTACTGTTGGATTGAGAGCTAGTAGGAAGTGTATAACCAGCCTCAACCATAAACCAAACTTCATCTCCCAGTGTTTATAAAAAGATAGACATACGTACTTTCCAATATTGTAAATTGTTTCCATCAAAAGCTAGGGACAGTTCAAAGTTCATTTTGAAAATTTCATTGAAAATATTTTGAAAAATACTTATTTAGTTTTCAAGATTCTTGAAAACCTTTGTGATATTAATGCAATTAATGAACTAAAATAGAAAATTAACTAATCAATCACAATACAAGGTTTTTTTATGTGGTAAACTCTCAAGTAAAAGAAACATCCATGGAGGCACCCTACTTCAGAGTAAAATCCACTATTTAAAATTTTTTACAAGAGTATCATGGATAAAAGGAATTACAAGGACCCTAATGCACACACCCGTACAATCCCAAGGTTAGACACTTCCCTCACCAAGCCGACTCAACAAAACTTAACCAACAATAAATGATCTCCGAGATGACCTGACAACAATAATCCACAAATAAGCTCAGCCAATAGTATATTCCATAAGTTCCAGATTGTGAAATCTCAATAAATCATCAACAAAATCAGGAATGAACAAATTTTATAACCAAATCATACATGAATAAATTTCTCACAAATAATCAAGAAAACAATCCTTAAAACAGATTTAATAGACAAGGACAACAATGCAAAACAAAATTTTCTCACATAGAACATCTTCAAAATAACAGCAATGAACAATTTACATGAACTGAATAGCAGTAAAACAAATATGCAGCAGTAATCAATGAAAGCAGTCCTTAAAAGGCAGTTTATATATAACAGATTCTTCAGCACTAAGACAGTTTATATACACAGTAGCTAATCAATAGAGACAACAGCAATGCAGCGATAAAAACAGATTATATGTGCAGTTTAGAAACAAATTATTAATAGATTTTAGACAAAATTTTCAGTACAAAGAACAGCCAATTCGCCCAACAAAAATAGCAATAACAGATAAAAAATAAGCAGAGTAGTTCGGTTCAAGCAAAAATAATTCAAATCTTATACAGAAAATAACAAAAGGAATCAAGAACGACAACACCTGTTTAAAGAAAGAATATCCACGTAAACACAGGAAGATTAAGCATAAATTAAAAGAAGACGAGTTTCTAAAACTCAATTCCAAAATATACCACAGCAGCTCTGAAAATCCAAAGCAAATCTCGAAAAATTACAGAGCACAAATCCAAATATACATAGCAAGAACAACGATAAAGCTTTAGATCCTCAACTCCGAAAATCACCAAAACAATATGAAACCCAACAACGATTTTGCACAAGAACTTATCAAATAATCACTCAAAATACTCTCTCAAGTTAAGAGATGAACAAGGATCAAACTACTCTCTACATTAATACTCAAATACCCTTAAAGAACTTGTGTTCTTACCAATTTTCTAGCGAGAGAATGAGAGACAAATTTTTGAGAGAGAGATTAAGGCTCAAAACTATGTGCATGTATGTATAAAGCCGCTGCTACAAAGAAGATAATGAAAAGAATATGTGTGTGTGTGTGTCGGTGCTAAAGAGAGGAGAAAAAGAGAGAGATATATCTAATGGCCACGAATAACTTTTTAATCTAATGGCCACGAATAAACGAGAGCTATATATGTATTAATACATTTAAAAAAGGCCTTCACATGGATCAAAGCACAAAAGGACATAAACACATTTAAAAGAAACACATTTAAGATTAATAAAAAAAATTTAAAAATTATTTTTAAAATTCTGGAACTTATTAGAAATATACTAAAATGGAATTTAAATTATATAGCTGTTCGCTTTTGCTCTCCGTAATTAACTTGCTCGGATACGGCTTCGAACTCAAAAAATAAAAAACGAGGGGTGTGCAATCTAAACATGAAGAAGACCAAACACTATAGGCCGAAGAATGGCAGTTACACTACCCACACTCATTTAATCAAATTAAAACTGAATTTTACAATTCCATACGTACAGGCTAGGCTGTATATTAGATTTGAAATCCAGACTACTATGGTTGGATTGTTTGGTTTTTGCAGCACATGTAAAAATTATGTCAAACGAATATCCAAATTTTCAAGAGACTGAAAATGAACATACTATTTATATATTAATTAGAACCACTTACAAATTGTTTTTTGGAATGAATTTTGGTAAAAGTAAATTCTAAAACACATTTCCACCAAATTTTATTAAGAGTGAGATTATATTTCACTTACTTTTGTGTGATTCTTTTCTTCCTTTCTTGTAAAGTGTATTTTTTTTAAATACTTATTTAAACTCATAGCAAATACGTGGATTGGTTTTATGAATGGTGGAACCCCCTGTATTCACACCAGTTTCAATTATAAATAATAAAACATTTTTATTTTTTTAGTGTGAAACAAATAGAAAGATATGTTTATTGCATATGTCATAGTCTTACCCTAAAGTAAATCCATGAAACACGATAACGTAATTCACTAGTGTATAAATTCTAACCACCCAAGCCTCTGATAGTTGACATTGACAAAGAGATCGGATCTAAAGAGAGAAAAATTAAGAGCAAGAAAAAAACAAAGAGGAAATGAGGGCTCTGAATCTTATAATGAAGCTCACAAATGCAATAAGCTTGTTCTTCATTTTGATAATAGCATTGGAAGCCCCTACGATCGGTGCTCAGGTTATCTTGCCGGTGTATCTCTTCCCTAAATTCCTCACTGATTTCACCAAATGGTATGCTGGCGAGTTTGGCAATTATTTAATCGCCGATAAGCCTTTTTTCATCTTGGGGATCGCTTGGGTTCATCTTCTCGTCAATTGGCCGCTTTCGATTCTCTCTCTCTACGCCCTTATAGCGAAGAAGCACTGGTTTAGTACCACCTGTTTGGCTCTTGGTTTCTCCTTTCTCTCTGTCATGGTATTTTTTCCTATTCTTTCTCTTGTGATTTTGTCTATTTGTTTTCTGGGAAAAAAGGGAATGTAGTTTGACTTGTTTTGAAGTAGAATATTAATAGTTAGGTTAAAGGTGTGGTTAGAATCTCAGGTTCCATGGTTTAATAAGAACTAGTTCAAATTTGGAGATAAAATGATTAGTACCAAGGTAGTTATTATCGTGTATCGGATGCGTATCGTTTTTCTAAAAAATAGTATCGTGTATCGTGTATTGTAACGTATCGTAAGATACAATTAATTTAAAATATTTATATAAATATATATTTATATATAAATTAAAAATTATTCTTTCTATAAATATAATTATTTTTATTAATTATTCAAGCATTTACTTCTTAAAGTATGAGAAAATAATTTATATTTCTCAAAAGAAAAAAAAAGTTATTGAGAAAGCCAGCTGTGAGCAGTAAGCCTGAAAGCCAGCTGTGAGTAGTAATTCATTACTCCACTTGCCTAATTATTTACAGCTGGCCTCAAATAGTAGATATATATATATTAAATCTCTCTCTCTCAACTAGTCGATATATATTATCTCAAAAAAAATAAAAACATAGTAGATATATATACAACCGGCCATTAACGGTAACACACCGACCAATGTCAATTTGTGAGAGATAGTAGGGCAGCACACAATCGATGCTACAAGAAGAAGCGAAGATGAAGTCGCTGCTCTCTCTCTCTCCAGTCGCCGTTCTCTCTCTCTAAGTCGTCATTAGTCTTCTTCTTTATCCTCTGTAAGTCCGTTTGTTTTAGGGTTTTAGGATTTGATCGTCTACTTTATCCACGTCGTTTCAGTTAAAAAGGCTAAAAAAAATATCGTTCGATACCACAAATGTCGCGATACACACAATTTTTTGCGATATAAACTGCGTACGCGCGATACTCACTAAAATCAATACAAGTACGTCATATCGTTTCTTTCCGAGACGATACGTATCGTACGAACGTATCGGTATCTACGAACTAACTAATGATATCCATGTTAGTACCATGTTTCGAAACAGGGTTTTAGGATTTGATCGTCTACTTTATCCACGTCGTTTCAGTTAAAAAGGCTAAAAAAAATATCGTTCGATACCACAAATGTCGCGATACACACAATTTTTTGCGATATAAACGTGCGTATCGCGCGATACTCACTAAAATGCAATACAAGTACCGATACATATCGTTTTCTTTCCGAGACGATACGTATCGTACGATACGTATCGTGTATCGTACGATACTAACTACCATGATTAGTACCATGTTTCGAAACAAGTTGGATCGAATAAATTCCAACTGCTTATCATTTTCTCTTTTCACGGCAAAATTTAACTACCTTTGCCAATAGGCTACATTCAATTAAATTCGTGAGGTCTGTTTGGTCCATGTTTATTTTTATTTTTTTCTCTAAATTTTAAAAGCTCAACTCAAAATCAACTTTATTTTTACACTCGACAAAATTTATTCCACTCTACTTTCTTTCTCTAAAAAAACTTTTAAAACATAACTTTAAATTCAAAAATCAAAATTAAATAAAAAATATATATTTAGAACATACTCGTCGAGATCTATAAAATAAGATCCATTGTGACTGTTTTTTGAAATTTTTTTTATGAGATTTTTAGTTGGTTGAAAAAAAATATAAAAAAAACCAAATCCACTTTTATACGTACTTCTAAATTCTACCAAACACCATATTTTAAATACTCAACTCAAAACATCAACCAAATATGCCCCATGTCTTCAAAAATTACACCTGGGTACATGCTCTACAAAGTTGGATATTGGAATAGGCTACTCATTTCTTATTTCAGTAATCAAATATCAATGTATCTATATATTAATTGTATAAAAAAATTATTTAATCATTACTTCATTCCTTGACATTTTTGGTCAGTTTCCACTGTTATATATAGTAACTTTTGTTTTTGTTGCAATATATTTATTTTTTTTTTGGTTCCCCACGGGGTGTCCGGGCCAGCTTTCGCGCACCTCGACTAATCCCCGCTCGCGGTTCGTGGCTGCCGCTGGCCAAGCATTATTTTGACAACGCCGGGGTTCGACCTTGGGAGCTCCAAGTCGACCCAAGGTTGTCCCAGTGGCAGCCTTATACCACTGGGCCAAGAGGCTTGGTTTTGTTGCAATATATTTAGCTACTTTTATGCCGAATTTCGTTGACTTCTAAATAATTTCAAAGACATTTTGTTAGTTCAATCAACAACGTTCATAGTTAAAAAAGGATGTCCAATAAATAGGGTATCTCTTTCACGACGTAAATTAAGTACACTGTACAAAAAAGATACTAATGCTTCTTCCTTATTATCATAGATCTCTTATTTGACTACGTCCACCTCTTCATCCATAACTCAAACCACAGATCGATTAATGATGCTATTGTGTGTGGCTTATTGAAATATTTAATTAAAATCAAGTCATATATATATATATATATATATATATAAACTAGGGCAAATGTTTGAATTAAAAATGAGTGGCAATTATATTAGACGAGACTACATACGTGCATATGATCCAGTAAGACTTTTTTTTTTCATGTTAAAGCTAAATCCATGAACAAGTCTTGAAATTAGCAGTATCCTTTTGTCTGGATGGACCAAAATGTTATGATTCATGGTGCTAAAACATATTTAGCACCAATAAAAAATATGAAACAACGAAATTCAAAGTGCTAAAACAGATTTAACATCAATAGAAAATAGAGAACAAAGAAATTCAAAGTGTTAAAATAGATTTAGCACCAATTGTTTAGAACATAATAACTAATCACAATGTGCTAAAACAGTGTTAACACCAATTATCCAATACTAGAATGGTGCTAAAAATATTTTATCACTAATAGAAAACAGAGAACAACAAAATTCAAGGTGCTAAAACAGATTTAACACCAATTATCTAGAATGGAGTAACTAATTACATGGTGCTAAAAGGATTTTAGCACTAATACAAAATAAAGAACAACAAAATTCAAAGTGTTAAAACAAATTTAGCACCAATAGTAAACATAAAACAACTAAATTCAAGGTGTTAAAATAGATTTAACACTAATTGTCCAGAACATATACCTAATCACATAGTACTAAAACAGTTTTAGCATCAATTGTACAACACTAGAATGGTGCTAAAAAGGCTTTAGAACCGATACAAAATATAGAACAACGAAATTCAAGGTGCTAAAACATATTTAGCACCAATAGCAAACAGAAAACAACTAAATCTAAGATGCTAAAACAAATTTAGCACTAATTGTACAGAACACAAGGATTTTAGCACTAATACAAAACAAAGAACAACAAAATTCAAGGTGCTAAAACATATTTAGCACCAATGGCAAACATAAAACAACTAAATTCAAAGTATTAAAACAGATTTAACGCCAATTGCCCAGAACAGATAACTAATCACATAGTGCTGAAACAATTTTACCACCAATTGTTTAACACTAGAATGGTGCTAAAAAATTTTCAGCACCGATACAAAATATAGAACAATGAAATTCAAGGTGCTAAAACAGATTTAGCACCAATAGCAAACATAAAACAACTAAATCGAAGATGCTAAAACATATTTAGCACCAATAGCAAACATAAAACAACTAAATCGAAGATGCTAAAACATATTTAGCACTAATTATACAGAACAAAATAACTAATCACATGGTTCTAAAACAATTTTAACACTAATTGTCCAACACTATTGTACGTCTTTTTGAAAATTGAACCAACCTATACAAGTAATTCCTCACACCAACTCAATTAGCAAAATTAATACACGAAGTATAATCAAGAATTAAATAACAATCAGCATTACTAATGGCAAAGAACCAGCCTCTACAAGCAATTCAAAGGATCTACGTACCTAAACTATTGACAGAATCAATTCGACAATTGACACAAACCCAAAACAAAATGTAATTAAATTAAAAGCAGCAAAATTTTACAAGGAAAATCCTTCTCCAGAAAAATTGTAAGGGCAGTGAAATTATGTATGGAATTTATTTAGATCAGAAAATGATCGAGAGCGAAGAACATGGAATTTTTGAGCTGATGGAAATAGATAGATGATAATAAATGTGAATGGAGATGAGAGGGAAATATTATTATTATTAATTAATTAATATAAGTAGGTAGATGTAATAGAGAGGGGCGGGCAATTATTAATTGGGAGAAATTTACATTTTCTTCTTCAGTTCGAGTGGCCTTCCTTCTTTGCGTGGTATTTTTCTAATGCAAGATTGTTTTTGTGGAGTAGATTTTGCTTTCTTAGTTGACGTGATTAAAACGACCGGGATTACAAGCTTGAAGGTTTATATCAAGATATTTTTGTTCATCAACATTTATTATTTTCTTTAAAATAAACTAATATTATGAAAAGTATACTTATTATAAAATCAAATTATGAAGTTAATACTACTTCCTTTTATTAAACATGAGTCCGTCCTTAGAATTATAAAACATTATAAAGCGAGGCATTATAACCCATTATCTCATACTTCACGTGTTTTGTCTTTTAAACATTTTATTTGTGATGTAATTATATGGTAATAATTTTTTAAAATTTTAATAATGATCCCGTTGCATTTTATCTTTTCTTTCTAAATTTTCATAGAGCATGTTTTTAGGACCGGTCAAACTAGCTATAATTGTTTGTTTGTCCAAAAAAAAAAAAAACAAAAAAAAACTAGATATATTTACTTATTTATTAACTCTTTTGTACCGAAATCTTGTTAATTGCAGGCTGCAATATTAGGGGAACTGTTGGGGTCCGGCCGGGCATCACGACAACTAATAATATTTTACTTCGCCTTCCTTGGTTTTGATTTTTTTACCATTTTGAAGGGCCTTCTACCAATTTCCCCCAAAATTACTTATTCATTTGAGAAAGAACACCCTGCATTGAATCAGAAAAAGATGAGTTAAAATTGTGTTTAAGAGTTTAAATTTGTTGACTCATGTAAAATGATTTAATCATTATCCTTACATAACATTATTGAATGTTTCACGATTATCTACATGAATAAATTATGATTGCCGTGTATTGTTTAACTTTTGTAAAAGGGTTAATTGCATTTTGCCCCACTTAACAATTGAGGTAGTAGCGCTTTGCCATGCGAACTATTAAAGTTAGCAATTAATACTATCAACTATTTAATTTGTTGTAATTGACCCGTTTTGGTTGATTGTGTTAAAATTTTAAATAGTTTCGGGCCCAAATGTAATTTTGGATAAATGATGACAATAAATGTAATTTTTAATCTGTTATCACCATTTTCGGTACCATATCCGGTCATCATCTCAAACGACTACCATCTCCGACCACCTCCGCCACCATGATTTCTACCCTTCTCTATGTATATTCTTGTTTTCTTGGTTACCTATTTAGCTTTCCCTCTCTAAACCAAAAAACACTACCCTTCTTCAAAACAGAGCAACACACATTTACAATTTATGATATATATACATGCATAATTCTTGTTGCATCTTTTCTCTTTAGATCTTCTTGGCTATCCATTTCTCGTACTCTCTCTAAACCCAAAAAGCACCATTCTCCAATAACAATGCAACCCACCAAAATTAACCCAAATGAATCCATCTAATTTAGTTATTTCCTATTGTTACTTGCAGATACAAGCATTAGCAGTACCACAAGTTTCAATTTCTAATCACACCTATTAAAGATTTCAAACACTTTCAAAGCCAAATCATAAATGTTTTTAAACCCGAATTATATCAAATTTAAATCTAAATCATAATCCATTCGAGTCCTAGATTTTGAAAAATAGAGAAAATATTATACATAGAGAGAGATGTGGAGAGTGTGTGTGTTAGTAAACGAGCACCGCGTGTCGAGTATATTCCTCTAGTTTGATTGTTGATGGAGGATTTGATTCCTCTAATTTTCAAGTGAGAGAGAGAACGCATTAAAGAAAGAATGATGATGGTGTGTAAAATGATGATGATGGTGAAATAAATGGGAGACAGTGTTGAAGAGAAGGGCTTTTTGATGTTGATAGAGATTAGAGAGAAATGGGTGGAGATGGTGGTGGTCAGAGATGTTAAATGGAGATCGTAACTGGAAATGGTGACAAGAGATTAAAAATTACATTTATTGCCTTCATTTATCCAAAATTACATTTGGGCCTGAAACTTTTTAAAAATTTAGAGTAAATACCATATTTGTTCAGTTCTGTAGTTAGGAGAAGAGGAACCCGGAACTATTCTAAAATTTTAAAAATAGTCACCAAACTAAAATTGGTTATATTTGACCCACTAAACAAATTATGTGGTTTCAATTTGCACACTCTATTAAAAGCTACCGTTAAAACATAACGGGAGTTGGTCACATGCCACTCAAATGACCAACTCTAAGGGCATTTTTATAATACCCTTAGCTTACTTTTCGCTTATAGTCTCGCCTTGTTCCATTTAATTGATAAATACAGTTCGGCTAGTCATATTATGATCCGAATTGCTTTTGGGTGGTCTTACACCTTGAACATGTTATAATAGTCTAACTAAGTTTGTATGAACAATCATTTCACCATTTGGGTGGTCCTAATTGAAAATGATATCCAAATCGCATGTTTTGGTTCTATGCAATTTACAAAATTTCAGCTAACTTTGAGAAGCTGTAATTTCATCGTTCTTTATTTAAATGAGTTCCTGTCAGCGGCTATAGTTCCTTCTTGATACCCTCTATGAGTATTATGTTAAACTTATGTTAAGATAATGACATATTTATGGCTGAAATTAAGGGAAAAATAGTATGAACCATTAGATCAGAAGCATGATCGATCATGAATGTGATCAGTGCCCAAATTGTCAGACCATGATCGATCATGGTGAACCATGATCGATCATGATACCCCTACAAGTCGACTTTAACCACTGTTGACCTGATTTTTCATAATTTTAAACATTATTCTCCCCTATTTTCGCACATACTGCACCAAAGGGAGATACAAAGACTTGAAAAGCTGATTAGAGAAAAGGTTTTTAGAGCTTGAGAGGTATCAATCTCATTGAATCAAGCTTTGGTACACAAATTTCCATCTCCACTAGGGATGACAAAAATAACCGCGGGTTCGGGTACCCGCGGGTTTTTACCCGAATGGGTCCATTTCGGGTAGCTTATTTTAGGTCTGGGTCCAGGTTCAGGGCGGGGAGAGAAAGAAAAAAAGTGGGTCCGGTTCGGGTCCGGGTATCTAAGTACCCATCCCCGAAGACTCGCCCCGAAATATATATATATATATATATATATTTATTTTTAGTATATATATATTTGTGTTTTTGATTTGTTTATTTTGTATACTTTTAACTTATTTTTAATATATAATATAATTATTTTTAATATATATATATATATATATATATATTTGTGTTTTGGTTGTTTATTTTGTATACTTTAGACTTGGTAGAGAGTTTATTTGGTAAATGATGAATTTGTTTGAAAATTTATTTTGTGAATGGTGGGTTTGTTTGAAAACTTGATAGTTTATTTGGTGAAATAATAAATGATTTTCAAAATCAAGTTAAAAAATAGTAGTTTCCATGTAAATAAAGTGGTCTTTCTTAAAAAGAATAAAATAAAATAAAATTTCGTGGGTACCCATGGGATACCCGGACCCGGACCCACCGGTTCCGGGCACTACCCAAACCGATTTTAATGGTTTTGGGGCCGGTTCTGGGGCCGGTTCTGGTCCGCGGTTTCGGGGATGGGTAATGCCTACCCGGCCCTGAACCGCCCCGTTGCCATCCCTAATTTCCACTTTCATTTCAACCCCCACACCACCATTAAAGTAAAGGAGAATCACCCAGGGTTCCAAATTCTTGGAGTAAGGCTAAACCCAACCCTCAATTTCGTAATTGAAGCTTTATAGAGGTGGAAATCTAGTATTAAAGCTTATTTTCCAACTTATTATTGTTTGATTACAATTATACAACATGTTTATGCAAAAACTTAGGTTGTTTACATAGGTTTTTGAGGATATGTTAGGATTAAGTTGTGATATTGAAATTGATTATTCTAATAGCCTAAATATTGTTCAAATAATATGATTTAATGAGGAATTGAGATAAGTTACTTGTTTTGCACTAAAACCCATTTCGACCATATTTTATAAAACTTGTGATTTTTTTTGAAGGTTCAAGTGGTAGGATTTCTTTTGAAACATTTATTAAATGATATGTTATACTTGTCGAGTTTATTTATACAAGAATTCTCTTTTGTATTACATTATTGATATTATATGTGATTATTGGAATACATGTATATATAACACATTTGGTTTCTAGAGAGAGAGCCAGTTGGATTATTTAAAAATTATTTGTTAGCATTAGTCCATGAACGGTCTCAGGTATGGTCTTTTTGGACGGGGCCGAAAGTTGGGACAGTCTTTTGGGTGCATTACTTAAAACCGTGGACGAAAATGAACGAGAGGCCTTGTTGCCGCGTGAGTGAAAGGCCAGGTAATGTAGACGTGGTGTACTGTTAGATAGACATAAGGATTGCTGAGATTTTGGCTCCAGACCTATGAATTAAAGTTGATGTTAGTTACACCATAAGGCTTTATTTGACAAAGGTACACTCTACACATAATTACGTTAATGTTTTTTCCTCAACGGATTAACGCATTCGAAGTATCTTGTAAACTTATACAAAGGATTTCCAATTACTTTTTTCACATTAAGTTTATTATATGGTTCCCACTGAGTTCGTTTGACTCACTTTTATTATTTTTTTATATATGTACATCTGCAGGTATTTCGAGGAAAGGGAAAAGGAATGACGCTACTTCTTAGATTGCCTCTCTACTCTTAACCTTAGCTAGGTGAGGGTCGTTCACACAGAAGGACCAATGTTCTTAACATTTTGTTAATTCGGAAGTTATGATATGTAATACATTTTTTCTATAACTTATATGTGTATTAAGAAAATTTTAGACTTATGTTTGGGACCTCATTAGAGGCTTGTTGACTTATAATTTCACCTCTTATGTTGTTTATGGTTTGTATGAAATGGACGTAGACTTAATCTTAACCTTAGTAATTGGAGTTTAATTCTTTACATTATTCTGAGGGATTATTACTTTGTCTATCTGCCGTCAACGAATGGCACCTGTGAGTAACCGTGTCCCGGATGATAGGTCATCTTAACGGGATTTGGGGTGTCACAATTTTCGTCCAACTAACACCCATCACCATCTTCCGGCCACCATCTCTTCTCTGGTGACTTTTTCTCTCATTTTTCATCTCTAGCTACCCATAAACCCAAATCCCATTTTGAGATACACACACATATGGAGTTTTTTGCAGAGCCACCACCGTCTTCATCTTTTTCGAAACCACGATCTTCATTTTCATCAAAGTTCTGTCGAATTTCATGGAAACCCACCACCATCCTCATCTTCGCTGGAGTTCTGTCGAATTTCGTCTTTCCTAAACAAAAATTCACTCCTACTATTTACAGCATCCGTTTCCATGGTAGCATTTTGATGGGGCGATTGTTAGTAAATGTGAGTTATTCAATTAAGAAATTAGGGTTACAAATTTGGGGATTTGTTTGTGAAAATCATCGTTGGGTATTCTTTGAACAACCTTTGGATCATGCAACTCAGAACCCCAAATTTTTTGGCGTCGGAGTGCTATTGAAGAAAGACAAAATTGGGGTTTACAAGTACATATAAAAATAGATTTAAAGAGGGTGGATCACAGTGGGCATAGGCGCGCCGCTGCAAGGATGGAGATGGCGCGTTGTGGTGGGTGTGAGGTATATATATGTAAAACTAGATTTAAAGATGGTGGGTCACGATGGAGATTGCTGTCACTACCCACCGAACTATTTTCAAGTGTACATGTCTGCATACGTGAGTGAGTGAAAGAGAGGAATTTTGGGTTGAGAAAGAGAGAAAAAGGGAAGAGAGTTCGTCGAAAGATGGCCAGAAATCCTTTGACACTTCATGCCTGGCTGGGCCGGAAACGGTTGCCTAACCCAAATATAGAAATTTCAAGTACGGTTGGGAGCTTCTTTTGAGCTAGTTGCATCTGGTGATCAGTGTCACATGAGAGGGGACAGCAAAATGGCGATCAAAGGCCTTCATTCATTCTTGGGCTAATTAGTAGCCCCTTAATTAATTCCCTATGTTGTAATTGTAATAAAATTAAAGGAAATAAAAGGTATTTGGCCATTTTATTGATCGCCCCCTTCTTGGACCATGGTTCAAGATGTGGCTTAATTCACACTCTCATTCAATCAAATTAAAATTGAATTTCACAATTCCAAGCCATATTAATTAGATTTGAAATCCCGACTACTTCTATGGTTAATTGGATTGTTCTGTTTTTGCATGCACATGTAAAATTTTTGTCAAATGAATATCTAAATTTTCAAGAGACTGAAAATGAGCATACTATTTATATTAGAACCACTCACAGATTGTTTTTTGGTAAAGGTAATCTCTAAAACACGTTTCCACCGAATTTTATTAAGAATATATGAGATTATATTTCTCTTAATAGAAGGTTTCCAATTTTTTTTTTCATGAGAATCTATTTCTTGTACTGATATAATTAAGTTGAATTTTTGTTTATCCATCAATAGCTAGACTTAAATTGATAAAATAAAAAATAAAAAAAATCACTTGGCTTAAGATGAATAGATCTCAAAAAGAAAACTCATTAATTATTATCAAAGAACATAATTGAGCTTTATGAATACATTGATGGCAATTTGCCAAAGGACTCATGATCAAAGTACAAAAATTCTCACAACCACCCTAAATCCACGGATTCAAACTCAAAAGACCCATTAATAAATTAGACTCTCATTTATAATTTGTTGATCTTATATATTATATATATATATATGATCATGCATGATCGCTTGGGCCGCAACTGGTGCTGTTAATATTGTTGAAGAATTTTTCATGCAAGGCAATACTAGTGCAATGCTTCCATAACCGAAGTTGAAACCACTCTTTTCGAGCCAAACACAACCTTACAGCTTCTTTAAAACGAAGCAAAGAGATGATGAGGATCACAACTTCTACTGGAAGCTTTGAGAATTTTTCTTCATCCATAGCCAGTTCTTAAAGATAACCTCATTTATAATTTGCGCTGACTCAACTAGATATAAATGAATGGGCCATTTGAGAGAGAGAGAGAGAGAGAGAGAGAGAGAGAGAGAGAGTTGAAATAGGCATTTTGAGAAAGGTGCTCACCATTACCATCAATTTCAATGGTACTCAAGAATATATTATAAGCTAATATATATATAGTATAGTAGGCCAACCAAATGAAGGATGGTTTTTTCTCCCTAAATGGTTACAAGTGTACATGTGGGCCATGTTTTCCGGTTTCATGTTTTCCTTATGAGGTTATGGTAATTAATTGGCCTAGTGGAATTTTTTCGTTTCGTTTGACCTAAAATATTTTCATTTATCAAGTTATGATTGACTAATCTCATGTAAACTATTATAAACATAGTGTACAAGTTTAATGCTATGCAAAAATATATATTTTACTAGAATAATTTTTACTTAAATAAAAAAATAAAATTCATGCAATTACAATTGCAATTGAAAACATGATGACCCCGATTGTGGACAAGGCCAAAAACAACTAGTGAGCGAGACTCTGATGCATGACTTTCTTTTTTTGACTAATCATTCATATCAAAGATCATTACATGGAGTTAGACATAGAATTTTGTTGCCCTAGCTACATAATTCACTGACCAAAGAGATGAATAAGCAAGCTTTGCTTCGCGTCACTCTCATGAGAGTCTTCAATACAAGATCAGAGAGGATGCCACTAGGCTACAAGGCCATTGGCGATGCAGGACTTTCTTTAACTTTGAGAGTTTGAGACAATTGCTCTGTTAAGAAACATCTTTGTAAATGATTCATTGAAAAGTAATTTGTGCAATTAAGATTATCTTCAATCATTTTCCTATACTTTTTTTATACTTGAGGACAAATTTGACGAAAAAGTCAAATTTGGGAGGAGCTTTCCACTAGTTAAGTCTATTTTCCTCATGTTGGAGAAAACTTTAGGGGAAAATGCTCTACGATCATGCTTTTCCTTAAATCTATTTACAAATTAAATATCATCTTTAACTAAAATTTTCTCGAAAAAATATAAGAATCTAATAGTTAAAAATACACATATTATAGTGTGCATTAGGTCTATACCATTGGATGAGTTTCATACACACATCAATATTAAAACACTCACACCAATAATATAGGCACAATAAATTCTCATACACAAATAATTTTTTTCTACATTAAAAATGCCATAACTTAAAATTCAAAATTTAATAAATATTTAATGTTTAAAATTTACTAATCAAGATCAATTAAACAAGATCCATCATAACTATATAATTATGTAAAAAAAACCAAGAAAATTTATTTAGTAACATTTAAGGACGTACTTTTATATTTTCGTATATTATTGATCATCTCAATATGTCATTTTTAGGAGTGTTCATGGTATATCGGTCCAATTTTTGGACTATTTTCAAGTCATTCTGACAGATGTGGTTGGATTATTTTCACATCTGACATTGAGTTTAATTTGTTAAAAAATAATTTGACAGGATCAAAATATGTTAAAAGATTCTTTAAAAAATTTAAAATAAGTCGATCCATTTTGATCTACTTTTAGTTTTTCCAGCATAAAGATATATCAAACCTACGTTTCGGTTGTTCAAAACTTTAGATTAGACTAGACAATGAGTTCAAAATAGGCTGAATGATATTTGTCGATTTAGATTTGTCACACGTTATTCTTTTTTATTTTATTATTAAATCTTATTTATTTTACTGTGTCGGATGGCACGAGTATACCCTATTATAAAAATAAGGTCATTTCAAAAAAAGTCATCGAAATTTGCTTTGGAAGATCATTTGACTAACCGAGTACCCTAAATTAATTAATATATCCACTTTAATATTTAGTAGTAAACAATAAAACAATAAAAGTAAAGGTAAAGGTAAGGGTAATAAACATTAGAAGTTAAAACAACCAAACTCCTTCTCCATCATCATCATCGTAGGTCTCCATCGTAAATCCCCCCTCCCATCCGTGCGAGTTGTTTCGGCCACTTTTCGCAGGTTTACTGAAAAGTGATTTTCCTTCGGGCATTACTTCTCATGCATTGTTCTCCTCTTGTTAATTACTCAATTAACTATTTCTTTCACTAATTATTCAAGTTGGCAATCTCTAAACTTTTTCATTTCTTGCCTTCATTATGATGCACGAAGCAGCAAATTCTGGTAAACATGAAAAAGTGAAAAGATTGAGTGCTTAAATTAAGAAAAGAGAGTTTGAAATTCTCAGCTCATTGTATAATGTTTATGAGATCGGAATTGACGAGTTCTTAAGGAAATAGTGAAGTAGACCGTAGTTTCATAGGATTCGTAGCGGCAAATAAAAGTCACAATACACGTCTAATGATTAGTGATTCTCTCACTGCATTTGAAGATTGAGATGTAAATTAATAGATATTGAAGTAATTCATAATTTTTTCTAAATTTTTAATTTTGCAGTGACCCACTTCATTGGAAATGCATCTTGTTTTTCATGGGTTCGTTTCTTGACAAAAGAGGATTCAAGTTTTTATCTCGGAATTTTGATTGATTTATTATCTTGCTTGTAAGTGTTTTTTATTAAAAGAAAAACCTTGCAAGAAATTAGGAAGTTAGATGAATAAGGAAACATATTTTAAAAAGAATCCAGTCTAAAAATTAATTTATAGAATAAAAAATATCATAATTTCAAGAATTCGCAAATAAATCACCCATACGGAAGGGATTGAACTAGCTCTAATGTCTCGTTTGGTTCACGGAAGGGAAATCAATTCCCTTATCTTTCCCGTGGATGTAGGAAACTAAATTTTCTGTCAAATTTCCTTTCTTGTGTTTGGTAAACCATGGAAAGTATTTAGGTAAGAGTATTATTGTCTAAAATTTGTGTAATAAATGCTTGAAAATCACATGGAAAAATCAATCCCATGTGTTTTGGGAGGAATGATTTTACCCCCTACTTTCCCCTCTCTCGGGAAAGTGTTTCCGGAATTTGTACTTACCAAACAAAGGAAAGGAACGACTTTCCTTTCCCGAGTACTAAAATCCGTAAACCAAACGAGGCCTAAATGTGAGTCATTCTATTAAGATATAAAAGCACATGCTAATTGCTCTAATGACTTCTCAACTGAGAATCATTTCAAACATGTCAGACAAGTATCTTCAGTTGATCGACATCACCTGATCTCTATCTTTATGGATTCAAAATTCATTTATTTTTAGCATCTAAGTTGTAAGTAGCTAGAATATTTCAAAATCATTTTTTCATTTAATTTTCTTTTGCATGAGACATTTTTTGATCCACAATACTGTTGAAAATATGAATTGCAGAAATGTAAAATTAAAGATGGAGAGAGAGTACACCGGGTTGAGTCGCGGACTAGGTCGTTCTCTTTAAAACGTTTCGCAGCTCTGCTCGAAATTGTGCTAGCAGTTCGTTTTTCGCTACGCCGTCCCCAGGATAAAACAACCCAGATACTCTCATGTACGATCGACGTGCAACACCGTTGATCGTTCGACAATTACTCTAAAGTTTGTGCTCGGAATCGGTAAATCTTTTTGATCTCTATCTTTCGGTTTCTCCCTATTGAAGAAGATTTCGATTAATTGAAATTTTTTTTTCTCAGTATATCTAGAAAAAATTAAAACGGTAGGAAGATAATTAAAAAATCCGTTTTGTTGGAAAATTACACGGAGACGTGGAGAGAAAAGTGGGAGCAGTTCGGAAGTGGTTTGACCACATTTGAAATTTAAAAAATTAATTTCGAAATAAATTTTATTTAACAGATAAATTTTTTCTAAAACCATTTTATATAAAAAATTTATACATAGCACAATAATACAACCCAAAGGGCTCAAGCCCTTAAGCAAATTTTTCCATATAAAAACCCATGAAAGGTTTTTTCTTTCTCCTATGTGGGACTTGGGAAAAAATCTAACTTTGCCTTGTCTAAGTTTTTTCTCAAATACACACTTGCTCCAACACAATACTAATGTCATTGAATGCACTCGTCATAGCAAATTAATGTGCTATTTCAACTCCCCTAATTTTCAAGTTAGAACATTTAACTCAAAATTAATTCAAAATATTTGAAAAGGCTTTATGACTTTACATCTGTGATGCAAAGGAGTAATAAGAATGATAATAACGAAAATCAATTTCAATGATTTTTTTTATTTTTTTTTAAACCGCTAATTTCAATGAGTTGAGACTTGAGAGGCTACAACTCTAGTATAAATTGTTGCAAAATTAATTATTCTACCTCGAAATTGCTAGCGTAAATTAACCCAGCCCCTTAAAGCTAATTTTAGTGCTTAAATTTTCTACTAACTGGAGTTGAAGAAAACCAATTCATCCGTCGGCACGAATCCCACCCCCGTATTTGGAAGCCATATATCATTAAATTCGTTTGTCGCTGTCATTATTGCACCTCTATTATTAATAAAGAATTTGATATTAGGTCAATATAAATCGAGTATACCATTTTACTTTAGGTAGTGATAACATGTGATCTTAGGACACATGTTAAAGATCTTAAATATAAAAATAATAAAAGTCTAACATGCATTTAATGCTGCATTGATATTCATGCAAGCTATAATTTCTTTTATATTTAAGTCTTTAACATGTGCTCTAAGAGCACATGTTATCATTACCCTTTTACATTATTATGAATATAAGAATAATGTCAACTAAAATACAAAGTCAGCTCCTCTCCCAAACTCTGTTGTTTGAACGGTATGATCTAGAAAATCTAAAATTCTTCATGTGTAACTTTTTTCTTTTTTTTTGAGATAGAATTATTCATAGTTAATTGAACCACTTATTATCTTCTTATTTTTAATACATGAAATTACATATATGTGATTATCGCCGAAAAATGAACAAAAACATAAGCAAGTAACAATTCGTGACCTCAGATTTGACATCAATATAATGAGATATTGTGGCCGAAGTTTCACAAGAACATTGGGCCTTCTATTCTGAAATGAGTGATTTAGGGCTTGTTTGGTTAATATTTCTAGATAAGTTTTTAAAAATTTGGTGTTTGGTTGAATGTTTTGAGTTAGAATTTTTATGCTAAAAAGTGATTTTTTGTTTGACTTTTTTTCGATGAAAAAAAATGCAAAAAAATAAAAAATGTCACAATGGATTATTTTATAGTTCGATGAATAGGTTTTAAATATAATTTTTTATTATTTTTTGATTTTTGAATTTAAAGTTATGGCTTTTAAAAAAAAATTTAGAGAGAGAAAGTTATGAAATTGGGAAGTTAAATTTGGTTTTGAGTTGTGTTTTTAGAGAAAAAAAAAGAAGAGAGCAACCAAACAAGCCCTTAATTTCTATTCGTGATTTCTTGTAATTAATATGTGTTATTAAGTTAACTTATGTTATTTGTTAAATTAATCTGTGAACGTACATAGACTTATAAAAAAAATATTGATTTAACTTTTATAAAATTATTTTTTTAATAATTTAATATTAAAATATCCATTAAATTAATAAGTATATTCATTTTAATTAAGTAAATAAAAATATTATATTCTAAAAAGTTAAAGTAAAACTAGAGTTAGTAAAGGTGAAAAGTAAAAAAAGTAAACAACCTCCTCCGTCACTTCATTTTATTGCTCTCCATTTCCGCCCAACAGTTTCCGGACCAACCTTTTTTGGCAGGACTTCATTTTCTAACTCTGTTGAAGTTTGTAATGTTGTAATCGGAATTAAAATTTTCTACTGTTCAATTTTCTTATTATATAGATCTTATCAAGACGATGCATTAATTTTTGATCTGACATTATATATTAAGTTAAGTTCTGTTGAGGTTTGTAATGTTATAACCGAAATTAAGTTTTTCTACAAGACAATTTTCGTATTATACAAATCTTACGAAAACAACATGTTAGTTTCGGATCCAATATTAAATATTAAGTTAGGTCGGTTCTGTTGAAATTTTAATGTTATATCCGAAATCAAGTTTTTTTACCATATTTCAAATAAGAATATAATTTCAAATATAAATTCATAAAGAAAACAAAATTACATGGAACACAACATTAAACGTTCAGTCTTTATTCTATTAGAGGATTGCGATAGAAATAAATAATGCTCAACACTAATTCATAGTTTTTTTCTCAGCTTTCAATGTCGCGTTAATCCATTTTATTGTAGAAATCTTTTTCGTGTTGCAAAATATTATTCGATTATCTCATTGGCAAAAGATCTTTCATTATTGTACGTCTAAATTGATATATTGATCAAACTACTCATAAGTTAATCTAGTGTTTTTAATAAAAGATTTAAAAAAAAAACCCTTAAAGAAAAATAGGAAATAAATTAATATAAAGTAAATTTTGATTAGGCATATAAATTAAAACTCAAAAAGGCAATTATAAATTAATTTTAATTAGTAGATATATTTCTCAATTTTTAAAAGAGTAATATTATAAAAATTTGTACAAAAATTTCATATAAATTAAAGGTAAATTAATTGTAAGAAAATCACCCTTCTCAAATATGAACCGTCAATTAAGATATTCTTAACTGTCATGCTCAGCCCATGAAAAGCAACTTCCTAGTAGAGAAATCTGCCAAAAGATTACCACGCCAGCTCCTGTGGGACGTATGACACCCCATTGTACAGGTTTTTCTTTCTTTCCTTTATTTTTTTTTCTCTTAGAAAGTTTTATTAAAAAAAAATAAAAAATTACCACAATCCCAGATACACTCAAATCTAAGATTTCTTAGGTCCGGATGTACACCTTTACCAACCAACTTTACCTACTCTCGCTCAGTGTATATGCGGTTGAAATCACAATTATGTAATTAAAGTGTATCAATTTTATTCAAAAGGGAAATATCTCAAATTAAAGGTTATATTACGTTAAATAATATTTAAAATGGCCACAATAATTAAGAACTGCTCAAAAGTTAACATTTTAACAAAATAGTATATAATTCCATCCTAATCAAGTGGCAAGTTGGATTGCTAGATATGTGAGAACTTGTTGAGATTGGGATTTTAATCTTTGCAATCCTTCCCTAAACTCTTGGCTTTGGGGGTGAATGATTTTCTTCATCTTTCTTAATTTTATTTGTTTCCCACTTTATTAGCGGGTTGTTTAATGTCAAAAAAAATAAAATTCCTAATCAGTGATAAAATTTTTACAATTATCGTAAGGTTGCAATGATGTTAAATATGTAATAACTAAATTTAAGAAGTTCTAAAAGAATGAAATGTTATTTTTAAGAGTTAAAGAGTAGTGCCTTTAAAACATAATGTACCACATGTTAATTGCATTATTTACCCGTTATATATAAGAAAACAATTGTCTCTGTAGTCTGCACAAATTCAAAAAATTGAAAGAAAAAAAAAAAGGAAAAAGAAAGAGGGAGAGAAAGATATTGAAGATGACAAGCGTGAGTTGCCATAAGGTTGGTATGAATTATAATTCGAATGGGACAGCAACGATGGCCATACAAGTTGTACTGTAGGAACCCTGTATGAGAAGACAGTTTTGATCTTATTATAATAAGAGCCACTCACCTTGCAAATATATACGAGAATTAATGACAAGCTTGATCGTGTTACCTATTCTCCCCTGAATTATTATAACAAATTTTCAACGATTGATATCCAACGTATATGTTTTTATTTTTTTGAAATATTCTCTATTTTTTTTTTGAGTACATAATCAAGGTATCAAATTTTACGGCAGAAAATAAATCATATTGAACATTAATTGCATTAAAGTTACTGCAACTACAAAAATTTGAGACAGAGAGTAACATTGTGAAGCTACTTCACCTATTTTTAATTGATTTCAGTTGAATGTTTTGACCCAATATAAGATTAGAGCAAACTTATTAACTTATTTCATTTGCATGTTATGCGCTATATTACATCTCATTCACTATATAATGCAGGAACATTATATATATTTATACTTTACGCGCAACCTAATATAATTCTAATAATTGACATTGCTAGCATTTTTATGTACTCTATGCGCAACTTAACATAATTTTAATAACTGACATTGTTAACATGTTCATCAATTAAAAAGACATACAATAATATCAATAAATAGTAAACTTAATTAGTGCCAAATGACTTTTCTATCATATGTACATGAAAATGACAAACATGAAAGATGTGTACAGCAATTCCAACGATTGATATTGCACTCCTGAATTGAACGAAAGATATTTTGTTTCTAAGATTGAAAGTTTCACGGCTGGAATCACTCGAACGACACAGATGTGCTTGTGTCCAAACACCGGGCTAGGCTATCAATTATTGAGTTGGTGAGACTCAGAGAGTGACTGATTTGAAAGAGAAAACTAGTCTTATGATTAAAACATGCTCAATTAATGGTAATCTGGAACATAGCTCCGTTTGATAATAATATATATATATATAAATAGTTGATTTTTGCAAAAAGTTAGAAAATAAGTTGAGATATGCAGGTATTTTTTTACTTTGTGACTTTTTTCATAGAGAAATTTTCTTTGGTAATTGAGAAATAAAATTTTTCAACAAAAAATTATGAAAGATAGAGAATATATACTCATAAAATGAGTATAAAATGGAGAGTATCTTATTACATGTATCAACTTATTTTTCAACTTATTTTCAAATTAAGTGTTTTTTTTCCTTTTCCATGTTGTTATCAAACGGAACCTTAAAGTCAGAACATTTCTAATAGGACTGTGTAAAATTATTGTGTAATTCTTACATGGCAAGTGAGTTTTACACAAAAAATTTACACATATCTGTTTATGCTTCAACAGCCAATATTAATATTCTTGTATAACAATAAGTAGTCTAATAAAAAACAATCACCCGAAGAGCACGAAACTATACAAATGAGGAGAGAAAATGAGTAGGTGGAGAGAGAATGTAAGTAGTGTGATTGACTTAATAAACAGAGATAATGAATATGTGGAAAGAGAATTATACTTGTCTGTGTAAATTAGATGTACAAAACACACAACTATCATATACAAGAACTTAGTTAGCATTGGTTTTACACAATTATTAAAGCAACAAAATATTTACATTATGAATAAATTTTACATAATACCGTGAGTTGTTTATTTTTATACATCTCCATTAAAGATGCTCTTAGTCAATATTTATATTAGTGCGCTACATCCGCAAATCTCTACCGTACGTTTACTATAATTATTATAAGCGTGCATAGTTTATTTAAGTTTACATAATTTTGTTAGACTTGCAGTTGTTTCACTTTATAAACTGAACTTCTATTAAATAACGAAGAATTTAATGCTAGAAATTTGGGATGAGTTTTAACTACTTGTGTTAAAATATCCACCAACTGAAATTACTTATTTAACTAGTTACAAACTTTTGCAATACACAGGATGACAGTTAAATTTTTATTAAAAAATATATTAAATAAAAAAATATAATTATAAATCTATGTAAAATAGTTCTAATTATACAATGAAATACAAAATTAATCGAAATAATAAAAATATTGAATACCCAAAATAATATATATAAATTGATGCATTTTTGCTAAAAAAAATGATGCAATTTGTACTTAAAAAATTTATTTGAAAAAAAAACATTACATAGTTCAATAAATAGGGCCACTTCTTCTTCCTCCTTCCATAATACTAATATATATATATATATATATATATATATATTAAGTATAGATGTAAATATGGAAATAAAAGAGTTAAAAGAGAAATAAATAAAGGCTTGATAATAAAAAACAACTATACGATAATAATAATAATAATAATAATAATAATAATAATAATAATAATAATAATAATAATAATAATAAAATAGAGGAAGTAACTCTATTAATGATATCATTTATTATTATAATAAAAAAGCCATGTGGTGCTTAATATATATATATTAAGTATAGATATAAAAATGAAAATGAAAGAGTTAAAAAAGAAGTAAATAAAGGTTTGGTAATAAAAAATATTTATTACTATAATTATTACACTTTTTTTATTTTACTTATTATAATAATAATAATAATAAATGATATTTTTAATGGAGGTATTTTCTTCATTTTATTATTATAGTATAGATAATAAGCATTGCAAGTCAACTAGGAACTCGAGATCGGCTTAATGATTGAAGAGCAAAAGAGGCAATGTTATTACCTCAAGCTCAAAGGGTCACCGTTCAAATCTCCACAGCCCTCCCCCGCTTCTGAATCACAGAGCTCTCTACCTTGAGAAAAATAAATTAAAATATAAAAATTAAATAATCTAATTTTTTATTATAAAGTACAACATCAAAATATAATAATAAAATTAAAACAGAGGGAGGCTTGTATTGTACAATGAAAATTAAAGTTCTCTGCTGTAATTGGAGACAAAACTTCAAATTCTTTTGAATATATATATATATATATATCCACTTGTAATTCGTAAGGCAGTGCAATTGGGTTGCCTTCTGCGACTTGCCTATAAACACCTCATTCCCAACAGCCGTTCACTGCTTCGAGAGTTCGGTCTTTATTTGTTCTTCACTTTTTTTTTTTTTCAGTCTCTCACTTGATTTCTCCGCTTCGTATTAGATCTGCTTGTGAATTGAGATTGTCGCTGGCACATTTACAAAAAATCTAACACAAAATATTTTGTTAAATAAATCGATCCTCACAAAAATTCAATAGTAAAGAAGCTAGCCTGTAGGCCAATCCTTGTGATTTATATGTTCTTCACTTTTGTAATTAAAATTCTCATTTTAATTTTTACATGAAAAATATCAATTTGTAACATGATAATAGTAAAAAATAAACTTATTCTCCTTGTCCTACTATTTATTTTTAAAATGTTTCAAATTAAGAGTTCATTTTCATTTTCAAAACATAATTACTACATACCAAACATTGCATCATTGTGACAGCCGATATATATATATATATATGATTTTTTTTAATTCTAAATCACTTATTATGATAAAATTAGTGTATTTTTAGAAAATGAAAAATCAATCATGGACTATTAATTAGGGGGAAACGGAGTATATGCTATTATATTTTTAAATATGAAGTAAATTAATGATATGGTTTACAGCATGTTAGATTAGAACTTTTAATTAACTAGTTCCAAATCGTAAAATTTATTACAAATAAAAATAACACCCAACTGCTTATAATTTGGATTTCCAAGAGAATGCTGACTCTTAATTTGGACAGGAACTATATATATGGCTATAAAAAGGAGAGAGGTGTATACATAATATACCATCATTCCATTCCATTCCATTGTAAGAATTTAGTAGCACTACATCTTACAATATAGTGTCCACAACCAACAACTTCACAACATGGCATTCTCTGCTAAGCAATCCTATGCAAATTCAACACTTTCTCATCACTTACAACAAAAATTCTTCTCTTCGTCTATCTCTCAACTCTCATCCTTTCCCATTAACCTTTCTTTCAAAAAATCCAACTTTCCAAATCTTTCATCCCAAAAACCTCTCTACATCTCCTCTCTAAGAGACTTCAAATTTTTCGATGATTCAAAAGATTTGAACCCTCAACAGCCATTGATCCAATGCAATGCCTACGAAGCCCATCGATCAAAACCGTTAGAAATTAACATCAACTTTGATGAACAGGCACAAGCAGCCGTGTCTCAAAAGCTTAAAATTGGAGTCTACTTTGCAACATGGTGGGCATTAAATGTTATCTTCAATATCTACAACAAGAAGGTCCTCAATGCCTTTCCTTTCCCTTGGCTCACTTCAACTCTTTCACTTGCGGCCGGGTCTTTAATGATGCTTATCTCTTGGGCTTTTAAGATTGTTGAAGCGCCAGAAACTGATTCCGAGTTTTGGAAGACTCTATTACCGGTAAGTGCATGTAGAGTATGATGACTTTAAATTTAGTGGTTCTTAGAGCATCCACAGCCTCCCAAATCTGTAAGATAACTAGGATAATTTTGTCTTCTCCTTTAGTCTCCTTATACTACTTGCCATGCATAACTGATACTGCCTTGGATGGTCTTAATAGTTTTTGTTTCTGTTAATTAATGTTGTTAAAACTGGGTGTTTTGTTAATGCTTTTAATTAGGTTGCTGTGGCGCATACAATTGGGCATGTGGCTGCAACTGTGAGCATGTCAAAGGTTACTGTTTCATTTACTCATATTATCAAGAGTGGTGAGCCTGCTTTTAGCGTTTTGGTTTCAAGATTTTTGCTAGGTGACGCTTTTCCTGTACCCGTTTACCTGTCGCTCTTGCCGATTATTGGAGGCTGTGGTCTTGCTGCTGTTACTGAGCTCAATTTCAACATAATCGGTAAGCAAAAAAAACTCGTTGCAACTTTCTCATTCCGAATTCTACTTTCAAGTTCCTAATGTTCCTGACGCAGTTAATTAACTAGTAAATCATAATTTGACAGTGAAAATTGACCCTGTTGATTTAATTTGTCCAAAATGTATTTGCCTAGTGTTATTAGTAATAGTTGTATTGTTTTTAGTAGACCTACACGTACTGTAGTACTGCATACGTACTGAACAAATCAGCAGTGTCAGTTTTTACTTTGTTTATAAGTAGTTGAGGTAACTGATCGATATATATGATAAATTTGTTGTTGCTCTTTAAATTAATTACAAACAGGGTTTATGGGAGCAATGATATCGAACTTGGCATTTGTGTTTCGGAACATATTTTCAAAGAGAGGGATGAACAAAGGGAAGGCTGTGGGTGGGATGAACTACTATGCTTGCCTCTCTATGTTATCTCTTTTGATTCTTACCCCTTTTGCCCTTGCGGTGGAGGGCCCACAGATGTGGGCTATTGGCTGGCGAAGAGCAACTTCTCAGATTGGGCCAAACTTCATATGGTAATATTATTCACACACTACATTAACAACTTCATATTTGTTTATCGCTACCCACATATATAAATATGTTGTCTAAATAATTATTTCTTTATTAATACTTTAAGAAATTATACTGTATGTTTTTAAAGTTGAACATTATACTAATTAATTAAAGTATGTCATGCGTGAATTTGTTGCACAACCTGCAGGTGGGTGGCAGCACAGAGTGTATTCTATCATCTATATAATCAAGTATCATACATGTCCTTAAATGAGATATCCCCATTAACATTTAGTATTGGGAATACTATGAAAAGGATTTTTGTTATTGTTGCCTCCATCATCATCTTTCGCACCCCTCTCCAACCTGTCAATGCCCTTGGAGCAGCCATTGCAATTTTTGGAACTTTCCTCTACTCACAGGTATACATATACATATGAATTTTAACCCTCTCCATATCAGAATGTATTATTTATTAGTTACAGAAAATTAACATCGAGTGTCACCATTATATAATATCATGGGTGGACCCACGATTAATTTTTTTTCCAAGAATTGGCTAATGTCTACACTTAGATTCAGCTAGAATTTGGCCTTTGCTCTCAGTAAATTTTATTTTTATTTTTATCTTTATGCAGGCAAAGCAGTAAAACCTGGAAGCTAGCGAACTGGAGCAATTTAATTCATTCATTTGGCATTTGGCAAGGCCGGCCTGATAATTAATTTCAGTAGTTAAGCAGAGTGTTATCTCTTTATCAGTTTGATTTATGTATTATATATGTTATGTTTTTTCTGTAAATTAAAGATATAGTATACATAGGAATTAATTAATTGAGTAACGTTTTATATCATTTTCATAAAACAGAGTTTGAGTTAGATCTGTACGTACGTGGTTCGAAAAGGGAGTAGGGCATCTATGGTTAATCTGTGCTTTTTAAATGCTAAATAGTGTTTTCCGTTGTAGCGTTTTTTCTATTAATAAGAAAATGCCAAATTTATATAATTTCTCTCGTGGTTGATTGTATTAATTCACATAAAATCAGTTTTAAGGGTACAACTTAAGAATAAATATATATATATATATCAAATGAAGAGTAAGCTAGAAATTTTAAGAGACCATCACACCAACTAACAAATAACTCATTACATAAGAACGTATATCAAATGAAAAGCAAGAAATTACATAAAGAATAGCAGAGAAATATTATGGTCTCCTGGGTACGTATGATGCTCTATTGCATAACATAGAGAATTTGACATCATAAAGAAAGAAGAGAATATACGTGAAGGCTTCGTGTTATTGCTGTGTATTCTGCACTATTTATACAAATCATATGAGCCATATGGTTACAACATATAAGGATAATAATAAGAATAAATAAGTTATGATAAGAGTAATCTCTTAATTTAAATTCAAATGTGAACTATCCGCCTGCAAGCGAAAATGGTCGACCACGTTGAGCTTGGATTGCAGGTGGAGAAACCGGGTAGAACTTAATGCTTTGGTGAAGATATCAGCTGTTTGATCTTTCGTAGAAATAAACCAAACTTCCAAGGATTTACGAGCAACCTTTTCTCTGACAAAGTGATAATCAATTTCTACGTGTTTCGTCCTAGCATGTGTTAACTTGATTAACTTGATGAGATATATGAGAGAAATATATATGTTATTTATATTAATCATTCATAATACATAGAGACCTTTTATATATAGGGCTGGAGGAAATATGAAAGGAATAAAAGTCAACAATTATACACAATATTCTATACACAATATTCTCTAACACCCCCCCTCAAACTTAAGGTGGTAAATGAGAAACCAGCTTAAGTTTGGAAACAAGATCATGGAAGCGGCCAGGCGAATGAATTTTGGTGAAGAGATCGGCAGGCTGATATGCAGAGGCAATAAATAGGAGGCGAACTGCATTGCTGGTGACATGCTGACGAACAAAATGGCAATCAATCTCAATATGCTTTATTCGTTCATGAAAAATATCATTGTGAGCAATCTGAATGGCGCTTCTGTTATCACAACCAAGTGTAGTTGGAAGGTGTTGAGAGACTCCCATGTCTGAGAGTAGCCAACGAAGCCAGATAAGTTCTTGAGTGGTGTTAGCGAGAGCACGATATTCTGCTTCTGTACTAGAGCGAGAGACTAAGGATTGCTTCTTACTACGCCAAGATATAAGGGAGTCTCCCAAGAAAATACAGTACCCTGTAGTTGAACGCCTATCAATTGGATCTCCTGCCCAGTCAAAATCAAAGTAGGCATGTAATTCCAAAGAAAATGTGGATGAAAAATGAAGGCCGTGGAATAAGGTGCCTTTGATGTAACGGAGAATGCGAAGGACAGCTGCATAATGAGTAGAACGTGGAGCGGACATGAACTGACTGACAATGTGGATAGCGTGAGCAATATCTGGACGAGTGACGGTGAGATATACCAAACTACCAACTATCTGACGATATAATGTAGCATCACTGAGGAGAGAACCATCGAGAGGAGTAAGCCGGAGATTCATTTCTAATGGTGTAGGAGCAATTTTAGAGTCGGTGAGGCCGGCACGAGTAAGAATATCAGAAGCATACTTAGCTTGAGAGAGATAATAACCAGCTGAATCAGATAAAATTTCAAGCCCCAAAAAGTAATTTAGGTGATCAAAGTCCTTCATCTCAAAATGACGACTTAGAGATTGTTTAAGTTCAATAATTCCGGAAGCATCATCCCCGGTAATGATCATGTCATCCACATAAAGTATAAGAAGCGTGATACCGATCGGTGTTTTTCTGACAAATAGCCCATAATCATAAGGACTAGAGGTAAAGCCCAATTTGTGAACTGTGGAACTGAATTTCTCAAACCAGGCACGAGGAGCTTGCTTGAGACCATATAAGGCATGGCGAAGCTTGTAAACGTGAGTTGTGGAATGAGGAAGCCCTGGGGGAGGTTTCATGTAAACTTCCTCAGAAATATCACCATTGAGAAATGCATTTTTCACATCCATTTGAAATAGCTCCCATTTTTTGACAGCTGCAACAGCAATAAGACTTCGAACGGAGGTTAAGCGAGCAACAGGAGCAAAGGTTTGCTCGTAATTGATTCCATATTCTTGATTAAAAATTTTTGCTACAAGTCAGGCTTTGTATCTATCAATAGACACATCAGATTTGGTTTTGATTTTATATACCCATTTACATCCAACTGCTGTCTTTCCTGGTGGGAGGGAGACCAATTCCTAAGTTTTGGCTTTCTCTAAAGCTTGCAATTCTTCATACATAGCTTGCTGCCACAACGGGTTAGAACTAGCCTCTTTATAAGTAGATGGTTCATGATGCGATAAGATGGTGGAATAGCAATAGTAATCACGAAGATAATGAGGTAGTTGTCTTACCCGAGTAGACTGACGAGGATGGGGTGAGTGATTGTCATGATCGTCAGACAAAGTAACATTATCAGGATATTCCGTTGTTGGATCATCTGGTTGAGCAGTGGTGGTGGTAGATGGACCAGAATCTGTGGAAGATGTGAGAGATGGATTAGAAGTGGTCTCGGGAGGTATTATAGACAAGGTAGGAGGATAGAGATCAACAGTGGAACTAGTAAAGAATGGAAGAGGGTTATCGGTTGTGATATGAAATTTTAAAATTACTGAAAACATTTTGTGTTCCCAAAAAATGACATGACGCGACACATGAAGTCGTTTTGAAATAGGATCCCAACACCGGTAACCTTTATGTTCTATCCCATATCCCAAGAAGCAACATAGTCGGGAGCGAGGTTCAAGTTTAGAATGTTCATGAGGTTGGAGCAGAACAAAACAGGCAGATCCAAAAACTTTAAGAAGATTATAGTTTGGTGGACTGCCGTAGAGTCTTTCATAGGGTGATTAGTTTTTGAAGGCAGGAATAGGATGACGATTAATGGTGTACACTGCAGTAAGGACTGCTTCGCCCCAAAATCGTTCGGGGCACTCGCTTGATATGAGAAGGGTGCGAACAGTGTCTAGAATATGACGATGTTTGCATTCAGCTCGACCATTTTGCTGAGATGTACCAGGACATGAGTATTAAGAAATGGTTCTTTGCTGACATAAGTATTTGAGAAAATTGGACTCTTTGTATTCCATAGCATTATCAGCACGAAATATTTTGATTGGTCAAGAAAATTGAATTTGAATCATTTGAGCAAAGTTGTAATATATTTGTGGAAATTCGGAACGATTTTTCATGAGATATATCCAGGTAAAACGAGTGTAATCATCTAGGAAAACAACAAAATACTTAGATCCTCCCATGGTGTTATGAGGAGAAGGTCCCCAAACATCAGAATGAATAAGGTCAAAAGGTGCAGAGGAAATAGAATCACTTTTATTAAAAGATAGTGCAGGTTGTTTTCCAAGTTGACATGACAAACACGAAATATCTCCTAACGTAACTGTACCTAATCTACCAGTAGAAATAAGAGATTTAAGGCGATCAATAGAGACATGACCTAACCGAGAGTGCCAAAGTTCTAGAGAAGAGGTGGAGAAAGCGGGAGTAGCTGAGAGGGTAGAGTTGATGATATCTGATGGTGTACGAAGGTGGACAAGCTCAAACATACGACCGAGTTTACGGCCTATCCCAATAATTTGCTTTGTCCGTGGATCCTGTACATGACAACCAGAAGAGGAAAAAACAACAGTTAAGCCAAGATCACAAAGTTGACCAACAGATATGAGATTAATAGTTAACTGAGGAATGTGAAAGGTAAATGAAAGAGATAAGTTATCTGTAGAGACTGATCCAGTGTGGGTGACATGTAATTGGGACCCATCAGCGGTTTTAATTGGAGAAACATGAGAGGTAGAATGTTTAGAAAGAAAGATTGTAGGATCGGGGGTCATGTGATTGCAGCAGCCAGAATCAAAATACCAAGAGTTACCTGTAGTAGCAGACATTGCATGAGAAGGGCCATATAAAACCTGTTTTAGTAATTCTGCGAGAGCATTATTAGGAACATATGGAGTTGAATTAGGTGATGGGTGGATGGCAGCGGCAGTGATAGAAATAGGTGAACGAATTTTGGTAAGATCCATGGGGTGTGGTTAGCTGAAGGTTGATTCTGGAAGTAACCGGATGATTTGAGATGAATTTGGTAGTAACCAGAAGGTTTTTTTTTTTTTTTTGGTAAGTATGAAAGGAATTTGAGAGTTTTGGTAAATATGGAAGAAATTGGGGGTGAATTTGGAAATAAAGGGAGGATTTGGGGGTCAATATGTGAAAATTTGGAGGTTGTGGGGTTAAAATAGAATTCACAAAAGGTTCTGGGGTCAAAATAAAATTTACAAAAAGATATGGGGTCAAAATGGAAATAATAGCTAATTTGGGCTAGGGATGACGTGGCGGCTGATGTGGCAAGTCAATGCTGACTGAGCACTGACATGGAATGGAGCTGACGTGGCAGTGGACCTGAAGAGGGTGCTGATGTGGCTGACAGGTGTCAGTCAATGCTGACGCAGTTGGTCAATGATGACGTGGCTTCCACTTTTTCTTTTTTTTAAATCAATTAAGGGACAGCTGCAATCAATCAAGGAAAAGTGCAGCCTCCTCCATACAATGAACCAAATATTAAATAGAAAATAAAAGAAAATATTTCTTTATTTCTCTTTTCTTTCTCGACAGCACTCCGCAGGTGCGCCGATCGTTGATCTGACTTTCTCCCGTGAGGCTTTGACTTGCGGTGGGAGCTCGGCGGAGGTGTGGAAGCTCGACGGCGAAATGACAGTGATACCTAGACGGTTGAGGCTGATAATGAGATCGGCGGTGAGATTGAGGTTACTGGCGAGTAGATCTTTGGTGGATTTGTTGGTAGCAGATTTGGATCTGATACAGTAGATGTGGTAGAATATATTGATGGATTTTTTTGACTGGATTTTGATTTGGATGCGTGGGTATGGATTGGTGAATGGAAGCAGTTGATTGCTTTAGATGGGAAGGGCAGTTGATTTTGATCCCTCTGATACCATGTTAACTTGATTAACTTGATGAGAGAGATGAGAGAAAGATATATGTTATTTATATTAATCATTCATAATACATAGAGACCCTTTATATATAGGGCTGGAGGAAATATGAAAGGAACAAAAGTCAACAATTATACACAATATTCTCTAACAGCATGAAAGACTGGGTTTGTGGTGAGGTAAACAGCTCCAAGATTGTCACACCATAATATTGGTGGAGTGGCTACTGGAAAACCAAGCTCGCAAAGAAGAAATTGTATCCAACAAACTTCGGCAGCGGCATTAGCTAAAGACTTGTACTCTCACTCGGTGCTCAACCGTGCAACAGTAGGTTGCTTCTTAGAGCTCCATGAGATGAGGTTGTTAGATTGGTTAGGGACATGAAGAATATATTTTAAATGAAAAAGACGCGAGGCTGTATGAATGGTAGACGGACCAGTACTAGAAATACGCAAACCTGTTCCGTCATCAACACGAACACAGTCATTACCATTATAATCAGTCCCGGTGGAGAGATTATTTAAATCATTTGTAACATGATGAGTGGCACCTGAGTCCAAAGGTTATTGGATGAAAAGGAAGGAATGGTTATGGATGGAGCAGTTGAAGAAAGAGACAGAGGAAGATGATTGGGAGGGGGCCATTGAAGGAGTCGTTGGACTTATACGCTCTGATACCAAATCATACGAGCCATATAGTTACAACAGATAATGACAGGAATAAGAATAAATAAGTTATGATAAGAGTAATATCTTAATCTAAATTCAAATGTGCACCATCTCTAACAGATATCATAAAAAGAACTAGCATGATACCTTGAAACCGTTTATTTTTAGTAGATGTAAGAACTATTTATGATGTAGTGTAAGCAGAAAACCACCAAGACTGCAAAACCCATGCACATAGGGATTACACATAACCTTTAAACCATACAAAAGTTAGCTCCCAACAAATAGTGCATCTAATGCAGCAACGGATAAACACACCTGCGGTAATAAAAAGTAAAGCCACCAGGAAATAGTATTAATATACGTGCAATTCCTCCGCAAGGATTAGGAGAAATGCTAACTCTTTACTTCGAATAATTTGAAAACAAAACTTACTACTAATGACTTGATTTAAACTCAAATGTAGACTAGTGCACAAGTTTGGCAAAATCCACAATAAGGGATGCGGCTGAATTCCAGCAACTACAGGCGATGGTTTACATGCTTTAGTGCTTAAGCAAAACACCCCTGTATCACGCAGATAAAACAGCCCTTTCACATGGTTATTGGTTGTAAAATAGATGCAATTCAACATGAATTTAGGAAAGTCCTCCGTTATAGATAAGACAGCCGTTGCAGAATAACTTATGAATATGGAACCACTGTCACCACCCTCCAAGTAGTCTTTCTCATCCCACCTCCTTCAACCAAAATCAAACTTGAATACCTTGAACCTCGCCGTTTCCCTCGTATACAACTCGTTGAAAACAATAATCTCACTACCATCAAAAGATCCCCACACCAATCAACCAATTATAGTCTGCTCCTTCGACCATGCGGGCCTAATGGAGTCCACTCCAGCTCTGGCTCCAGCACCATCTCCTGCTCGAGCAACAACTCAATCCACCAGCAGCGATGGCCCCAACTCCGGTCCCAACAACGGTTTCGAATCCAGCAAGGGCTCTGGCGGTGAAATACACACGGCCTTGGGTTCATTGTCACAATGGAAAACTTTGGATCCTCTAGTGCATAAAAGTGATCCTTAAAATATATAACGTCCACAAAAAAATCTGCTGCCATTAATGTCTTCCAAGTTGTATCTCGTGGTCTGCGCAAGGCCAACTTTACCTCTATAACTTCACTGCAAAATGCTTCTATACTGTAAATTGCAACGACGACGCACTTGGGATCGAAAGGCATGGAAGATAGCACAGCCTTGAGCAAGAAGGACTCTTTGAAGCTAAATCAATTCCATGTCAAGCTCTCAGAGGATCTTTTTTAAAGGTGGATGCAGGTGGAAGCTGAATCTGTACTTTGGCGAAGGGGAAAGTGGTCCATTCTTACCAACCAGCCATTACACGAGTTGGTAAAACAATCGGAAAGAGCTTCTCTAACCGTATACTGATCCGTTGGATAGAGTAGAGTTACTTGGTTCTTGATCTTGATCTTGGAGAAATCAAATAGGTCGTAAAATGCGCCATATCTGCTACTGTCTAGCAGCAGTAGTGGACAGAGAGACTTGTGGCTTATGGTGTTGACCACAGAGTGCCACTTCCTGCATACAGCTCTGATGCGAATATATATCTTAGACGCAAGAATATAATCTCCTGTAGGTCGTTGGGAAGGCCCGACCAGTCTGATTGTTGGGACACCACATCAGAGATGCCTTATCCACAGTGATTGAGCTCGACATGTTCAAAAAAAAAAAAATACTTTTAAGGCACCTTGTGGTGGTGTTTCTCTCTAATTTATAGATTTCTCCTCTGCCAAATAAACAACACTAGTAAGTAGTAATACTGAAAACCGGTAATAACAACTACCATCTAGAAAGAGTACAAAAATAAGTTTAAGCATAGAGATAGCCAAAGAAGGTGGATTTCCTTGTAGTAGATCTTCTTAGTTTTGTCTAATATACAATCAGAATTTCTCTCATAACTCATAAGAACCTTTTTCTTTTAAGTTTCGGATTTATTTTTTCTGTGTATGAAAGTCTAATCTTAATTTGAGATTAACCTCTCTCGAATTCTAACAAAATTAGAACCCAGATAGATAATTGTGTGTATGAACAAGGGAAAAACAAAATTATACATGCATACTGTTCTGATCTTCTCAAGATAACTTCGAGACCGCAATTGATCAATTGGAATAGTTTTGTAATTGAGGGATACCATTCTTGAAAAAAAGGTGTATATATATAAGATGGAATAGATAAGAGAGACGCAAATAATTAGCGGAAAGCCACCCCTAATCCACAAAGTCCAATTTCACTGAGGTTATGATATTAGCATTCTACAAAAAATATTCTAGCATTCCAAAATTATTATTAGTAAATGAAATAATAATGTTAAAAGATATACATCTTACCCTTATTTATAGAGGAACATTGATAATCCAGTCTTTAAATTTCGTACGAAAGAAAAACTTAGTGCTCAATATTCTTAAAGTGCAAGAAATTTCTATAACTAGGAAATTTCCTCTTTTGACTTATTTTTTTCTGAGTCAATATTCGAACACATAAATGCACACAATCAATTAACAGAATAATGTCGCAAACTGATACAAGTAAAATGCATGATTGTTATTAAAATTTTGACTGACTTCTTACACAGTTGAGTACTTGTTGGAGCTTAAGGTGATTGTTCAAGCTTAGGATTGAGGGAAGACACCCTTTTGAATCTATCTATTGATCTCGCGGTATACATAAAATGGTAACGTACCTAATTTTATTTTTCTTGTGGTCAATCGTGTTAATAAAACTTTTAGTTGCTGTTGATTAGGTCCATCTGTTACATTTTGTTAAAAAGCCTAACGAAAAACAAAAGTGCTTTTTTGAATTTACCTCCTATTTATAATACAAAATTAGAATTACTCCCTATTTTCATAATCATTTGGCATAATCCTCTACAATTTGACATACCTTTGACTCACTTAGAATATTTTGTATTATAATAATTTTGCCCCTTACTATTCATCTTCTTCAGAAAATCTATCACCATTACTTTCTCTTTCTAAACCTACAACAAATTCACCTATCTCTAAAACTTAACTACTAAAATTAAATATATTTCCTCCCTCTTTCTCCTCCGATCCAAATAAAAAAACCCATTAACAAAAAACTCAATCACTCTAATCAAATAAATACACCTATTCTCTTTCTCCTCCAATCCAAATTAGAAAAAGAAAGCCATTAACAAAGAGTGAAGTTGATGCTGTGTAGAGGATTCCTCCGTCACCACCGCCGGATCTAGCGGTAGAAGTAATGTTCGTTGCCGGATTGCCAGCAACACTGCAGTTGTTGATACAGAGGTTTAACAATTTTGTCTTTTCATTCTTCATCCTCTCACGCATTTTTTACAATAAAAGTTCATTACGACTTACGAATATAAAAAAATCAATGCGCATATAACCAAAATTAGAGACAGAAAGAGTGAGAAATTGTGGTTTGTGAGAAGTAAATTACGAACCCTGGTTTTGAGGCTGAAGATAAGGGAACATTTTAGTATCAGATTTCTATGAGTGTCTCATCGATTGCCTCTTCAATTCGCTTAAACCCGTTCAAACGTCATTTGTTGAATTTTCATGTTTTGCCCCGTCCCTCTCAAATTTATTTTGCTTTGTTCTTTATGTTACCGTGCTTGCCAGGAAATTGGGTAAAATACACTGTACCCCTTAAACTATAAAAATCGGCATTAAATTCCCTTTAAACTATTAGATGTTATCACTTAATTTTTAAAATTACATAAATATTTTTGTACAAAGTTTGAGAAAAAAAAAAGAAAAAAAAAAAAACCAAACCCTCCCCCTTCTCTCTCTCTTTTTATACTCAATAATTATAAGGGAAAAGCTATACATTCATCACTATCATCACCCATTTACACCATAACCATTAATCCAACTTTGACAACGGAACTCTCATAATCCATTATCTCTTTAGAAATATATATATATATATTTATAATAAAAGGCTATGATTTTTCAACTCCAAAAATGTATAAGAGGATAAAGAATTGTGTGGCTGAAACTTATGATTTTTTGAATGGTTAATAGTGCATTTGGTACGAGTTACGACCTAATATATATATATATATATATATATGTCGAATTATGTGATACCTAAATCTATCTCTGGAAATATGCATACTATGCTTATGTATGTATATATATAATTTATAAACACCTTAATATAATTTGTACGTATGTTAATATTTACAAATGAGAGTTATTGGTTAAAGATAATAAAAAATAAATAAATTGGAGTTTAGATTTAATGGATGGAAAGATTAAACGAAGTATATGTGTGTGTGTGTGTGTCTGTAGAGAGAGATATTGATCAATTTTTTTGTTTTATTTTTTATACTTTAAACATTTGTACAAGGGCAAATATGTTTTTTTCGGGGTTAAGTGACAACAACTAATAGTTTGTGAGTGTTTAGGTTGTGTTTGGTTTATGTTTTAAGTTGAGATTTTGAGTTAAGTTTTTGAAAAACGTGAAAGTAGGTTGAAAAGTGAATTTAGTTTTTGTTAGATTTTTTTTCAACTAATTCAAAAAAACTCAAAAAAAAGCTCAAAAAATAGTCACAATAGATCTTATTTTATAGATTTCGATGAGTAGGTTTTAAATATATATATTTTTTATCTAATTCTAATTTTTGGATTTAAAATTATGGTGTTTTAAAAATCTTATGAGAGAGAAAGTAAAGTAAAATAAATTTTGAAAAGTGTGACGTAAAATTGACTTTTAAGTAGAAAACTAAAAACATGAATTTTAAAACATGAACCAAATACCTCCTTAGTGTTGAATTTTTTTAAATTGGTGGGTAAAATGTCAAGTTGTGATAGTTTAGGGGATTTACTGTATTTTACCCTTTATTTTTATTTTTCTTTTCTTTTTCTCAAACTTTGTACAAATGCATTTATGTAATTTTGGGGGTTAAGTGATAACATTTAATAGTTTAAAGAGGTTTAATGTTGATTTTTTTAAATTATGGGGTAAAGTGTCAAATTATGATAGTTTAAGGGGATTTAGTGTATTTTATCACGGAAAATTTCATTTTGTGCTAGGAAATAACATTATTTGGGTTTCACGTAACACACTGATATTGTTTTTCATCATGGCCATTCATTGATGTAAATCCCCTCTCATCTTATTGTTTAATTTGGTTTATGTAAGGCCTCCTCCAATGTATGGGGTAATTTTGTAGGGTAAAAATCCAAATTTAACCTACACAATAAAGCAAAGCATGCAACGTATAGGGAAATTTTATTTTATTTTACCACACGACACAATGAATGTCGTGCGTGTGGCACGTCATCTGCTCCCCACAATGTAGTATAGACATGCAGTAACACTGCCACCTAAACCAACGAACACATGCAACGATTATTTTTAAAAAAAGGTAGGATTTTTAGGTTATCTATAATTCTCTCCCACAATTTCACTATATCACAAATATATCATTCATCTCATTATTCATATATATACACTTAATTTCATTCATTGTTCTCCTACAATTTTGAGCTATACCAGTTATTTTGGAGATAATGAAGGTATTATTTTATTTTTGTATTTTTTTAATTCATTATATATGAATTTGTTTGTTTGTTTCATATTTCATATTATTTATATTTTAATAATTGCATGGTTAAAATTTTATAGCAACAAGTCTATCTATATAATAAATAAAAGTTTTTTTTGACCAAAGTATGTACACTCAATAATCATACTATAACGACCCGGATTTTCTAAAATACTTATTTACTCCAAATTATTATATGCATATATTGTAAATTAATATGTGTTCTCTTATTTGTTTTGTGGTGCATTTATTGTGTAACCAATTTGTTGTAGTGTGTTAAAAATTATAATTTAAAGTATATATGATTAGTTTTGAAACCTAAAGTTTTGATATGTTCTCCTTTGAAAATTCATATCTTTTATTATGTAGAGAATTTTTTTGTGAAACTAATTTTGTTTTAAACTAGACATGATGAGCTTCAGTTTGAGCACAAATTTCACTACATTTAAACTACTAATGAATTAGTTATGATTTTTAAAAGTTGACCTAACCGTGCTGTGAGTTTGACCTGCAGGAATTAGAGAAAAAAAAATTAGTTTGAGTTCTTGAGTAATTATAATTAGATGGGCCACTGGGTTAATTTAATGGGTTAATTTAAATGTATTATTTTATTTGTTATAAGACTTATTTTAGTTGGCCCAAATTAGATCAGAAAACCCTAGCATGAATATAAGTTAAGTTCTCAGCACAAAAACTATGTATTGTCATACAGCCGCTTGTAGAGAAGAAGAAGAAGAAGAGACGCAAGAGAGAGCCCGAGTAAACGCAGAATACTTTTGGTTCTTCCTCTTTCGATTATCTAGTTAGTGTTTCTCACATTTATTTTGTGGATTTCGATACATGCATACATACATACATATATATATATAACCTATTTGTTCTTAGTCAATTTATATTGGCGGCTCTTTTAGATTTCTTTTGATTGATCAATTTAAGTTTTACTATTTATAGTGAGTGATTCTCACCCTCTTTTTGTGATTTCTATTCGTACATATTGTTTTGATTTTCTTTTGACCTAATTTTTGAGAAAGTGTTTTGTTGTATTTTTATTCAATTGATTATAAGTTTCTTAACGACAAACCTCAATTATTTGTCTTTATTAAAATTTTAGAAAAATACATAGACTAATATTATGAGTTACAAGTATTGTGGCTTTGGAATTGGAGTAATATGATTTTAATTTGGGAGATATTGATTTTACAAAATCAAGGTGTTAAAATACCTAATGATGATCAGATTGCTGTCACACATCTGTAGTTTTGAGTTCGGTTAGGGTACTAAACTTTTGTGTAAAATTCTGAAAATATTTGGCAAGTTAATATCGTGTGTTAGGAGAATCTGGGCTTTGGAATTGATCAAATATGATTTATATGTTGAGAGTTATTGAAGTTACAAAAACAGTGCGCTGCAAAATCTGATCCTAGACAGATTGTATACTTGTTACCAAAACGTTCATAAATCCTAGAATATAAATGATTTTTAGTTGAATCCAACTGCATATGAAACTAGACATGGTTGGCTATGTTGTGTAATTTTCTGGAATTTTTATATTATTGGTTTATCCCCAGAATTTCTGTGAAATTGATGGTTGTGCCAATTTAAGATGTTGTTTGTGTTCTTGCTTTGTTTTTTTTGTGCCAAGGGTAACTTATGTTTTAAAATAAATTTATTAAGAGCCTTTAAAATTGGGATTATGAGGTTCTAAAAGGATTTATGGATGCTTGTATTTAGTTTATGACATTGTTTACTTGATTGAAGTTTAGAATACTATGAACAATACATAATTGGTGGAATTATTTGATGATATTTAGTAAATGTGTGAGTATGATTTTGTTTTTGGGACAAGTCTATATTCTTGTTGAGATTGATAATAAAGTTTTCTTTTAAGAATTATACTTTTATCGACTATAGGTTGGTTTTATTAAAATTGACTAGAGAAGTCATAGGAAAATTCCTTAATTACGCCATTGCTCCTTTGTTATGATTTTATATTGGATTTGATTCAACACTTGGGTGGATTTTCCATGATTTTTGTGAAAAGAAAACTTTGGTGAAAGACAATGGAATTTTATGATCCTGACTGTAAGCCAGATGGTGGCTTGTGATATTTGTTGTGCTCGTTTTATTATTGAATAGACGAGTGGATTATATGTGGTTTTACTCGCAGAAGGGCGAGTGTTTTGGCGTGCAAACGTATAACTAGCATTTCGAAGAAAGTCAGAACTTTAGACTATATGCCCGTGCGGGGTCCGGTTCGGAGTGGCCGCTAATTATACGGGGAGACACAGGGCAAGATGATCTGTGTAGGCCATGAGAGAGTATGGCGAGGTGGCATGTAATTAAGGTGTACACGCTAACTTAAGTGTCTAGTGGTTTCAAGTTTAGTGTTTTCAAGATGACATGCTTTAAATTATGTGATGCTTCGCTTGGACGATAGACAGTTTGTATTGTCGTGTTAATTTGCATTTGCAATCTTGGACACTGTTATGGAATATTGAATGGTAGAATTTAACGAGTTTTCGAGAGATTTTATTGGAAACAATATTCTGCATAATTTTTGTTCTTTGAGTTTCTCGGGATTCTAAATGGTTTTAACACAAAATGGATATTTTTGTTGCTGTGTTTTTTTTATTTATTATCGAGTAATTTAGGTTTAACATTGCTAATGCAGGATGGTAGTCTGTACTAATATTTTTGCAGGTCTTGGCCTACCGTATTATAATGGTATGTTATTAATAGTTTTGGTAAGTGTACGGGGCAAGAAACTACTTGCTACTACTTTGTCGAGAAACTACTTTTTTTGTCTCGAAAAGTGTGTGGAACTATTCGTCTTGCCACGTAGTGAGATTTGAGTTAATTGTATAATATATGTATATATGAATTATGTGTTTTCATCATGGACATATTGGGTGATACATAATCAACTCATACCAGTATTTATATACTGACCCAAGTTGTCTCCATATTTCTTGGGTACGTTCTCTTTATGAGCGTAGTCCAGTTTTGCAGGTATATATTAACGTGATTCGTTGATTGTGCTAGGAGTTTTATTTGAAGTTTATTTTCTTTTATTTTTGTAAATTGTATATAGTTTGTTGAACTTTGGGAACGGCACCGGTTTAGATACTCTGGCCAACTATTTTAATAAAGTAATTATATTTCGTTTTTATTATGTAATTGAACTTTTTAAATAAAATTTGGATATTAAAGTTTTGTTTATTCCACAAACATTTATAAAGGATATTGATTTAAGATTAAATTTTAGTTTTTGAGAATAAGTTTTAAGTTAATTGTTGTTTTAAACTTTCACCCCCGGTAGTTGAACAAGCAAGTACATGTGTATTAATTGGGTATTCGGGGTCCAAAAATCGGGGTGTGACACATACACACAACCATACGCATTACCACACACTATCAAATACACTAAATCACGTCAACTTTCTCTCTCTTATGTTTTTAAAACTTTAAAATTTAATAACTTCTGTACCAAATATTGAAATTTAATAATATATATATATATATATTTGAAAACCTCCTAATTTTTATTTTTATTTTGATTAATCATTCAAGTCAAAGGGAATTACATGAAGTCAAGCATGTAATTTTGTCGCCCTAACTATACTATGAACTACATAATTCGTTGTTTCCTTTTGCGTCACCAACCACACGAACTCGAATCTGTGACCTCTCTAACAGAAGACCAGAGAGGATGCCATTGGCAAACCTCCTAATTAATATCTATTAAAAAACAAGCTTCATTACGACTATAGATAACGTATAAATAAAATTAATAAAAAGCTAATAAGAATCACATATAATTAGTTTTATAGAGATTTTTTTTAATATTCAAATAAAGAGTCCCACTTGGACTTAAAACCCAAATTTAACTAACATATTTGACTATATTTTAAACATAGATACATTTTTTTGTATAGAGATTATAGACCTTCTACTTTTTTCTTCAAATATTTGTTGTAATGAAAAAAATTAGTATCTTATTATATGAAATTATAATAGCAATATTAAACTAATTTAAGTTAATCACTTTTCGAAGTGTAATATTATAACCTAAGTTAAAATAAAAAGTAATAAATATTTGCCATGTGAAATTGTGAATGATGGCTATGATGAAAAATGTGGTTCATATTATTTGCATTTTTTCAATATTTGATTTTTGTTTATTTTAATTGAATTTTTTAAATAAAACTCTTATTTAGTATTTTTTTTTTTAAGAATATTTCTATGCATGTGGGTCATATAAGAACTTTAAATGCATTTTATGTATTCATATTATATAAATATTTTTTCTTAGCATAATGAAAAGAATTCAAAGATATTTCGAGAGATTTAATGTCTCAAATCCTCTCGATGAAGGTGATTCTGGTACATTTGCTTCTAGGCCTAACTCTGCAAGACGGAGATCGACTGAATGTCGTGCACAGCCAGAAAGTGACGGAGGTCCTAATAGTCAGGGTGCAAGTTCATCTTCCCCCTTTGTTAATTATAAAAGGCTTATTGACGATAGAGATCATATTTCTAAAATGAAAAGAACACCCGAAAGTGGTTTATTTTACATAAGATCGACTTGGTACACCACAAGTAATCTATACAGGAACATATCACATAATCCAGATGTACAAATGTTGCTTGAGAATACAAGATTGTGTGCTTTATTTAAACCACAAATGCTAAATTCTGATCGTACTGTTATTGAAGCGTGTTGTCAATGTTGGTGGGACACCACCCATACATTCCACCTGCCTACGTGCGAGTTAGATTTCATACCACTTGATTTCACCATGTTAACAAGTACACACATCAAACTAAATTAAATTATATGCATATTATTTTTACATTTATATATTCTAAATTTAATAATGTACCATAATTTGTATTTTTTATTAGGAATTTCTATATGGGGTGATAAATTACCGATTCCTCAAGTACATGAGGACTTGAAATTAATGCAACAAAACGGGACAATAGCTACTTACTTTTTATTTTTTCTAGATGAAATAAAATTTGAATCGATAAAAGGTTTTATTATCTTGTAAGTGCCGATATAATAGAACACTATTTAACTGCATTCTAGAGGCCATTACGAATTAGGATAACTATTTTGTCCAAAAATCCGACGGTTTAGGCCGTCTAGGCTTAAGCCCTCATAAAAAAATTATTGCAGCACTATAACATATGTGTTATGGGGCATGCGCGGATATATGAAAAAAATACCTTACAATAGGTGACCCGACTTCAATAGCGCCATTAAAACGATTTTGTAGTGCTATTATAATTGTATTTGATAGTGAGTTCCTTAGAGCGCCTACATCAACAAATGTGCAATGTCTTTCAACTGAAAATTCAGCTCGTGAATTTCCTAAGATACTTTGGAGTATTGATTGCATGCATTGGACATGGGAGAATTACCCAGTAGCCTGGCAAGGGTCACATTGTGGTCATAAGCACACTTAAATAATAAAACTAAAAGTTGTTGCCTTATACGACACTTGGATATGAAATTTGTATTTCGGTATGCCAGGTGTGAATAATGATCTTAACGTGTTGGCGAGATCAAATATTTTTGAAGATTTATTATATGAAAAATCTACATCCTTCAACTATGAAATAAATTGCAATCAGTATTAAATGGGATATTATTTAGCTGGCGGTATATATCCGAGCTATGGTACTATTATAAAAAGTATGCCCGATTCACTATCACACGCCAACCCATGAGATTATGGAACAAAGCGGTGATAAGCTCCGTCATGTAAGCATGTATAATACTGCACAACATGATTATTGATGATGAAAGAATAATATATTTAAATTGTGAGCATGATCAAATTGAAGACCTTCTACCATTGCAGCAATATCTTACGGTGGTATTTAACGATTACTTGCATCGTCGCAATTAGGGATGGAAAAAAAAACCAACCTGGTGGGTTAACCCTACCCAACCCAGATGGGGTGTGTTAGGGTTCAGCATACTTAAAACCCGACCCGACCCGACCTGCTTGCATATATATATATATATATATATATATTTAATATTTATTAAATACAAACCCTAACATTTGTTGATCTAATATCAGCCGTAGATTGTCTCTACCTCTCTAATAGTCATATCTCTCATTCTCTCAGCCACACTTCTCACTTCTCACTATTTCACTCAGTCTCAGTTGTTCTCACTTTCTCACAGGCTGGTCGGAGTGGTTGCTGCCTCTCCCAGTCTCCCACACCCACACCTCTTCTCTTCCATCTCGGCCTCTCAGGCACGTCTTTCTTCCTCCATCTCCAGTCACTCACGCACGCATCTCCGGCTGCTCTTCCACAGTCCACCCTGTTCCTTCTCCCTCTCTGGCAGCTTCTCTGCAGGCGGGTCACAACCCGTCGATGCGAGTCGTCTCTCCTTTAACTTCCATTTCTGGGTAGGTGAATGATTATTATGTAATATTCCGAAGAGGGGTATATATGTCTTTTATAATCCCAAACTTAGATAAGCATATTTTTCGTCTCTAATATAATTGTTGTGGCTGTGAATGGTGATTGTTTAATATTTCAAATAGTATTAATCCACCAAACCTAAGTATATAAGTTTTTTCTTTGCTCTAATAACCACAAACAATTACGCCTCCAAACTAATCTTGTTTGTGTGTTTTTGTCCAAAAAATTCTACAGCCATGATTCATCTTCAACTACACACCGCATCCATTATGATCTCTGATCACCGGCCGCTTAAGAAGCGTATTTTTATTTCCTTTTTTTTCATTTGATTGTTATGGTTTTTTAGAACTTTTGGTAAAAAGTTCTTCATTTTCAGTACTCATTCATCCATTTCATCTAAATTTTGCTTTTTTTTAAAACATATTATTATATAAGGCTAGCTTCTAGTTTGAGCACTAATATATCATTTTATCTTTATTTTTTTACACAAAGTTAGTTGAGTTATTCTTGTTTTTTTTTAGTTCAAAACAAAATTTCAACCCGGAGTTTGAGGAGGTGGGCTCTACTCTCTGTTCTGCAACCCGTCTCTCCTCTTCCACCCGCTCCTCCGTCTCTAATATAATTGGTTATTGTTTAATATTTGTATTAAGTAGTTAATGAAACTTCTTAATTTTGATATGGATTTTGGTAAAAAGACGGCAAAACAGGTGGGGTTGAGTTATTCAGTGGGAGTTTGAGGAGGTGGGCGGAGCAAAGCAGGGCTCCTATACATGTATGTGGGGGCGGGTGTGGGTTTTCAAAGAAAAATCTGTCTTGGGTTCGGGGAGAAGTGATATACATGACCCGACCCGTTGCCATTCCTAGTCACAATGGGATAACTAATTTTTCCATGCACAATCGTTTACTTGTAGATTTAGTGGAACACATATGGGCAATCCATTTATAATCGTAGTTTAATATGTTAAGGTCAAATCGTACGTGTTTTTTTCAGCTTCTTTTGTGGCATATTCTTATTAAAATGTTTGTTTTTAAAGTTTTAATGTATTGTGTTTCTTAAATTATGAATGTAATATATTTTTAATGTTTATCATTTGTAATTTAATTATCTTAATATATAATGCTAATTTATTATATTCATGATAAGACAAAAAATTAATATTTTAAATAATTATATTGTACATGGTCACTTGAAATGAATCATAATTTTCAAATAGATGTCATTAATTAATTGATGTATGACTCGTAACATCACTAAAGATGTAAGTGTAATGTCAAGTCATATCGGGAGACATGTGTTAATGTAGATTTTTATTCAATTTTCTTATCATCTCCTATATATTTTTAGATTACGTTACCTCATGAATTAGATTTTTCTTATCCTCATCTTAAACTTCCCATTCAATTTTTGTCATCTTTCTTCTCATCATATAGTACATATTTTTATCTATAAATAATAATCACATTCACACATACATCCACACCATTCTCCCTCTTATATTTAAAAAGAAAGTAAGTAGTATGGATGAGGAAATATAAGATAAGTAGATGGAAATTACTTATGAAGATGATGGTAGAAAGCCCACATGTATTTGCAACTAAAAATCTTTGGAAGATTCATCTGTCTCGCCGAGTAAAAAAAAGAAGCTAAAATTGTATAGGAGAGCGAGAAGAGATGAAGTAGATAATTATTTCTGAAAGTATGTCCCTAATGAATTATTCTCAACTCTGTTGAAAAATCCCGAATTCGATCATAGATATCGATTACTACCTTTATAAGTTGAGCGAACATCAATTTTTCTCAATAACTATATAGCCCAATAATTGACTGCATATATACAAGTTTATAGAGCAACATTTACAAATTAAAACCTCCATCAAAGGAAAGTAAATAAACATCCTACCTAATTCCCATATTCAAAGGGATTACAAATCTCTTAAATACACGAAAATAATATATCTCAGTTACTCGAATCAAGTTAAACAAATCTTAACAGAGAGAGTGGGTAGAAAGAGTAATTAGAGAAAATATCAAAACAAAACCCAACTACAAAGCAAAGTTGAGGATTGTAATTAAAATTTTTACTTGGTTTCAGCGTAGTGTTAAGATGAAAATTAATTGTTCGAGTTAGGGTTTGAAGGAAGACACCCTTTCAAATCTTATATATATATTGAAAAATAAAGAGAAAATATAACGTCACTAATTACAATTGCATTGGGAAAAAGAAAGCGATTCATATTATAACAATACCAATCATAATAGCCAATGTCTTGTTCAACGTTCGCTTTACCGTGATAACGAGGAAATTATGAGTTGAATCTACATCTACATGGATGTTGTATTGAATCTATTATTAGGATTCTTACCCTCAAAATATGTTTCTTGTAAGGGTGGTGATGTTGGCACCCCCACAATCACTTAGTAACACTCCCACTAAAAAAAAGCTCTAATTGTTATTTCCACCCCACTTGTTTTAATTTAACTCAAAAGTTAATTAACCTGCTAATTATATAATTATCTCTTATCTATCTAGCAACAAATTTTGGTAGCACCAAAACAACAAATAAAACCTCCATTAATGCAAAACTCTAAGTTTGAGAAGAATTGTATAAACAAAACAAAACCTCCATTGATGCAAAACTCAAAAAATGAAAATAATGGTAGAAAAAAGAGAAACTTTATAATAAACAAAGGAAAACAAGCAAGAAATAGTTAATGAAAGAGAGACATACATGTTTTTATTTTGTTTTATTGTTTATATGATTTTCATAGCATACACATCAAATATATAAATAAAAAACAAAATTTTCTGTTTAAAACACGAAGAAGGCTTACTCAGTTCTCCGTAACCGAGTTGCAGGCTTGTACACTCGGCTGCTCTCAACCGAGTATGAAATCCTATAAAATGTCATGCTCTCGGGACCTTCATTCGGTTGAGAGCAGCCGAGTGTACGAGCCTGCAACTCGGTTATGGAGAACCGAGTAAGCCTTCTTCGTGTTTTAAACAGAAAATTTTGTTTTTTGTTTATATATTTGATGTGTATGCTATGAAAATCATATAAACAATAAAACAAAATAAAAACATATATGTCTCTTTTTCATTAACTCTTTCTTACATGCTTTCCTTTCCTTATTCCAATATTAAGTTATTATGTAATTTTGCTTGTTTGAGAAAATGGTAAAGATGGTGGAGAAATTTTGAGGTTAGTTTGGAGTAATTTGTTTTATGTTACTATGTAGTTAATTACTTAATAATGTTATTAATTAATTAAGTATGAGATTAATTCCCAAAAATAAGTGGGAATGGTGGGAGTGATAATTACTTAATAATGTTATTAATTAATTAAGTATGAGATTAATTCCCAAAAATAAGTGGGAATGGTGGGAGTGATAGGTATAACATGAGAGTGTTATTAAGATAAAGGGGCAATTAAAAAAAAGGGCTTATTAGAGAAAGATTTTCACACTAAGGCCAAGGAATAATTTTTTTTTAAATAAAGGGCCTATTTTTTATTTTATTAATAATATGACATGTGTCTTTTTTTTTCATTATAAAATGACATCCCAACCCTTAAAATAAACTAAAAAAATATCAATATGCATTAAAATATGGACTGCAATATGAACTTTGCAGTCTATATTTCACTGCAATATGAACTTTGCAGTCCATATTACACTGCAATGTGAACTTTGCAGTCCATATTTTTAGTGCAAAGTTCATATTGCAGTCCATATTTTACTGCAATGTGAACTTTGCAGTCCATATTTTTAGTGCAAAGTTTATATTGCAGTACATATTTCACTGCAATATGAACTTTGCAGTTCATATTTTATTGCAATATGAACTTTGCAGTCCATATTTTTTGTGAAAATTTCATAAAAAGGGGTAATTTAGGTAATACATAACATGTTTTTATTAATTAAATGATATTTAAATTTATTCAAATACATTCATTTAAAATATAAAACAAAATAGGCCTCTTACACTAATTACCAATTAAAAATAGGCCCTTCATTCAAATTACCAATTAAAAATAAGCCCTTCATTCAAAAAAATATTATTCATTGGATTTTTGGTAAAAATCAATGTATAATAAGCCCTTCTACCTAATTTCTAGTAAGATAAAAGTGTAAAAATGAGAGTGTTAGTAAGAATGGGAGTGTTAGCAAGAGTTTTGTGGGGTGCCAACATCACCACCCTTCTTGTAATTGTAAAACCGTACTTAGATTTATACTTGATAGTTAATAAGTCCTTTAATTAAAAGTGACTATTCTAAGAATTCTAGTTATACCCCACCACTTTCGTCAGTTTATATTAGGCGTGTTGATTGGAACAAATTAACCTAAAGCAGAATCAAATCAATGATTAACTGATAGGGTTGGATACTTAGTTGGATCGGTCCAGTATTTTTTTTCGTGATAGATTGGTCAGGGTTTCAAAATTCACAAACTAATATTTTGTACAATTATAGGCTTAATTTTTGTACAATGAGTACGTCCTTAAGTGAAAAGAATTCCTCCTTAGTCTTAATTTTTTAAAGAGCAAATTATATTAAACCCATTAAACTAAATTGGGTGTACGGGTCACCCCCTATGCTAAAATACTCGACAATAAACCCCCTAAATATAAAATTTTAGCACTCTACATATTATGTTATAACACCAATAAGTCAAAATATAAATCTTTGTAAGTCACATATATGATACTACCTTAATGACTTAACTAACCTCATTAATCCTAAACTATAATAAAATATTCACAAACAATCTTACTCCAAGTCCAAACAACACTAATCCCAAATTTAAATGATATTTGGCTTGTTACCAAACAACAAAATGCCCTTTCTCTGTCTCGCCTAGCCTTCCCATGACCCGCGTTGCCGATCGACGCTGCCTAGCCGGCAGCAGCCGATCTCCGATCTCTTTATGCCATTTGAAATTTTACATTCAATATATTTTTATTATTTGGACCTTAAAGCTTGACCTTTTCTATTGTTTAAAGATACACAAATTTTGCGCTCCAAGATACACAAATTTTACACTTTGGGTGTAGCTCAGTCGAATTAACCATTTCAAAAGATCATTGAATTGATCGAAATAGGCGCTAATTAATGTCCACTACAAGTTCTAATTAGTTATATTAACCACTTCAAGAACACACACACACACACAAAAAAAAGTTTAAAAAGTACGAAGATTAGAAAAATGTACCTAAATTAAACCCCACTAGAATAAACAAGGAAAAAAAAATGCAAAACCCATGCCAAGCCCTCAAAAACAAATTAAGGGGGCAAAAAGAAGAAGTTGAAGGGTGACTGAATTGCAGCTTATATGTTATGGTCTTTACATCTTCCCTCCTCGATCGTTAAATTCATCTAAGAAAGTCAATGCCCGAACCTGTTATCCCTCCCAAAAAAAATGAAGTTTGTAATGTGTTGGACTTAAATTTGTTCCAAAAACAAATTAACACCATATATATATAGTCAAAGGAACAAAGTAGGGTGCGCTCTTGACTTCTTTCTTCTTTTGAGTTTTTGTCTCCACAACTGCAACCACAAACAAAAGTAAAATTCAAAGTGTTTTTCTTTTTTTTTTTTACAATAAGGCTTCGTTTGATAACAATATGAAAAATGAAAAGAAAATTAACTAATTTAAGTGAAAAGATGAAAAATAAGTTGAAAGATGTGGTGAGATTAACTCTTACTTTTTAATTTCTTCCATGGAAAAATTTTCTTTGGGTAGTGATGAAGAAATTTTTTCTATGAAACACAAGGAAGGACGGAGGATAAATATTCACAAAAATGAGTATGAAATGAAGAGTATCTTATCACATGCTTCAAGTTATTTTTCATCTTCTCACCCAAATTAGTTATTTTTATTTTAATTTTCCATGTTGCTATCAAATGGAGCCTAAAGGAGAAAGAAGGATACAGGGAACACCCGAACACCACAAAAAAAAAATTAAAAATTAAAAAAGTCACGGAAACTAAAAATTGAAATTATTAATTAATTAGATGTGTTGTGTTACATAATTTAACCTTTTATTATCACAGAATTAAGCATTAGTGTGTTTGACTATATTATAAGCTTATTATTAGCATGTGTAGATTGAAGGATAATTGACCCTTACTTTTTTTTTTAACAGTTGTTGCAAACAATGCATCCTAATTTAAATTCATGCCCATGTTTGTAATTTTCTTCCTTCTCCGACATGTCAATTGTGAAATGCCGTAAACATATATGTATTTCAAAAGTAATAGTACTTTCTCCAAACCAATTGATGTATTTTTGTTTGAAGAGCTGTACTACTTTGTAAATATTACTTGGCAATAGATATGCTCTATAACTTTGATATGTTCAACGAAAAATAAGGCTCTGTTTGATAACGAAATGAAAAACAGTGAGAACTATGTATTTTGTGAAAAGTTGAAAAGTAAGTACTTTGGGGGATGTGATAAGATATTCTTTAGTTGTTTTGCCTTTTTATGGAATTTTTTTTGTGGTAGTGAAAAAAAAATTCACAAAAAATAAAAGAGGATAGATGATATCTATTCATAAAAATAAGAATGACATTCATAGCATCCCACCATATCTCTCAACTTAGTTTCCAACTTCTTACGAAAAACATTGTTTTTCCTACCGTTCCCATCTTGTTATCAAATGTACCCTAAATAACGAAGGTAGTCCAACTTTAATGATAAAAGTCTGTGCGCATGGGGATTCTTTGATGGATTACCAAGACTTCAAGAAGCATTTACAAATTACAATCCTTTTGTATGATAAACTCTCTTCAATATCTTAATGTTACTTCGACATGTACAGTGTATTGTATGTTGAATAATATAGAACATGCGATCAATAACTCTTTTTGAAGCCTTATCACCCTTCAAAAAAGCATTTTGCTATTTTAACCACACAATTTTTTATCCTTTATATATTTTTCTGATTCATAAATCTTTGACCCTAGCTTATTATTATTATTTAAGCAAAGAGAGGGCAATAGTCCCTAAGTTTTATTGATAATCAAAAAGCAAACAACTTAAAATCACTACACACTACCTTTGGCCCTTTATAAATATATATGAGTCCATATTTGGTATGGACCGGACTTTTTTACGACTATTTTTCATCGTAAAAATATTTGAAGATGTTTTTTCCAAGTATATATATAGTTATTAATTAATATGAATTAGGATGAACAAAATTTGAATCGACATACCTAGCTAATTAAATCATTGTGCTTGTAGATCACGCGTTCTCGCCAGCAATTGCAGCCTTAATCCTATCAACAGTGCAAGAGATGAGATTGTTCACAGTTGCGACTGATCCGAGAGAAAGCTTAGCAGTTGGAATTGAATCAACAAGAATTTGAAATGCCACAGTGAGAAGAGATCCGCCGGAGCCACTTTCACCACCAATTCCACCCCCATTACTCGTGGGTCCATCAGGTAGTATAGCGAATCCGGAGGGGAGTAGGGCCACGTAGTCTGGATCGCCACCACCTAGCACCACATTCATGGCCACAATGTCCACTGGTGCGTAGATCACAAAGGAGGCTGTTGGGTCCGAGCAACTTTCTTGTAGTATTAGCATGTTACTCTGGCTTGAATTTGCACTCTATATTTTTAATGAAGATTTAATTGGTTAGTTCAATGGCTAGTCGAAGAATATAATATAATTTTGATATATTATAACATTTAACAATGTTTTTGCGACTTACATTTACTCGCAGTAGTGATACGCAGTTGCCAGTGTCGCGCCCATTGGCAATGTGTGCCATTTCTTGTATTAATCCACCATTAGATAGAATGTCCCACTGCACGTGCAAGTAATCGAGTCGTGAAAATTATATTTTTCTTTAGAGTGTAAAGTATTACGCATTAATAGGGACAATTTTGAATTTGTACAGAATATGCAATAGCCCAAGCTTTTATTACAATAAAGGCTTTTAAAATTTATATAACGGGGCCAATATTAAGTAGTATTTTGTATTTTAACATATATTTAGGGTCCTATACATCTTATATATCTCACTATCTCAGGGCTAATGAAGCATGGATGCCGGTGTGGGATTCGAGTACGACGCAATTCGGAAGCGGCAATTCGAGATTTTTAAAAAAAATAGGATGCGGGTGCGGCGGATAATAAAATAATAATATAAATTTACATTAGTTAATTATATTGCATGTTCAAGAATTACCTATAATCAACAATGAAATAGGAAGATAATAAAACGTAACAAATCTATTAAAAGTTAAAAGGATAAAACTTAAAAGTTAAAAATACTTTTCTTTGTTCTTTTTTTAAAAAAGTCAATTAAAATATTATTTTTAAAAAAAAGTCAATTTTAATTTTAACAAAAAAAAAAGAGAGAAAAATGATTATTCCCATATCCCTCACGAATCCTGACCGAATCCTTGACAAATCCTAAACGAATTGGAAATTAAAATTAAATAATTAATTTTGATTCTCCTCGGGTGCGAATTGGTGCCGAATCGGGGACGAACCCGCACCCATATTTCACCTAACTGGATTTGCTGGCCATTTAGAAGAATCTGTGCTTCATAGCTCAGGCCTGACCAAGGGATCAACTAGATTCAATCTTCATCAGAGACATGTCCAAAAAAATCTTTATTAGAGACAACTTTAATTTGTTTTAGAGATAGTAATCCTCAATAACTTTAACTACGTACCTCACTTCTCGAGTTTTCATCGCGAAGGAAATCAAATACCCTCTTTGGAGGAACAGGAAGCCAAAAAGAAGTTGCAGCACTTAACACAATGCCCGGAGGCCGACCTGGGTCATCTACACTCTTCCGGGTCATGACCCGTACATCATCGGCTCCACTTCCCGATAGCGTTGTCCATGTATGAGCCGTAGATGCGCTAACTCCTGCACAAAAGCTGATCACCATTCTCTCCGCCAACTTCAACATACTCTTTCTTCCTTCTTGATTTGTTATCACTTCAAAAAGAAAAATGGAATTATTATACCATTAGTCCCAGATATGGTTATTGTCAAAAAAAAAAAAGAAGAAGAAAAAATGCCCCAAATTTGGTGTTATAACTGCTACTGCTGAAACATTTACTTTTATATAGTACGTATAGATGGAATACAATAGGGAGAATTATTGTATAATTAATCACCAATGTTTGTAACATCATTAGTAGGAACATTTGTTGCCATGGCGCTTGCGAGGCGTTCACATTGTCGATCAAGAGTGGCAACCCATCGCTTTGCTCCAAATGCAAGGCCGTTGTAAACTAGCGGCTTGTATAAATTATGAACACCTCTGTCATCCACTTCTACATGCTCAACCCATGTTACCTAGACCAACAAAAGAAAAGTTCCATTATTAGTGACTTAACTGGTGCAAAACTATGCGATATGATCAAGTTAATTATTTGTCATGAACTTTTCGGTATTCACCTTCGAGTATCCATTTGGCATTTCTTGAATTAAACATCCAGATGGTCTTCTCCGGCATTTCACTAGAGGACCAGGTCGTAAATTGTCCAAAGAAACATCGACTACTGCCCAAATTCCATCAACATGTTGCTTACAGTACCTCACAAAATAGCTCTCACGAGTGGGAACCAGAGGTGAAGGAACTTGAAACTCCGCAGTCATCTAGAAGACAAGTAATTATATTCTAATTAATCAACAATTTGAGAGAAAATATCGTATATCTTAAATTTTCCTGGAAAATTTTTTGATGGAGGCAAAATTGGATGGGGTCATGAGGTCTCCAATGATAAAACAACACGTGTCCATTTTTATCTATTTAAATCAAATGAAAAAATGAAAAAGAAATTAATTTTAGATGAGAGTGGACACGTGTTGTTTTATCATTGGAGACCTCATAATCTCATCCAATTTTGCCCCCATCAAAAATGGACTCCCAATTTTCCTATTTAGTGAAAAAATAGGAAGTGTTAACCTTGCTTAAAGTTGTTCAAAATTATCATATTTTATATTGTGGCTGCATGTCATATTGTAATTGAGACCCATATTTTGTCTACTTAATTCACTGATTTTTTTATTAAGTCGTGATGTGATCTCATTGTTAACAGAGTTATTTCCAATTTATTTTAATTACAATAATTTATATACTGTAATTACCACTTGTAAAGCACCATTATAGTTCCCCGCTACTCCTGTTGATAGTACTTCCACGGTCATAGCCCTCGATACAATGCCCGAAAACAAAGTCGACCACTCATTCTGTTCATAACACACACCATATATACATAATCAATTCTATTAATTAAAAATATTGGCGTTAAAAAAAAAATGGAACAATCAACGTACCACCTCCATTAGAATCTCAACAAGGTTAATGTGATTCATAATAACAACAGCACTTTCTCGAGATGCTTCACATTTATACCCGGTGGGCCTTAGACCTAGTCCTCTTGGGAATGCCCTAAAGTATTCCTCTTCATTAAGCAAAGTGGTTGAACCATCAATGCCACCTACCATCCATAGTGGCTCACCCATCTGAGCCATTTTTATTAGCTCCTCCATGGCTGCAACCGCCAGCTCGATTATCATTGGCTTATCCGCTTCAGTGGGCCCACTTATTGACCTAAGAAGGTCCACTGCTCCATATATTTCCCCTCCAAAACTACTCCCAAACCCTAGATCAAGCGGTCTTGGAGTAACTGGAGGGGAAATTATGGGATAGTTTGCAATTGGCTTGCCTACATACTTTGCAGCTATGGCTGAAATCCTATCGATCTAGAAGACAAAAAAAAAGAGTAAAAATTTAACCGTAAAAGTCTAAATATATAATAAAAAAATGCTAGACATCATTAATTTTTTTACAAATTTTATGTACAAATTGATGTAGCACAACTTAAATGGACTGATGTGGACCACAAAAATAGAGTAAGTTTAGTACTACTCTCTAAAATAATGTTAACCAAAATTAAATTAAATTTGTGATAAGTATGTACCTCTTCCCGTAAACGAGAATTCTCCAACCTCAGTTGATGTTCATCGAACGACATTTCTCCTATGGTGGTTGGACCGCCACAATTAGGGCACGACGCGTTGCTAACGGCTTCTCTGTACCTCATGTTATCAGCTCGGAGCTTTTCGTTCTCTGCTCGGAGTTGTGTATTCTCACTGCGCTCATGTTGGGTCTAGAAAAAAATATTACAGAAGGTAATTAATGTGTACGTAGTGTTAGTGTGAACGCACATTTCTTATAGGGTGTCTTCCTCTAAGTAGTCTTTTTCAATGCAAGATCATTTTATCTAAATTCAAAAATCAGAAAAAATTTAAAAAAAGAATTTACCTTCATTTGGGTTCTCTTGTTTTGGAACCAGAACTTGACTTGAAGTGGCTCTAACCCTAATTCGCGGCCTAGTTCCTTCCTTTGCTTGTCATCCGGGTGCGGGCACTCTTTAAAGAAACTAACATAAAACCCACAAAATCAAATTCAATTCACAAAGAAAAAACACATATAAGTAAGTAGAAACATTTCAAGTAACCTTAAGTAATGATTATGAACGTTAAATTTTAATTTTTTAATATTAAGTTCTTACGCTTCCATTTCTTGGATCTGATGCTGAGTATGGCGGTGGTATCGCTTTCTTTTACCACGCTTATTATTTTGTTGATCCTCACCTGAGGCAGCCTCTTGGTTTTCGCTACCGGATCTGCTTTCAAACTCTTCAAACTCTCTCATCCTAATAACATTATCGCCATCGGACGTACTATTCGCCATTTCAAGTTGGTGAATCTGACCCTCCATCAAATTTGGCTGGTGCATTTCCATCAAAACTTGGATTTAAGTCTAACAACAAAGTTTAAAATTGCAACTTGAAAATAAATTTAACATAGAAAAATAGTAAATACTTGTCAATGGGGTTCATAGATGAGTTTGATAATAAATAGGACGGGGTAGAGAGGGAAAAGAGAGAGAGAGAGAACCCTATGTGAAAATTTTGGACAGAGGGTTTAATTTTTTGGGATTGAGTAAGGGACAAAAATTTGTTTAGAGTGAAAAGTTGGATCCATGTTTAAGAGATATGTCCGTGTTGAACAAAATTGCATGAAAAAGGAGTAAAAGAAAGCATTTGACTATACGCGCTTTCGAATTTCGAGATGAATTTACTTGAAAAAGGTAAAATGGCTTTTGTTAAGCAACTAATTTAAACAATTTCTATTTAAAGTGAAAGAAGGAAGTGGAGAGTTTTCTTATGTATGATGTCATATGCTTTATAGAGAGATTCACAAAAACATACGAGAAATGAAAAGTTTTGACTCAATGGCACCACCCATATATATCTAAATTTGGACATTGATGACTCAAATTTGATAAATAAATAAATAAAAACAAATTATAGCGATATTAATGTGTGTTTTAAAAGTTAAAAGCATACTAAGCACTTATATATATAATTCATTTATGTTAGGGACCGGTTTGTACTTGAAAATTTTTGCTTATATATAGATATATAAAATTTTAACGTTATGTTATCATATATTTTCATGCAAGATGTTATTGATATGCTTAACATATGCCCTTACAACACATGCTATTTCTAGTATCCTAACATGTTTAATCCCTTTTGGAATGATGAAAAAAATTATAAAGGGATTAAACAATGAGTTAGACATTCTCTTTATTTGGAAAAAAAATGACAAAATTAATTTATTGCTAAAAAGTAGTTTAGAAAGTATACTAATAAAGAGGGCTGACCTGAGCAAAGTAAAGTCTTGAAGAAGATCCAAATCCAACGGCAGCATTTTCATTCATATGTACCATTTGACTCGCCGGAACCATTAATCCGGCTGGCATTCTCACTCCCCACAAACCCTAAACATTTAAAATACATATTTTTCAATTAATTTTTGCTATTAATATATGCCTTTTTATTTATATTATTCTCATGCTACCTTGTACTACTTGGTTTATCAAACTAGCTAAATATATTTTTCTTTATAAATTTAAACGCCCATTTATTTTATATTCTAGATCAAAAATGAATGCGATACAATAAAAATGAGTACTTTATAAAATTAAGTTGATTGAAAAGAAAAACTCTTCAAAATTACAGAAGGTAAGGTTTTTCTGCCTTTGAAACGGACAAATGGTTGTATCTCACTACAAGCTTATAATTAATGCATTGCACTATCACGAGAAAGAGAATAAAAACGAAATTTCAAAATTAGGGTTGATCACAATACTGTTACACTGCCTTTGACAAACCCATTAGTAGTACTAGATCCAAAGAATACAGGGAAAAAAAAGTATCATACAAATTAAACATTGATTAATTAAGAACCGAAACCAACTTAAAAATATGCAAGATATTAATTGTTTTATTTTTTTATTTTTGGGCAATAATTGTTGACGCAATCTAATATCTGATGTATGGAATAATTAAAATAACCCAACTAAGATCTCGGGAAACCAACTAGTTAAGACACCTCTCTCTCTCTCTATATATATATATACATATATCTATAAATGTATGTACAAAACCCACCTTGGGAAGCTCTTCGATCAGAAACCCTACGAATTAAGGGTGGTGAGATGAGAAGAAGCTAATTAATTAAGAGTAGAGATGGAGAGATGGAATGAGAGAGAACGAGAGCACTAGAGGAGAGAGAAAGAGCATATATAGTTGAAGCGCAAAAAGAAAAGAGAATGAATTAAGGTGAAGGGAGAAAAGGCAAATGGGGGAATTAATAAAGAAGAAGAAAAATTAAAAATGTGGGGAGCAAAAGAGAGGAGAGGAGTTATTGCAAAGCAAAGCTGTATGGTGATGGAGCAACTGCATTTAATGGCCGGTAGAGCTAGCTGTAATTGCTATCCCTCAGATCGATCCATCGATCAGAATATATATATATATATATAGAGAGAGAGAGAGAGAGAGAGGAGAGAGAGAGAGAGAGAGAGAGGAGAAGTGTATAATTTTATGGTGAAAAGAATGACGGCTACTAAAACACCTTAATTTTCAAATCTTTTCAATAAGGGGCTTAATTCTAGGGGTTAATATTGATATACATCAATTCACTTTTTAACACTCCCTACAAAAAAATGTTGAATATTTTATTGACACACCATTTTTTTTTGTTTGTTTTTAATTAATGATTAAAACATTAAACTCGTCATTTAAACCCAAATTAATTATATTTCATTAATTAAAAACTCTTTTCTTCTTCTTCTTCTTCTTCATCATCATCATCCTCCTCCTCTCCACCACTACCGCCGCTGCCACTACCACCACCACCACCACCACCATTCAATTAAATCATCATCCTTCTCCAAAGAAGTAGGATACTTAAATTTTTATTATTCATTTACATTTCCTTTCATTTATAAATCATTTGATACAAATAAACGAAAAAAAATAATGTTTACTCGGTTCCTAGGAACCAAACGTTGTTTATCATACTAGGCTTAAAAGAATCAAGTAAAATACAGGTTACTCGGTCTTAAGGAACCGAGTTAGGCTTTAGGTCATTTTTTCAATTTCACTCGGTTCCTTAAAACCGAGTGACTTGTGCTTTACTCAGTTCTTTTGGGCTGAGTATGATGAACAACACTTAGTTCCTAGGAACCGAGTAAACCTTCATCCATGGCATAACTTGTTTTGACGTGGTGTGTGCACTGCCAAACAAAAAACTCTTATTTGTTCTTCTTAAAAAATAGATTTAATAGATTCTTATCAATTACACATGGCGAAACTTTCTTTTTAACCAATAATGAAAAAAATTGAGAGGAAACAACTAGATTGGAAAAGAAGTTAGAAGAAGAATATTGAAGATGAGATTTGTAAAGTGAGTGGTGCGATTTGTTTTTTTGAATTGTATAGAGAAAGAAAGTGGATTTGTGAGAGTTGAGTGGAGTGGAGTATTTTTTAGATTAGTATTAATTAATTAATCTTAAAATTAAATATGGAGTGTTAGGATCGGAGTGTTAAGAAGATATAAAGTATACTTGTAGAATGTTAGAGATAAATGGAGAGTTAAAGAGTGAATTTGTGTGTGTCAATAGTAGCCCCCTAATTTTATAGGTAATTTTAACTTTCTTTTCAAACATATATAAAAAAAATGTTAAGTTGTGTACCAAATAGGTCTTGAAAAATTGCAAAAAGAGAAAACCAAATAACTTAATTTATATAGGTATATGCATATATCAAATAGATACGGGGTTTGAAGAAAAGGAATATGGTTTGCTTAAGCTTGTGGATGTATATAGGGCTAGACTGCAAAAAGTAACGATAATAAAAAGAATGGATGATCATTTATAGGGGTAAATTGATTAAAAATATATATGAAAATTTTTAGAGATGTTCTATATAATGAGTAGATCACCTCCACAAAAATTTATAGAAAAAATCATCCTAGAAGCATGTGTTTTGAAATATTGATATATATATATGTACATTTTCGGCTGTTAAATTGTTTCATAATTAATCATCTCTACGTACAAAATCTTAGGAAAATATTCATCTAATTACCCCTCAAAAATGATCATCTTTTTTTTATTATTATTAAAGAAATTAAATCCCTCTTTATAGTTTATTTGTGTGTATATATATATATGCGCGTGCGCACCCTTATAAAATAAACCACAATCGAGTATTTAGACTACATTTGATGTTTATCTAGTAGAGGACTATATATAGTAAGTTAATTAAAGTTGGTTTTTTCTTTAGTAAGGGATAGAAAATCTAGTAAATTAATTAAAGTTGGCATATTATTTAGTAAGATAAAAACATATATAGTAAGTTAATTAATGGATAAATGACGAAAAAAGCTATTCAATTTTTTTTGCGGTCAATTGTGAGAAGCAATTTTTTTTAATTGTTGTCACTTTAGTCCGATCGTTAGCTTCGGTTAAAATTGGTTAACCGAAGTTATAAATTATTTACAAAAACCACCACAAATTTTTAAATATTTACACAAAGCGCCCTCAACTTTTCAACTTCTTCACCAATAGATCCCTCAAACCCCATTTTTCTCTATAAAATCTTCGATATCCCTAATTCCTTAGCCCATTACAAGGTAATAAGTAACGTAGTACTTATACTCGGGGGGTGACACTTCATATTTAAAAAATATATATTGGTGGTTCATAACTTTAAATCTTTGCCCCCAATTTATCATTGTTGTAATTACTACGGAGACAATGATTTTTTTTTATGTTAGAGTTTGTGATGCTATAATATAAAATCGAAGTAAAATCTCCTAAATATTCATAATTTTTTATTACTCTTTTAGTCCCAAATTAAAATACTTTGATTTGACTTCAAACTATTTTTTTAAAATACACATACTAATTTCAACACAATCAATTGTTAAAAAAAAGTGTTTGATATATTGAAATTTGCATATAGTGATTATGTGTCAAAAAAAAATTAAGCTAAACTTTTAATTTGGGATACTTGAAAAAATAATAGCTCACAAATTAAAACGGAGAAAGTACAATGAAGGCCCGTTTGAATATTTTTTGCTTAACCTGTTTTGAGTTTTTGCGCAATTATTTTAATTGTTTATAATATCACATACATAAGCATGCATTATACAATGTATTTTACTCGCCTAAACAATTAAAATAATTGTTATATTGTTGCGTGAGATGGTGACGGCTATGTGGTGAATGGTGGACATAAGGGAAGAGAAATTATCGCGGAGAAAATGAGGTGTAAGACAACATTAAATCAACATGTAAGGATCTATTCGCGAAGAAATTGAAAAGTTGGGGTAGTTTGTATAAATAATTTATACATTCCATTTGCCAGTTGTAACCAAAGCTGACGTATAGACTAAAGTAACAACAATTAAAAAGTTATTACCCGCGATTGACCGTAAGAAAAGTTCAATAACCAAAATGCGTAAAAGGCAAAAGTTCATCACCATTTTTCATCATTTAGTCTAAGTTAACTAAAGTTTGAATCAAGTAACATATTACATGTATATATAGTAGATTTTTTAAATCTACTAATCTTTTAACGTGAACTCTGGTATGAAGTTAGCTCTTTAATTATTCAAGTTTTTAATTAAATTAAACATATAAAATACATGTAACGACCCAAAATATCCCACATCGGTAGTATAATGGGTAAATCCTTGGTTCATAAGTACCCACTTGGTTCCTAACTAGCAAGAGGCCTTTTGGGAGAGTTTTGGTGACTCCCGCCAAAACAAAACCCTGCGTCTCTGTGCCAAAGCGAACAATATTTTGCTAAGCTCGGAATTGAGTCATTATAGATGGTATCAGAGTAAACCTAGGACTACTACCACGTGACGGTGCAGCTAACGACAAGCCAGAATCCGCATATCGAGTCATTATAGATGGTACGGCTATCATTATAGATGGTACGGCTAGTTAGAGTCGAGATTTAGAGCTGAGATTGATTGTGTGTGGCCCCGAATACTTTTAAAAAGTTGATAAACTCAAGTGCGGCCAAAAGGTTCACATTTCAACACTGAATTACAGCTAGTCGTATAGCTCACTATCCATTTCCTAAATTTTATTTTAATTTTTACTGGGGTTTTAAAATTAAAATTGGTTTCTCCTAAAGTTTATAGTTGATTAACTTGCCTATTTATTATCTTTTGAAACAATTCGATCAGTTTAAGGTCATTTAAGAAATGTATTATTAATAATTTAAAAAATCATAAATTGAATTCCCGCATATTTCGATCCATTCAAACAGATCATTTACGTACTTATCTATACATATTGTGGAGACAATAGTTATAAGCTCAACTCTGCAACCTTCCATTAAATGAATAGTGGCAGATGCTGGCCCAAAGCTCATTAACTACATTCATGTCTCTCTCGCACTCCTCTCCTCTTCAGAAAACATCACAAAATCCCCTTTATAATCTCCCTTTTAAATAAAAAGTCTAGTTTAATTAATTTTTTATATTTTTCTAAATATATATATTAAAGAAATCAAGTCTAATTTGATACACTATATATATATATATGATCAAAATTTTAAGTGAATTAGGTAATGCAGCAAAATAAATTTGTGATTACTGTTAATAATTATCATAACATTCTTAATCAAGAACACGTACCCAAAATCCCAATAACACAAAAATGTGTGAAGGGAGTGCAGAGAAGTGATATGAAATTTTTTTAAGGTGTTGAAAGTTTTATTCAGAGCACAATTGAGAATATCTTAGTATTCAAGTACAATGCAGGTGCGTTACTCTAAGAATTGAACACTAATAGTTCTAAAATTAATCCCATTTATGATTGAATATATATATGACTAAATGCACATCAATTTAATTCCTTAGACACATTTTAATATGATAATTAGGACACTTCTTTTTTTCTAAACCTAGTGACACTTTTTAATGATTTAACATTAATATGTTTTGAGTTTTGAATATTTTTAGGTGGAATGCATTTGACAAATCTTTTTATTATGGTAACTTTTAATTTGTGAGCAGTTATGCATGACTTCATAGGTTGATGAGCAGTTAATTAGATTGTATACATTTTATTTTTAACTTAGCATTAATTAATTTATTGTTTGACACATTATTTAAAGTGTAAATTTAGATATTGAAATCAATATATGATATAACATATATTGGTCTATTATATTGTCATATGCAATTTCATTTTCAGGTGGAGTCCACCATACATCACCATATCACCATCTGATGTAGACCCTATCTTTGTCATGGCATCTGCTAATTTGTGGTCTCACGGCCAAAGTGCTGTATACCTCTTTAGCATTGACCACTAAAAAGTCAACGGTGACTGATAGCTTAAAAGCAAATTAGCTTCTTCAAAAGTAAGCATGATTACGTCAAATTCAATTGCCAGCCATAATAAATTTACGCTGCAGTGGACTTGAAGAGACTCGGATAACTGATTTTATTTTTTCATACAAAGCATGATACGATCCATGATTTTTTGGGAGAGGAGGCTTTGATCTTGGTGATCTGTGTGATAATTCACACTCTTAATTACATATTGGGCCAAAATTGGATATCATTATCTTTAACAATCTAGATTCTCATTTCAGTGACCGGACCCAAAAAAAAAAAAATTAATGGTAAGAGTTGTCTTGGTTATCACTTACACTTCCACTAATCTCTCCCTAGCAATATTAAAAGCAGTCTTTGACATTGACCTAATGTATTTAGTTTTTTAAATGGGTCTTTCGGTGATAAATCTTTCGTTTGCATGAATTTAAATGATACGGACATGCATGATACAAATTTTTCAACCAAAACTCATTTCTTACCACTCCACATTGTTATGGACAAAATGGTCTTTTGATAATTTTAAAATCCAATAAGGTAACATTCACCTTCTTTTCAAAATATATATATATATATATATATTACTTTGAATATCACACACAAGTCTTTTTTAGAATACTTGTAAAGTTGTAAATTTACAATAAAAATAAATAGAAATTAAAATTAGGAAAAAATTGTTTAAAATATTTTTCGTATATTCATATTTTTACAATTAAACTCGTAAATTTCACTGTAAATTTGACATAAATTTTTCTTTCAAATCTATAGTGATATTTGTAAAATTCACTTCAAATTTGCAATAAAACTTTGAAGTATTACTGTGGTTCAGATTTTTGCCATTAAACTTGTAAATTTTATATAATTTTTATGCAAATCTATAGTGAAATTTGTAAATTTCACTTCAGGTTTAAAGCGAAACTTTTAACTCTTGATTTATGTTTAAAAAATTTGTAATTTTGTAGAAAATTTCAGTGTTCCCCAATGAATTCAATAAAGATAAAAAGAAATGCAAATTAAAAAACAATTCATGTTAGAAAATATTTGAATTTATAATATAGGCTAAATGGAAAAATATGGTAACGAATTTTTGCCCTTTTAGCATTTCTGGCATCCAACCCTTTTTTTCACTTTCGACATCTAACTTTATTTACAAAAACCACCCCAACTTTAATTTAATGTATTTACACAAACCACTATAATTTTTTAATTTTATATTCTATGTATTTACGGAGACCACCATTTTACCAAAACCCTTCAATTTTTTCCCATTAGATTAAATTTTACTACACTTGAATCTCTCTTCTTTAATTCAAAAGATTTCTATGGTTTTTGTTAAAGACAAACATCATGCAATCAATATAAAATATCAATTTTAATTTGCTACTACTATTAAACTCCATTGTAGCTGCCATTTTTTTCACAAAATTAAGAGAAAGTTTCAGATAAATAAAAAAAGACCTTGCTAATTTATAAAAAAAAAATTAAGTTATTTTCAAATGACAACATTTTTTCTTCCTTGAGTGATCAAAAATAAGTCCTCTTAAGAAAAGTTTATAGAAAAAAAATGAATTTAATGGAATGATAAATAAAGAAGCCCTCAAAATGAATTTTTTAATGATAGAGCTGTACAAACTTCGTTCAACTTTGATGTGCCATAAAGAAAAATAGCAAATAGCTGAACCGTGTGCTTGTTCCTTCTATTTTTTTTGGTTCAAGCGTACTTGATTTTTCTATTTTTTGTTTGAAATAGAAAATTTTAATCTAAAGGGGAATAAATTGAAGGGCTCTGATAAAAGGGCGGTCTCTGCAAATACATAAAATTAAAAAGTTAGGAGTGGTTTGTGTAATTATATTAAAAGATGGGGGTCATTTATGTAAATAAATTTAGTTTTCCATTAGGTTTTTTTAACATAAGGTAACTAATGGACCTAATCGACAGTAATTAAAAAAGTTGATTACCACAATTGAGCACAAAAAAAATGGATGCTGAAAGTGTTAAAACAGCAAAAGTTCATTACCATTTTTTGCCATTTAACCTACAATATATATGTTATAATATATATATATATATATGAAAATTTTCAAATGCAGACCAGTCCATACATAATAGTTCTTTTTACAACGTTTTTTAGTCATAAAAAACATTCCCTAATATTTTTACAACGAAAAAACGTCGTAAAAAGATCTGGTCTGTACCAAAAACAGACTTTATATATATATATATATGATAATTGATATATGTGCATATGTCAAATCTAAATGCAATAAATTCTAATTTTTTCATTACCATTGATTATTATAATAAATAGCTTCCATATTAGATTAAAATATTTTACCCTGAACCTTTTTTTAAAATGTGATCATATAAATGATTTTCTCTCATTTTCCCATATTTAAATTTATTAAAATTATGTCGAACTTACAAATTAATGCTCCCCTCAAAATCTCACATTATAGGTGGTGTTACACAAACGGGTGTAACCCGCAAACTCAAGTGGTCTTTTTGGGGTACGTCCAAGCAATGGATCGGACCCTTTGACCGTTCATTGCCAACTTTGAAGGTTTCTTTTTCTCTCTACTCGTCCTCTCCCATCAATAAATAAGTCAAGGCTAATTAATCATTTTGATTTCTTGCCCCTCCAAAAATATTCTTGATTGAGTCTCCTTTATGGACCTGGGAACAGATGATTGGAAATATTTAATTAATAGTACATGGTGAGAAGAAGATTTTAAATCCACGGGTTTCATATATTTTTTATCCGGCCTCTCTTGACAAATAAAGGGGTTAATTTAATTACACTTCACTCGGCTCAAATTAAAAATACACTATAATTAATAGTTTATGTCTTGAGAATAATAAGAATGGTAGGACGAACTTGAGCGCACCTCAATTAATTTATCCCCGAAAATTAAATAAAGACAAGTCAATTACGCTAGAAGTAGAGAATTTACAAAACATTGTTTGCAGCTTAACCCCCAAAGTTTGTATCTCATGGCTCGAACTCAAACTTTATGTTTTATGAAACACTTTTCATAATTCAAACTTTTCACTTAACCAACTATTGAATGTTATGTAAGACTCTTGGTTGAATTTGTATTTTAACATTAAGGTTATGTTTGATAACAACATGAAAAATAAAAAGAAAAACAACTCATTTAAGTGAGAAAATGAAAAATAAGTTGAGAGATGTGGTGAGATTAACTCTTACTTTTTGGCTTCTTCCATAGAAAAAAAATTATTTTAGTGGTGGTGAAGAAATTTTCCATAAAACATAAAAAATGATGTAAGACATGTACTCACAAAAATGAGTATGAAATGGAGAGCACCCCTCAATTTATTTTCCATGTGAAAAAAAAATTTAGGAATCATATTGTGCAAGTTAATTTTAAGGATTTTAATAAAAACCATTTAGATTTGATTAACGAAATTAAAACCCTAAATCTAATCAATTTACTTTTGAAACCTGTATTGTGTTTTCTAACAATTATACCAATCAAGCCCCATAACACAAGGAAGTAACGAGAATCCCTACTTGCGTAGGATTAATCATCAGGACTAGCCAAAAGTATTTAACTATGATCAAAACGGAATTACAGACTTGATAACTTACAAAAATTACTTTCCAACAATTTATGCAATAGTCTTGTCAATTTTTTAAACGTAAAATCCAATCGCAGCTGCCTTCGCATAGAGCTTCCCGTTTTTTCGGCTTACCTATCACCTCATTCTACGCACTTGATCACAATCCTTTGTCCCCGTTTACAATCTCCCCTATCGTAAATTAACCGGCCACTTCACTCACCCCATCTCTAATCGTAACCTAAGACACTTCCGCAGGATCGTGAATGTTTTGAAACCCTAGTTCTTATATTTGAAGAATAATAGGATCTCATATGGCATATAAACAAAATCTAGGCGGTTCCTCAAAACTCTCAAAAAGTAATTATGGCGTTTGGATATTTTTTTGCCTAAAAAAATCTTTAGAATCGTGTCTTTTTATCCCAAGCTAATAGGTTATATTTATAGAAAAATATTGGATCAAAATTCTCTTTAGAGTAGGTTTAAAACATTTAAAAATGAATTTTTGCGATAAAAAACGTGTATAAGAATTTACTTTTTTTTACGATGTTTTTCTATTTTTCAGCTTTTTATGACGCTTTTTGGTTGTGTGACACCCTAAGTGATGAGTACTCCCTGTGTGGAGGAATGGTAGATCGAGTTATGAGTACTCCCTTGTGTGGAGGAATGGCAGCTCAAAGGGAGCATCCCACACCGAAAGTTGGGGGATCCTTGGAGACCCATATAAGTAAGATATGGTCGCTAATTAAGTACGAGGCCTTTTGGGTAGCTCACTGCCTTCAGATCTCATGAGAACTCCGAAGTTAAGCGAGTAGTGAACCAAAGCAATCCCAGGATGGGTGACCCCCCTGAGAAGCTGGTCGTGAGCGGACAATATCGTACTGAAGTGGGACCGGATCGTTACAGGTTGTTCTTTATTTTGCTTATTTTTCATCGTTTTAAGTCCATTCAAACTCCAATTTGACCCAAATTTCAGAGGCAACCTATGGAACATATTAGACATGTAAAAAAAAGGTTTCCTTATTAATTTATGTTGACAGAACTTCTTGGACTTTGGCAAATTTTGATAAAACTACTTAAAACTCAAGTTTGACTCAAAACACTTTTAATTTGAATTTAAACGCTCAACCACCACTTATATTTTGAATCAAACCATATAAACAACTTACCTTAGATCCTGAATCTTCTTATGGTTCATCCGGTAAGTTCGGCGAACTTCCGTTGATTATTGTATCTTCAAATCTTCAATTCGACTCAAACAATTACAACAATGGAAAAAGTACTTTTAGTATCGGAATCAAGCCAACTAAAAATATAAACCTAACACCACATTCTTACTCAAATTAGTTATTTTTATTTTCATTTTTCATGTCGCTATCAAACAAAATTTAAAAATAACTTAAACGTGTTAAGAAAAAAAAATGCACAGATAACTGCGCGCACAGTGTGAATGTCCTGGAAAATGAACCAAGTCAAGTAATTAAGTTTAATGGAAGTAAAATATTTTCATGAATAAATGAATTGGCCTAAGCTAGTTATTGTTGATCTCTCTCTCTTAAATGCCTTGAGTATTTACAATTTAGGAACATGGTTGTTATTGGTGTACATGTTAAATATGGATTCAATTTGTATTCCATGATGTTGTTGGTTCATTATATCCTTTTGCATGTACACCATGGAATCTCACTTGGGCTTTTAATGAATAATAAAGTGTTCATTGCATGTACGTATTGATTTCATACATTAAATATATCTGAGAAAAATATATATATTTAACTGATCGATCAGTAATTATATTGCCTCTTTAATATGGGACAGATCAAGATTAATGCTAGCTCTCTTTTTCCTGTGTACGTATTTCAATTATATTAAAAGATACATTTTTACTCTTAACTAAACTTTGTAAGAGGAATTCTTATCCGTCATCTCAATATCTTACTTAAATGTATGTGTAATTAAAAATTTCTTGATATTTATGCGAGTACAATAAATTTAAATGATAACTTGGTTTAGTTATGTTGAGTACAATGAATTTTAAATAATAACCTAATTTAATTATTTTGATAAAAGACTCAAGTTATTGCATATAGTATCGGAACAAAATGATCGGACATATTCATTAGCATGTGAATTTGTAGTTATTGTGTGTTGTGTTTGTATTACTGATGTCGTGCCAAAATCGTGAAATGTTGTTATTTTTAATGTTCAGATTGTAGTTACACTTTTGACTTAGAAGATTTTTTACGAAAATATTAATTTTAACATACCTAATGATGACGCATAAAATTTATTTTATATTGTGAAATTTAATGTATTAATTATATCCCCAAAAAAGTGTATGAAAAATGGGTATATAATTAAAAATGAATGAATTGGACCGATACTTCTGTCTTGTTTGGTAAAGATGACCTGGGTCATTAAATATGTTTTCAACAGATGTATTACATTTTAGCAGTGGGTCTACCAGATAATGGCCCATATAGTGTGGCACCAAAATAATAAAGAGCGAAAAAGTGGTCCTTATAATTTGATATTTTTGTTTAACCAACCAAACTTATCGTGTCTGAATAATTGGGGTGTTCAATAACACTGGTCCTTGTTTAATATTTTCCTTTTCTGTTTTAAAAAAAACAAATAAATAACACTGGTCCTTGTAGGGAGGGGAATGACATAAGCCTAACCCATAATGAAAAGTATGGCCCAGCCCATTAAGGATTTTTGTCCTGGTGTTTATAAAAAGGCTGCATTTATTCAACAATTTTTATTTTGTTTTTAATACAAGCGATGCATATACAAATAGTGGTCCGTTAAGAGGGCGTTAGGTGTTTATTAAAATCCGTCTATGTTTCCACTATCATATAAATGTCTATTCCAATGTTAAAATAATAAAATGTATATGGTAGAATTAAAGAGTTATATTATATGCTTTATATTTGTACATAATTCAGCTAAAGATATATCAATCAGCTTAATTGGCATTGGAGTCATGTATTTATTTACTAATTTTGAAAAATATATATGTACCATGTAACATAAACATTGAACTAAAGTAGTCCAAATTTGTCCCAAGGCATGGCTTGTTTTTATCAAGTCTCCATATATGTACCAATATTATAAATTTAGGAGACATTTCAACCGCCTTCAAGTTCAGCCATTGTTTTCTTACTTTATCCTTGCGTTTATATAATTATCAATAAAAATTGTTTGATATAAAGCTATGGAATTTTTAACCAATGGCCTACTTCAAAATTAAATAATTTTTTTTGAAAAAAAAAAACCTTTGAAATTCAGTGCTTAAATAAACAAGGGGCAAAACTACTATCTACAGTATATTGTATTAATTTAGTCAGACTTTTATATGGCCCAATTGTTTTTGTTAAAGTAATATGAGATAATGGGTTCAAAGGCCTCGCTCTATAATGTTTTATAATTCTAAGGACGGACTCATGTTTAATAAAGGGAAGTAGTACTAATTTCATAATTTGATTTTACAATAAGGACACTTTTCATAATATTAATTTATTTTAAGGAAAATACTAAAGGTTGATGGACAAATATACCCCTAATTAAAAAATTAATGTTGCTTCTTCTTTTATTTGCACTCCCGCTAATAACATCACTATCTAATGCTCACTATCACTCTTCTTCCCCTCCAGATTCATCCTCACAACAACTCCAATCGGAGTGGAAATCGGCGCGTGCCACCTACTACGCTGCAGCCGATCCTAGGGACGTCGGCGGCGGCGCGTGCGGCTACGGCGACCTGGAGAAGGCAGGGTACGGGAAGGCAACGGCGAGGCTGAGCACGGTGCTATTCGAGAAGGGGCAGATATGCAGCGCGTGCTTCGAGGTGAGGTGCGTGGAGGATCTCCGGTGGTGTATTCCGGGGACTTCGATTATAGTTACGGCGACTGATTATATATATCCGTAAACTCACATGTGGTGCTAAATGCATTTAGCACCTTCTGGTTGTTGTCCAGGTGGTGCTAAATGCATTTAGCACCTTCTGGTTGTACATTTAACATTTTTTGGTTATATATTATTCATTTAGCACCTTCTGGTTAGTGTCCAGGTGGTGCTAAATGCATTTAGCACCTTCTGGTTGTGCATTTAACATTTTCTGGTTATTATTCAGAAGGTGCTAAATGCATTTAGCACCTTCTGGTTATTATTCAGAAGGTACTAAATGCATTTAGCACATTCTGGTTGTTGCCCAGGTGGTTATTCAAAAGGTGCTAAATGCATTTAGCACCTTCTAGTTGTTGTCCAGGTGGTGCTAAATGCAGTTAGCACCTTCTGGTTGTGCATTTAGCATTTTTTGGTTATTGTTTAGAAGGTCCTAAATGCATTTAGCACCTTCTGGTTGCTGTCCAGGTGGTGCTAAATGCATTTAGCACCTTCTATTGCTGTCCAGAAGGTGTTAAATGCATTTAGCACCTTCTGGTTGTGCATTTAGCACCTTCTGGTTGCTGTCCAGGTGGTGCTAAATGCATTTAGCACCTTCTAGTTGCTGTCCAGGTGGTGCTAAATGCATTTAGCACCTTCTGGTTGCTGTCCAGAAGGTGCTAAATGCATTTAGCACCTTCTAGTTGCTGTTAGTATCATAATGAGCGTGAGACATTATAAAGAAGGGGTATTAGTGTCTTTTTTGTATAGTGTCCTTAATTTACATGGCTTATTTTTAAGTGTCCTTTATAATTACATTATTATTAGAATGAGCCCTTATACCTAATTGCCTCAAGTAATATAATGAAATTTGAAATAGACAGTCGAAAATGGTATATTGTTTTGCATTGTCGCAAATTTTATTTTATTTTTAATTAAGACTTGAATCAATACGCACGTATTGTTTTACAATTTTTACAAAACAATAGCCAGTAGGGCGGAGGGAATGTTAAACCCCCACTTGGATTTGATTTTTTTTTTTTTTAAATAGATATAGTAATATAGGGACTTTTGCGTAAACATTTAAAGTTTGTGGTGGGTGTGTAAGTTCTCAAAATCTTGGGGATATAATTATATATAGTTGTTTTTAGTAAAAATGAATGAGATTTCTTGTAGTGGGAATAGAATTTCAATAAGCGCATAACGAATATGTCATTCAATATTTTTAGAACATGAAAATTGAAGAGAAATTTTGTAACTCGTATTATTTTTTGACGGTTCTTTTTATAATAAATATTTTTGTTAGACATATCTTTGTATAATAGATTTTTATTTTTTTTGGTTTAGTGCTAGTCAAGCTCCCACTAAGTTAAAATCATGATTCCGCCATTGATGACCGACCATACATCCTAATTGGCATCCTTCTTATACTTTTAACAAAGAGGTTATAAGTTATATCCACGTACATAATCAATAAACTAATTATCCAAATCGTCTTTCTATTTCAAGGGCTTCTTTTTTTTTTTTTAAAGGTTTTTGTTGAATCCATGCTTAGACCATCTCCATTCAGTAGTGTATTAAGCCAAATCTAGGTTTTTTTGCTGCTGTAGCACATACTTTAAATGGTAAAAATGTAGAGTTTATAATGGAGATGGGTAAATTTGGCATATGGACACCTTGCTGGTTGCACGATGTAGTTGTGTCGTGGGGGTTAGGCACGACATTTTAAAACGGAGTTAATTGCTTGCTAATGTATGACTATAGTTCCATTATGCGGTGACAAATTTAAAATGACTACTGACTCATCACTCAAGTTACAAATTTCTATGTTAAAATGGCTATAATGTATGGTTATAATTTTATTATAACAAATTGCTTGTTATATATAATGTATAATATATATACTATCTTACATTATGTTTTTACATTATCGATTAAAAATACCCTTATGTTTGGTGATTATTCAATTCTATCGTAGATTTCTCATTTCACATTAAAACAAAAATGTCACGAAAATGAACTGCCAGCTCAATCCCAACTGAAGTTTGCCCCAAGTTTCTGTAGTTTTTTTTTTATTTTATATCAGGTTGACCATCAAATTTATCAACATAACCGCAGACACTTAATTATAAAAGGGTTTGTCTGTTATTTATTTATTTTTGCATGATGAAATGTTAAATAAACCTAATCCAGCAAATCTGGTTTGGAAATCAGCACACACGTTCCCTTGCATTCATACCCATAATCCATCCAATAATTAATATAATTTAGTTGCACCACCAATTGATTAATTATATATATAAAGTACGTTTCTGTTACAGACTGTTATCATGCAATAGTTGCATTACCAATTGAAATTTTCCATATATATATAATGTAATAATTTTCCCTACAAAGAGAGAAATTAGGCCCGTAAATGTGATGAGTGTGGCAATTTCCGTCATGACCATCTAAGCTAACTCAATACAAATATGTCAAATTCTTAATTAGTGAATTTGAGTCATCGATTGGTTAACCTAATACAAATAATTGAGAGTAATAATTATAAACATATACTAAAAGTTGTGATACATATACTCGATGTATGTTAGGTACTATATAATATAGAAATTCCACACACACACAAATATATATCTACTTAACTTTGTGTTATATTTGGTCAAGTTGTGATAACATGTGCTTCTTATATTTTTTAGAAAATAACTAACACGCAACAACTCTATTTATTATGGGATACAAAGTCCAAAACCTAATCTAGGAACAAGGAGTCCTAGTTCTCCAAAGACAAAGATACTTGCGCATGACGAGCTAGCCCATTTAAGATAAGATCAAAATTCAAATCTTGGTTTAACTATTATTTTAATTTTATTATACAACGTTAAAAGTAATTAAAATTTCGTAGTTTCACTCAGTTAATGCTGACATCTCCTTGTTACCAACTTCAAAACTATTTAAAATTGGGCTTCCAATTTTCAACTTATCAGCCCCATCTATATTGGGCCTATAAAACTTAAACCAGTTCATAACCGCAAAGACTAATATGAAAGGCAAGTGCCAACAAAGAAAATGGTGTCAAAGGTTGTGAAAATCCCATTTCAACCAGAAAGGTCAACTCGGCCAAACGGTCTTGTATGTTATTGATATTTTTTTATCTTGGTAATAAAGTAATTTTGAATTTAACTCAGATAAATATATTATCGAACTTTTTATTAGTTCATATTTATATATTAGTTGTATGTCCGCAATTATTGTGATGGTTATTATAATTTATAACTTGTATAGAGAATGTTGTATTGTATAAAAAAAATTGTGTAATAAATTTAAGGTTTTGTATAAAAAAAAAATACAAAGATGAACCCATACAAACCACCCCTTCCCCCCTGACCACCCCAAATATATATATATATATATATATATATGTATGTATACCTACATACATGTAAAAATATATAAATACATATATTTCTGTTGCAACCGCTGATTTTTAACTTCCTTCCTGGCCCACACCAAGATTCTAAAATATAGGTGTACACCCTCTTTAATTTTCTCCATTCTTTTTCATCACCCTTTCCTGTTATAAATTTCTCTAGAAAAAGCCCTCTCAAAAGCTTATTGCATTTTAACTCTCTCTCTCTCTCTCTCTCTCTCTCTCTCTCTATGGACTCCTCCTTGAGTTCATCTATGATCAACAAATCTGTTGCATCATCAAAAGTAGTAAAAATAGATATCCAAGATGATGATGAGCAGAGTGGGTGGACTTCTTACTTCGAAGATTTCTTATCTAATCAAAGAATACAACAAACACCATCATCATCTCCTTCTTACAATTATAAAGGTACTGCCTTAGTTTCTGATGCTGCTTCTTATGTTCATCGGAAATTCTCAAACCATGCTAGTAAAGTCTCTTCAATGAATAGCCTCCCAAAGTTCTCCAAGAAACTCGATTTTTCGAATAAAACGAGAGCCAAAGAAATATATTATGACGATTCTCTTGAAGACACTGCTAGTTCTCCTGTCAATAGTCCAAAGGTTAGATGCATGTGAATGATTATATATAAAGTCTTATTAGTTTTTAAATTTTCAAATTTACTCCTCGATCTTTGATATTATTCTAGCTCTTCTCTTTTCTTTTTTTCCCCAAATTCAAGTATATGATGATCGTTTCTGTTTATAGGTAGGTAGTTTGAAGGAGACGGATAGGAAACAAAGAAAAACAAATGATTTGGTAAGTACTATAGATCCCCTCTAATATTAGGAATTTTGCTTTTCTTTTTCTTTTTTCCTTCATCATATTTTACAAATTAAGAAAAGCATTCTTAAAAATTGACTATAATTAAATTACTGCCACTTACATACCAAAATTAACATTTTATTACAATGACTAATAATTATATTGATTCGATGCCCAAAAGTTCATAATACTTAATTTTAAAATAATGATTCTTAATTTAAGACAAATGATCGATGAATAAATCTAAACTCTTAGTTTTTATCTATTCTAGGGTTCTTGATATTTTGATGGCTTTATATATGCTAATATGATGATTTTGGTTTAATTGAATGGTTTATTTTTGTGTAGGTAAAGGGAGTTTATGAAGATCATCATTTAGAAGTACTGCAAAGAGAAGAAAGATTTGACAAAAGTGTTTTGGAAGGGAAGAATGATAATGAACGTGAAGAGCTGGGGAAGAGTCGTCAACTATATTGGTTAATCTCTTAATTAAAGAGTACAAAATCAAATTGTATATACAGGGAAAATATATGAGATACATTTAATAGTTAACTCCCAATTAAGGTACAAATAGATTAATGCATGTTTTGATGCATTCGTAATTTTAACTCTTAATTTGGTCATTTAAATTAGTCTATGCATGTACCATTATTTATTATTAATCAATGAGTCAAAACTAATAACGTACAAATCTCCGGTGTCTCTGCGGATGTATATCATTGTAAATAACTAAATACATGTGAAAACATTTTCGTATAAGCTGTTTCAAAAGATTATTATGTACTAACCTTCTGGGTCTGACCCCTTTAATCTCGCTCACACAAATGAGTTACGAAATATTGTACACGCAAAGTCTCATAAAATGGGTTCTAGTCCAATCCAGTCCAATACTAAAGAATACGATAATATGCTATTAATTGTACACTGAAATTGAAAAATTTATCATCTATTTTAATCTAGTTCAAAAAAACTCCTCAATTGAATCATGAGTTGGCACTTATATATATATATATATATATTCACAGTGCTTGTAAACATTTAAACACAATGCATGAGCCTGGTTTGGTACAAATAAGTCAAGGTTCTTAACAAGTAATCTTGGATAAATTGATGAATATTTTTGTTCACGCAAATTGATATATATAGTACGTATGCACCAAACAATTATAATATATGACACGTAATTAGGCGTAATGGTCTACATATAAATTAATTAAAATGTTTCCAACTTAGACCCGTGATCTACCACTTCAATATTATCCAAATCATATCATAATTAGTGGTTACGTTGTTAATTAATGAAGTGATTGCTCACCCAATCCATTTCCTAATTAATCATCTTGGCCAACAGAAATTGCTCTTCTCTCTGGTCCAATATTAGCCATTATATATTTTTCTAATCGTGCTCTAATATATAAGAATCACCCACATATGTCTATCCTCTTTTTCTTTTCTTGTTTTCATTTAAATTGTCAAATTAATTTATTATATTAACTTTGGAAAATCTATCAGTACCACATGGAGCTTATCCACAAAATCAAATCATAATTAAACAGGATAAGTACAATTATGTGCGCAAACAGCTTCCACATATTGGGGTTAATAATTGACATTAATATTGTACTCAAATTAATAGTTTAATTTCATATATATATATAGAGATATATACCCTATAACAGATTGAAAATGTTTCGGCTTTTGCAGTGGTTGATTATATTCTTCCTTTTGGTGTTCAACATATTCCTGAATCCCAATGGAGTATGACTTGTGTTATCCTTGCTGCGGATGGAGATAATATATATACTTTTCTAATTTTTAGTTTTTGTTTTTTTGAAAGAGAGAGAGAGAGAGCTCTAGTCAATGATCAAAGAAGAATTTTGATTAAGAAATGGTGGGCTAGATAAGCGTGGGTAATCCTTCCCTGCTGCTAAGTGTTACTGACTTTTTCGTGGGATTTGAGAAACTAATCCAAATAGATAGAGTTTGAACCTGTATGTTCGTTGCCCTCGAGTCCGAAGAGTTGCTTTCAGTAAGTATCTTTTGGTTCATGTGGAATACTTTATTTTTTAACTACATGGTGAAACTCAATTCGTAAGTTTTAAAATCGTAACCTTTAAGTAAGTTATATTATGAGAGGGGTGCACTTGCATTTGACTTAGATAGATTTCTAATTTTAGTTTTCTTGGTATTTTTTCTTAACATTTTTTAGCAAACTTATGATTTTACATCAAAGGGGTGGAATGTTAGATGTTGCGCTTATCATCATCATCATTATCATCATCATCATCATCATCATCATCATCATCGTTGTTATTGTTATTATTACTGTTGTATTAAATAAAAGAATTAAACAAAAAAATGGCAAAGAGGAGAGTGATTCAGAGGAGTTTATGGTAGCATATCTAATTTCAAGTCACCTGCCTTAATTACTTATATCAGTATATGCACATGGAGGGGTCTTCTATTTTAGCCCTTTTCTGAAATTTTTATTGTTTTTGAGTAAAATGTCCAGCAAGCTGTTTAACGAATATTTAAATCTATCAATCTACTTCAATTCATCCCCTCTTTTTATTTTCTTATTTCCATTCTTTAATAATATTGTGGGTACAAGGAACTGTGTATTTTTTTTTTATACGGGACTGCAATAATCAATGAAAAAAATTAATTTAGTAGTGAATCCTTGGATGGCATATTCTTCTTTTTACACATAAACCCTAATGCCAGTTTGTTAAAAGCTCATGATATATATATTCATAAATAATATCTAGAAAATAAATAATATATATGATGAATATTCCTATTCTTCTTCATATATATATATATATATATATATTTTTAAGTGAATGCTGTATCTTAACTTGAAATTAATTTTTCAAAAAGAATAATTAATATTTAATAAATTTGCTATCTTCTTCAGGAATAATTAGCCCGTGAACTTATTTTTGTATTCCTATGCATGCAAGGATATCGATATAGATCAACTCCAACTAACTCTTCAATTAAACAAAACTTTGTGCACAAAATCTTGTAACATACGCACACTGCACCAACATTAATTTTAAGTAGGGGGTAGATCGAGCGAGTGAATATTTACAAAAAAAAAAAAAAAAAAATTTACGAGTACAAGAATTTGTATATACGTACACTTCTTCACAATGAATTATCTGAACAAATAAAGTGGCACGGTCATTCTTTATCATGAGCAGGAACTCGTTTCAGTAGCTGTTGCATGGAATTCGAACAACCGTGTTTTTGTGCCACTTTTATTTTTATTGTAATATTAAATTATCTTTAGAATACCAAAAAAAAAAGTTGCATAAAGTATGAGACCATGTTTGACTTTTACACTTATTTAAAGATAAATTAATTTTAACATAATCAACCATTAAAAATAAAACTGGTTGCTGTATTGAAATTTAATATGCTTATAACATACATCTTGCAATAGAATTATTGTAATGTTCCGCGTAAATTTTTACAATATTGTACCCAAACAATTGTTATTGAAAGTTGAAAGAGAGTATGGTACTAGTAGGTGTGGACATAGCTGAAATGTATTTACACAACTTTTCTGGAACCAAAATTAGTTAAGAACAGAGGTGGAGTCAGGAATTTTGTTTAAGTGCGGCCAAAAAAAAAATTTGTTTAGGAATTTTCCAAGCCAATATTAAATCAGTCTCAGTAACCAACTAACAAATATATTAATCTTACTATTAACTTATCAAATAACAATATAATAAGCAAATCAATCTCAATAACAAAATTTAACATCAATATTTAACAATCTAATAAGTAAATCAACATTAATAAATAATAATCAACAAACAAATATATTAATAAATATCTAAAAGCAAATATCAACATTAATATCAATATTTAACAATCTAAGAAGTAAATCAACATTAAAATACCTAAATCTAAATATTCAAAATGATAAAAAAAAAATAGTATAAGATTATAAAAAAGAAATCTGAGCTAAGGCTACGAGCTGTAGAAAAAATAAAAAGGGGATCGGAAGAATAGCTACTGCACTTTTGCGGTCTGCCATCTGCAGAAGCTAAACAACGAAGAAGATGGAAGGAACTGCCGGAAGTGAACCAATTAAAATCAGAACCGGAATCAGAATTTGAATTAGGGTCGAGGTCGGGACCGCGGCCGGGGCTGCTTAGGTTTTCTAACCTAAATTATAATTACCAAATTCTATCCCAAAAATATTAAAGCGCGTCGCACATAGGTCCCTCACTAGTCACCAGTCACCACTTAAGTTTTCTAATTACGTGAACACCCCCCTAACTTTTACACCATTACAAAAAAAAATAACTCAAATACTCAAAAAAAAAAATCCAGGTGGGCCCATAGTCCCGCTGTTCCCTTCTTCCCTAGGCCCCTAGTTAAGAGTGATGAACACTAAAATAAATCCTATAGTTTAAAATTCCTATTATGAAATATTGCAACCAACTTTCCTGGCTTGAAATAAATCTTGTATTGTGGATATGCGCATAGTACTCTTGAAACATGTGTCACAATTTATTTATTTTCCTGAAATCATATAAAGTCGTGTTTTATTGGTTAATTTCAAAAGGGAACAAAATGTTGTATGATTAAATTGGTATTTGCTAAAATTTGGTGTAACTAAACATTAATGAAGATGAAAAGCAACATTAATATCAATATTTAATAATTTAAGAAGCAAATCAACATTAAAACACCTAAATTTTAATATTTAAAATAAAATATATATATAAGATTATAAGAAAGAAATCTGAGTTAAGAGGCTAAAAGTTGTAAAAGAAATCAAATGGGGCTCGGAAGAATAGCTGCTACACTTTTGCATTTTGCCGTCTGCGAAAGCGGAACAATGAAGAAGATGGAAGGAATGACTGGAAGTGAACCAATTAAAACTGGGAAGATGAAAAGAACGGCCGGAAGTGAACCAATTAAAATTGGGGCCGGGGCCTCTTAGGTTTTCTAACCTGAATTATAATTACCAAACTCTACTCCCAAACTATTAAAGCGCATCGCACATAGTTCCCTCAACAGTCACCGCCCAAGTTTTCTAATTACATGAACACCCCCTAACTTTCTACACTATTACAAAAAAACTCAAATACTCAAAAAAAAAAAAAAAACCACGTGGGCCCATGGTCCCCTTGTTCCCTTCTTCCCTAAGCCCCTGGTTAAGAGTGATGAACACTTAAATAAATCCTATAGTTTCAAATTCCTATTATGAAATATTGCTACCAACTTTCATGGCTTGAAATTAATCTTGTATTGTGGATATGCCCATAGTAATCTTGAAACAAGTGTCACAATATTTGACAAAAAAAATTTTATTTTTCAATTAATTTTATTTTTTCCCTCGTCTAATATATATATCTATTTAAATCCGCCACTCAAAAATTGGCAAACAATACCACTTTAAAATGTTTTTATGATCTTTAGTTGGAACGATAAAAATACTTGTTAACTATGTAAAAGCAATATATCAATGCATGGTTAAGTTTGGTATTATTGTTCTGGACTTAGTTCTCTTCTATTATTTTTTTCATCTAATGTGGTTTAGTTCGAGATCTGATGGGATGAGTTTTTTCACGAAACATGGTGGTGATAATATTTATAATGAGTTGATCATCTCTACAAAATTTCATCAATAAATTAAAACCGGAAGCAAGTGTAATAAAAAATTGATATATTTGTTCGTTTTTGACCATTAAAATTTTAGATAATCATTTCACCCGCTTTCAGTTTAAATTTTTTGATGAAATTTATAAAATTATCTATTTATTATGTAGATCATCCCTACCAAAAAAATTTAAAAAAATTCAATCGTTTAGGTTTCGAACTAAATTCCATTGGACAAAATAATATGGAGAGGCAATAGAGGGGAGCCAAGTCTCACTGCTCCTTGGTGGATTGGATGTCACCCCTACTTATTGTTAACCAAAACATAAAATTTTGAACATCAGTACTCAATCAAATCCTTAAAGAAAAACATTAATGTCTTTTTTTTATATATACAAGTAGTGATATAGATTCAGGTGGTTATTAGGGAGGAGGATTGAATCATAGTGCCCCATATAATTAAAATACTACACACTTAACTACTTAAGTGAAAGTCATGATCTTATATTTTTGTGTAACTTTATCTCTTAGATAAAAAAGAATAAATAAATAAAATACAGAAGAATAAATACATATCTTCATAAGTTGCTTTTGGGACTGAAGAGTATAAATTGGTTGGGCCATTTCACTTTCATCTCGGTCGAATAAGAGGCCTCTTAATATTACCATACATAGTCGTGCATATTTTTTATTTTTTTTCCTGAAATCATATAAAGTCGGGACAAAATGTTGTATGATTAAATTTGTATTTGCTAAAATTTGATGTAACTAAACATTAATGAAGATGAAAAGAATATAGTATTTGGGAAACTGAGATTTATAGAAGGGCTCGAATACAACATAAATGTAATTTCAATTCCTGGAAAGCTTTAAGAGACATGTTCAAACCATACTAATTAACAAGAAAAAGCCTATTTTGTTAAGAGTGATGTTTATAGGGGAAGTGGCAAAGGGTTCTAAAAAACAGTGTGGTCAGTGGCGGATGGAGGCCCCAAGCCCCTTTTAGCCTTTTGAAATTTTGTGTAGTATTTTTTAGGTTTTTAAAAAATTGAGTAGTAATATTATTATTTTATTATGTATAAATATATTATATTTTATTGGCTTTTTTTAAAAAAAATTGTAAGTAAAATTTATAACATTTTGGATTTAGATATAGTCATAAAAATATTTATCTTATATACAGTAAGGTTTACTAGAGTAAAAATACAGAAAAACAACATGCAATAATTGCAAGCTTTCTTGGTTAGCTTATTTTATTTTTATGTTAACTACTTTTATGTTAAAAAAATATAAAAAATTGTATTTATGTTTTGACCCCAAACTCAAAATTTTGGATCGTGTGATTTCCATGGTTTGGACCTTTTTAAAGAAGAAAGGGGGAGGTGATATGACGAGAAAGGTAAAATGGAGAAGAATGGTAATTGACACATGCGTGGAAATTTTGAGTTTTTTTCTTAAATAGACTACATTTTGAATAAATTTATCTATTTAATTCACTTTTTAAGTTATTAGTCAAAATAATACACTTTAAAAATAGTTATTTGAAATCGCTATTTTTCGCAAAAATAGTTATTCCAAATCACTATTTTAGAAGTGTACTATATGAGATAAAAAGTAGTTTAATTTAGTTATTTAGTTGAAAAAGTGTTTTAGTTTGACAAAAAACTCTGAAATTTTATAGTTCCAACATTAAATATGTGCGATACTAATTACATTCATTGAAATATTTTTTAGTATTCTAACATTGACTTAGTGCAATTGTACAAAGTAAATGTACACATATTCAATATTATTATATCGAGCTAATAAATTTTTTTAAAATCAAATAATAGTTCGACTCATATACATTATGCACAAAGTAAATAGAATAAATTATTATCGAATATTTTAATATATATAATTACCGCCACTCTCAAACATAGATATCCAGTGGGGTGATAGTTAGTTGGAGCACACAATTCTTGGTTGAATGTCATTTTCACAGTCCCATTTACATGGAATCTTGGGTACAAGTCACTCATGCCTTTCCAGATGGGCACTAAAAGAAGTGTCGAATGGGTACAATAGTAATTAAACATATTCATTTGATTTATTTTATTTTATTCAATCACTAAGGGACAGTGATTGCCTAGTTGAAAATAATTATTAAATAATTAAGTTTAAGATAAAGATCGAAAAAAAAATGAGTGATTTGATAAAACTAATTATCAAAATGTTCAATTTTGGTCAAGAAAAATTAATGCTGGCAGAACAAAAATTGTTCAAATGTTAAAAGAAACAAAAATATTCCACATAATCGATGGCATACCAATAAAGAATAACAATATTCCCTTTGGGGATAAAAATGGGTAAAGATTTCCCTTGATTTAATTAAACTGGTAAGGTATGTGTAAATTTAAAAAAATGTACAATTATTCAATGTGTCTATTGTGTCAAAGCAATGCAATACTGTTTGAATATAATGTAAAAACATTCAATGCATCATAATTGTATCTATTGAAAGCATTAATCCGGTCAAAGCATTATAATATTCTTAAATCATAAAGTATAAAGTATAACTATATATTAAATGCTTCATCTGCGCTGGGTTCTCATGTAAATTTCTTGTTGATTCTACCTTGTTTGGGAAGCTGAAAGGCAGGGCAATTGGGCAAGAGAGAAGACAGAATTTTCTTTCAAGAAAAGATGATGATGATGATGATGATGATCATTAAGGGGATAAAAGAAGAGATAAATATGAGATCCGTCTTGAACCCCATAGTCAGTAAGAGAGATTTCATTTTCATTCATCAAATTGGTGTGTAGAATGAGGATGATTCTATCACAAGGAAACTTTTCTTGAGCTTCAATTTCTCTCTTTAAGTCTGCTATTGTCGCATCTTCACCCACTTTAATGTAGAAGAGTTTTCCCGTAAATATCTCTATTATCAATTTCATTTTTTAGAGATGGACGATCTGTTTGTCAATCAATCTCCTTTTAAGGATTGGGGGGGGTGTGTGCGTGAGTGAGAGGATATGCAATTGGTCATGTAAGCTGCATTTTCGGGAGTTAGTTTCGTAGCATCCCAAAGAAATGGGATAGGCAAGAGAAGTTGGAGTTGGACTTAAGAATGAGTCACTATACTCGGCTAGAAAAACTTGTTACACATCCGTGTTTTACGTTTGACTTTCATATTTATTAAAAATGTAATAATTTTATCACATTCAAGTGGTTTAAAAACAGACTCGAAAAAAAAAAAAGTGATTTAGAATAAAATATTTCTCATTCATGGTTTTGGTATGTTTGATTATATTCTCAAAAATATCCAATTTTCTCTCCATCGATACGAAATTAAGCGGGCTTAAAAAATGGGTATCCATCCATCTTTATCTTTTTCTATGATCTACTCCTTTCTACTTGGTCGCCATACTAATTTTAATGGGCTTGATTTTAAGAATCATATTGGATTGAACGGCCCATATTTTAGATTTATGCCCTTACCTTTCCGTTGAAAAGCTATTGGGGCCTGGGCCACAACTGGCTGAAGATTTTTGGAATCTTTTTGAATGTTTGCAATTGTAGTCGTCAAAGCTTAAAATTTCATAGATAGGGAGTGTTAGTATAGTAAAATAAAGATATGAGTTTTTTCATTCTACGCTATATATGTATGTTGAGTGATCGATAAAAAGAAAAAATATATTAGTGTGTTTGAGAATTTCATTTCCATGCATTGGAAATTAAATCTAATCAGAAAACTTAGTTTGGAAACTCTAGTTTTTAGTCAAATTCGATTTTCATAATTTTGTATCGGTTTTCGAAGCACACTAGCTAAACAATTTTTTTTTCTTAAAACAAGTTAAGGTACCAAAAGTTTTGGCGGTTCATTTATTTATTTTACAAAATATTAGTCAACTCTTTTTTATTTTGGTTTTCAAGTAATAACAAGTAAATGATATATCTAAAGTACGAAAATAAAGAGTTAGGGTGTGTTTGATTTTAAAGTTAAAAAATGATTGAAAAAATTACTAATGTTTATGTAAAAATAAAAATAAAAATGAGATGTATGATTTGATTTGATTAAAAATTCTATAGGTTTGTATGATATCCGAATATTTGATGGTGGCCCCGAAAATATTCATGGAAAATGTATATATATATATATAATAATAATAAAAATATCTCCTCAAATTACTTGTATCTTTTTCGAGTATTTGTAGAAATTAATTGTTTGTCAAATTATTTAAACTTGCAGTCAAATGGACCTTATCAAATACATATATATATATATATATATATATATAATAATAATAATTTTGTCATAAACAGGTAATATTTAATTTATAGAATAAAGTTATTGATGACTGGAACCTGAAATATACCCGTTCATGTGGTGTCTGCCACTAGTTCGTTCTTGTAACGAACAAAAAGAATTTGGCCAATACGCCCAATTATTTAGCTGGAAACTTGTGTCGTGCAAACAACCAGGAACTCCGATATTTGTGACTTGAGATGCCCTGGAAAACCCTCTACGACCTCAAGGGCCATTGTATTTTATTATCACTTTTGAACTATATATATCAAGGGTCATTGTTGACTTACAAATTTAATTGATTCTGATCATATCCACGCAAACTATTTAATCAACCAAACACACAAACTGAAAATAAAATATATATATATATATATATATATATTAGGCATTAATTATTATCTTTAACAATAATGCAATTCTGTTGTGACTTTTGATATAAAAGAAATAAATAAATACCTATTAAACTCTCCTTGCTGGCAATGTCTAAGAGTTTTCTATACAGTTTTCCTCTGGCAACTGAGTTCGACCCCTCAACCTCTTTTCCATCAAAATCCCCTTTTAGTTCAAATCACAAATTTATCTCAAAACAAAAAAAAAAAAAATGATGCACTGTTATGTTAAGATTCGAATTCGTTTCTATTGAACTCCTTCGAACAGGAGTAATATCATTTGAAATTATTTTTTTATTTGTATATTGCGAATACCACATGATTTTAATCAGTCATTTCTTTAGTTGTTTTATGTCTTTTGGATTTTGAATTCTTCGCATATATGGAGGTTATTGAATAAGTCGTCAACTGCTCATATTGATCGATTCGACATACACCTATTGAACAGTTTGAGTTGTATCATTTTCGTTAAACTCGAAGTGAGTAATGAAAGATTTACTTGTGGCTCGGTAATTTAAAGGCAGTTGTTACTTATTGAAAATTTCCTGGGCATCGGTTCAAGTCTTATTCCCCCTCCCACTTCATTTCCCCGCTGAATATTATCCACGAAATGCACCACAATCCCATCGTATACATAACTTAATTTGACAAATTAGTGAAATACAATCTCAAAGTTTCCAAAAGTCACCATAAATGTCCAGGATATCAATGAACTTTGCTGTACACTTGCAGAATTGCAATATATCTATTATGGTTGTACGTATAAATTTGTATGTCCTGTATTAATTAAACCTCCCACGTGCATTTATATATTGCGCACTAATTTTTTGTATGTATATCTTTGTCTAATAAATAATAACATCTTGGTGGAGAAAATGTTCAATCTATTTTATTTTATCAAAATTATTTTTCGTTGGCAAGTTGGGCTTTTTCTTATTGTTAATAATTTTATTTTTTATGTAAGCAAGAGTTGAGGTTCATCACCTTCTACTGGATATATAATTACACGTATGATTATAAATAGATATACAAATTGAGATATATTTTATGCAAAAGATTTTAAATATATTAACACCGTACCATACAGCTCTGCAAGATGAGGATGTATATATATATTGGGATGTTGATACTCTAAAAACAAATACAGTTTATCTTTACCTAGATTTATGTAGTATCATATATATATATATATATATATTCTGACCGAATTTTTAGCTCATAAATAAACCAAAATTTACATTTAATTCCTTGTCTTTATAATAAGAGGTAATAATTTTTAAATTTTAAAAAAGTATAAGAGAGAAAAAAAATAGCCTGACTAAAATTTAAAATATTTTTGAAATTATTGATATTAATTTTAACACGCGTTATGAACTAATACATATAGGATAAAATTCTCTCAGATAATGTTGTTGAAGCCTAAAGATTCCATTGAGCTGAGCCACCTATGAAATGTTTGTGCCTTTTACTTGAAACATGCAAAGGTTAACCATCTTAGTTGGACATATTTTATTTTATCATCTTCTCTTTATGTATGACACATTCAAACCCATGGTTTTAGTAACCAAAAAAACAGAAAGAATTTGACTAGGACGCGCAATCTTGTTGAACTGTCATCGCAAAGAAATTAATTATTATCTATGATTAAGTGTCGGATTTCTTTTTTAATGAAACTAATACGAAAGATAAACTTTTAACCCTTTACTATCGATCAAGCTTTAACTTTACACAATATTATTATTGTGTTAAAGGCTATTATATATTGCCCATGGCAAGTGTAGTACTCTTTGAAACCAAATGTATTTGATTATTCTACTTCACAATATTTTAGTTATTAGGTTATTGCAATGGTGATCAATTAATTCTTCCCTTTAATTTTAACTCATTATTCTTCCTTTCTTAATTATATATGGTACGTGGACTTGACGTCGTCAGACTTCGATCACCATGGCAGCTCCTAGAAGGGAGGTCTGACCATGCATAGGGATGACAACTAGGCCGGCGACTCAACTCTAATGGGGCAGCTGGTTTGTCTAATTAGAACAGAAGCTAGTGCGGAAGCTAAAGTAAAGCCGCAGTCGGTTTCACCTTCATATTAATTTAGCCCATTTGACTACCTAATTGACCTAACTCAAAAATAATGAACCTTTTTCATAAATACCCATATAATACCATACAATTACAATGGGGAGGCCCATTCATAAAAACGTAAAGTGGGGGGTGATTTCTGGTTTAATTAAGAGGTAAACTGGCACACTTCGCCGCTTTACGTCGGGGTCAAGATCAGCCAAGCCTGATATGTTTTCATCCTTAGTCCTGTAGTGAAAGCTTCAATGCAGATAGAAAAGTATTCGATTTTGGGATACAAAAAAATGCATTGGTGTCCTTATTTTATCAAAAAATATGTTATGTGAGATCGCAAAGTAATAATAAATTTCAAAATTATTTATGTTCACCAGCTCTTGTGCATTCTCCTAAGATTCTTTTCCAATCATATATATATATATACATTTCTTATTCAAATAGATATTAACTAGATTATCACTAAAATTCCTATTACAGTTTTTTGGTAGATTGATGATATGCCCTAATTAGCATATCAGAATTCATAAGTCATAACCAATTAATTACAAGTCAACGTACACCAATATTTATTAGATCTTATCAAGTTCAAAATAAAAAATTCGCCACCATGCCACTAACTTATAGTGACAGCTCCTACATGACAAATTCAAATTCAAGCCTTAAGGCTCAAGCTTAACTATATATACCAGATTTGTAATATGCAAAACCATAGCATATCATAAATTAACAAAATTATTAGCTAGAGTGCTCTACAAAAAAAATCAATGGCTTTTCAAAAGCACGTCCTTGTTTTGATTCAACTATTGCTTGTTGTTTTGGTCTTGGACCTTGCTAATGCTAAGGGGCTGAAACTAGGGTTCTATCAGAAGACATGTCCCTCAGCTGAGGCCATTGTTAGGAAGACAACAGCTCAATACATTTCTAGGGCACCAACTCTTGCTGCTCCTTTACTCAGAATGCACTTCCACGATTGTTTCGTTAGGGTATGTGCGTACGTAGTTAATTGGTTCTCCATTTCATTACTAATTAGCGTATACGTACTATACCTACTGAGGAATGCATGTCTCACTGATCAACCAAGTTATCTAATATGTTATTTAAATTAATGTTGTGTCAAACGTGCCCTGATTAGTATGTATTTTCTGAGAGTTTTACCCCCAACAAATAATGCACGTCTTTAATTACCACATTTGTGCTGCTAAGTTGTTTGCGTGGTGTGCATCTCGATCTCTAATATTGCTAAGAACCTATTCCTTTGAACCTTCTTCAATTACGATATGTTATCATAAATTCATAATTAGAGATTAGTATACTAATTAGACTCTTCTACATTTTACACTATTGTAGATGTATAATTAAGCGACACATACCTAGCAAAATAACTTCCAACTCCCCTTGACTAGTTGACTTTAAATTTTATAACAATAATGGCTCTTTTCTGAGAGGTAATTTGGTAATAATTTTTTATCTTAATCACATCTAAAAGCTTTTTTTTATTTATTTATAAAGTTCATCCACAAACCTCTTTATATGTTGAGATTGATCTCCATCCATTAGAATTGTCAATTTTGTCGTAATATGGGATTAAATTAATTGAAAAAACACCAAACAATTGATAGAAGTAATTACAATTATTCTTAGTACGTAATACAATTAACTTATTAGCTATATAGTAATATAGGGTTTGGCTAGCTAATTAAGTTCACTCCACCTTTATTGTTGTCCTATTCCAATGTAACACATATATAAACCGTGATTTTTTTATCATCGTTTGTAACACTTCTAGTACTCTAGTCACATTTTTTAAAATGCTTATACTACTAACAGAGGTGTGTTAACTACCATACGTGTTTATGGTCCCGTATTCTCCACTTTTCCAACTTTATTTATGTAAATGTGTTTAGAAATATTGCATTCTATTGCTTCAAAGGTGCATAATCCGCTGAGCTTATTTCTGTTGCAGGGTTGTGACGGGTCAGTGTTGTTAAACTCTACAAAGAACAATAAAGCCGAAAAAGATGGAATTCCCAACCAATCCCTAAGAGGATACCAAGTAGTTGATGCCGCAAAAACTGCACTGGAAAAGAAATGTCCTGGTGTGGTTTCTTGTGCCGATATACTTTCCTTAGTAGCACGAGACGCAATTTCAGTGGTAACAAAACCTTTATTTACCACTTAACTTTTTAAATATATATATATATTAAGAGTTGCAAAACATCTTAAAGAGTACATAATTTTTTTTTAGATACATGGACCATATTGGAAAGTGCCGTTAGGAAGAAGAGATGGAAGAGTGTCTATTATGACAGAGTCCTTAACAAATTTACCAGCCCCTTTTGCCAATATCGCTCAACTCAAAGCATCATTTGCCTCCAAGGGTTTGAATACAAAAGACCTAGTAGTTCTTTCAGGTAATTTAAAGTGGTGCAAACTTACCAAACAAAGCACAAATAATTTGCAAAAGTACAATTTTAGAAAGGAAAATATAGTTTTACTTTATCTTTTAAACAAACTTATGTGGTACCGCTCAAAATCTCAAATGATACATGGACCATAGATTTAATAATCATGTTAATTTACCTTTCGATCTTCTTATCTGATTGGTGTTATAACAGTATTGTACAAAAAGTTCGTACAAAATTGAGTAAATTTAGCAAAAAGTAAATGTGTACCAAATATATGTATACATTATTCGGTCAAAATAATATGACCATCTTGGCCTTGCTCATAACCAGCCCTACTGCCTGAAACCCTAAATTGAGCTCCATTTTTTTCACAGGAGGACACACAATAGGCACTTCACACTGCCCGAGCTTCACAAACCGGTTGTACAACTTTACGGGCAAAGGCGACACAGACCCAACATTGGACCCCAATTACGTCGTCCAATTGAAGAAAAAATGTAAGCCAACAGATATCACAACAGTAGTCCAGATGGACCCGGGGAGCTTCAAGACGTTCGATGAAGATTACTACACTACTGTAGCTAAAAGAAGAGGGTTATTTCAATCCGATGCGGCTCTTCTCAATGACAAAGAAACAAAATCTTATGTCCAAATACAAGCCAAGTCCCATGGATATACTTTCTTTAAAGATTTTGAGAAATCCATGGTTAAAATGGGTCAAATCGGAGTGCTTACAGGGAAGGCTGGTGAAATTAGAAAACATTGTGCCTTTGTTAATTAATGTGTGATTTTTTTTTTCTTGTTTTGAGTGAAGCAAATTGCTATCTGTATGTGGGCATTTGGATTTATTTTCTTCTTTTTCAAAGTTGTAAAGTGTGCATGTGGGTTGATTATTTGTACGCCAAGTTGTAATTTTATGTTGATTATTTGTTTTTTAAGTTGTAAGTGCATTTAATTTAATTTAATTTGCAAAGGCTTTAATTTTTTGGTAATTTAGCCATCTAATTTATATGGAATTATTTTCTTCCTTGAGCTTTTGAATGTTGAACGTGGAATACCTGATATATATAATAAATGAAAAGTCGTAAATATGAATGATTTTTTATTTTTATTTAACTAAATTCTCTCCTTTTTTTTAGGTGAATATATATCGTTTGATAATTTTCCAGTTTTAACTAGAATAAGATTTATATTCTCTACATTAGCCTTTGTAAAACTGCACTACTGTTTATAACGTTGCAATTAAAATTGTGGTTAACCTATCTTAAGTATATGAAAAAAAAAAAAGACTTGGATTTTGTTTATTATTTGTAAACATGCCTGGCACTAATTTATTTAAGGAGAGTTTTCTTATGGGTGTTTTGTTTCCATCAACCATATCTTGTAGTTAATTTACATTACCTATTAAGTTAATTTGTAAAAGTGGATAGACTAACAAAAAATATTATTAATTTAATTTTATAAATATTATTTTGAATAATAATTTAATACTAAAATATCCCACTTTAAACTTTTAGATTTCAGTATTATTAAACAATAGATAAATCTTAATTAACTTGAAGTAAAATATCAAAAATAAAAATTAAACCATTTTACTCCTTCCAAGTCAACACCATCGTGCCCCTTTCCCCCTAGCCTCTTTCTTTCCATTTTCCCCTTTGTCACTTAATACACACTGTCCCTCTTTCCCCGGGACCGGCTCCTCTGTAGTTTACATATCTCACTACATGGTAATATTTGAAAAATAGAGCCATCATTTTTCAAATAAAAGGTCGAGATGTTGACACCTTATCAGTTTGCTAAAAACATCCAAACGACAACGTTTGCAAACCCAATAAAAATAACAGTGTCTACTATCCGTCTTTGCCCCTTCTTTCTCTCTCTCTCTCTCTCTCTCTCTCATTATTACTTCATACTCTTAATTTGGAAGAGTATGGGTCTTCTATGCAACTCCTCCACACAAACAATATACATTCATAATTTCGAAAAAAAAACTGCTTGAATGCTTTTAGCAGAATAAAACCCTTCTTTTCTTTCACTTTCCCTGCTATTTTTGGAGGTACCAGTACCAGCGCAAGGACGATGAAGGTAGGGCTGGCAATTCGGGTTTGCGTGTCGTGTTCGGGTCGTGTCAACACACAAGTATTACAGTATTAGTGTCAATCCGAACACGACCTGTTTAACTAATCATGTCATTTATATTAACTCGAACACGACCTGTTTATATTACAGGTTACACGACACGACCCAACTAACCCATTTAATAAATATGTCATGTTAAATCTGCAACTCGACACGACACGACACGATTAACCTTTTAAGATTATAATAACAATTAAGTCTCATATAAAAAAAATTAACTTGTTTTATAATAATTTTAAATTTTTAATAAGTAATAATAAGTATCACCCAATACCAAAATTCAATATTAATAATCTAGAGTCAAAATATATAACACTCCATCACCGAAGCATAAACATAAAAAATTAGTATTTTGTCCATCATTAAAAATATAATAACTATCATCTACTACCAATACTCCAAATAAGAATATAATTGTTCAAGAAAGATGATGGCAAAATTAAAAATATATATATATATATATAGCTGTAAAAGAAAATAAAAATAATAATCGTGTTAATTGCGGGTCAATTTCGAGTTAGCGGGCTAACCCGAACACGACCCGTTTAGTTTGCAGGTTAAACGTGTCTGACCCGAAATTGACCCGAACCCGTTTAAGCTTGACCCAAACCCGCTAACTCCGTGTCGAGTTCGTGTCGGGTTAGCGTGTCGTGTCAAATATTGCCGGCCCTAGATGAAGGGGTGGGTTGGATGGATCAATTTATGGTGAGACAATTTTAACTTGTGTTTGTCTTATAATTGTGAAAAATAAATACTTAAATGGAGGTATAATGTGGAATTGTGGAGAGAAATAAGGGTGCACAGAGTTTTTTTAGGACTAAAAAGAGACGGTGTTAAAGTCAAATCTTAAGGGGCTATTAAAAATGAAAGGTCAAGATTTGATCCAGTTCACCGTGCAGTGGCTTAACAAACTACAAAGCAGCTCTACCCCTCCCCACTTTCAGCCTCCTTCTTATCCCCACTTTTCCCACTGTCTCCTCCTTCCTCACAAATATTATTATATTTTCTAGTTGGTAAAAGATTTTTTATTATTATATGCTTAAACTATGTAATGATATAAGGGTTTGTATTTTTCTTCAAAAAAATAAAAACTGATATTTTCAAATCAATCAATCCATGCGTAGCTATAAACCCTAACCCTAAATCATTTGAAATTTGTTGAAAGGTTAATATGAAAGAAATTAAAAAGGAATTATATTTGAATTAAGAATCTTAATTAAAATACAACTAAATTTATACAATTATAAATTAATTTTAATTGATGGATATTCTTATCAATTGTAAGAATTGTAATATTGTGAAACTTTGTACAAAATTTTCATGATTTAAGGGTGGATTAACTACAACATATGGTGTATAGAAACAAAATCAACCTTGTATTATCATGAAAACCATAATTTAAAATTATTCGAAACAAAAATAGAATGTTGATGTAATTAACTAACTGATTTATGTGTTGAAGGATTCCTAGCTTAGCTGGAGCAAGTAAAAGGGGAATTAATTAAGTGTTAATTATAAGAATTGTACAACATATTTTTTTTCTATTTTACATTTTAATTACTATACTTTTTTCCCTAAAAAATTGAGAACATACTTTGTATTTGTTTTTATTTTGGTCATTTTGTTTGTTGGGGTTGGTAACGCCGTTAACAGCCGTCTAAGTTGGCACTAACAATCCTATGTGACATCCAAATAAGTAGGGATGGCAATGGGTCGTGTATGGATTGGTTTCGTATCGGGTTGAAGTCGTGTCGGGTGAAAAGGTTTAATAACCGGGTAAAAAATTCAAATTCATACACGACCCGATTAACGAATGACACGACCCGATTTTAACCCGTTTAAGATAACAGCTCGATTCGAGTCGTATACGAATAACATTTAGTGACCCATTAATAGTTCAATAATTAAAGTACACACATTCAATAATTTATAGATATATAACAACAATAACTAAGAACCATCATATATAGTAATTGTGTTGGAACTTAAGAATTTAGAAAGTAAAAAATTTGGGTGGGGCATGAAATCAATGTGGAGAAAATAAAATGTCACTGTGGAAGGCAAAAGATTTAGTACAAAATTTAAAAGTTTTTAAAGTCTTGAGTAAATATATGTTTATCATATATGGGTTACACGGGTCACTAATGGGGTTACACAATTCCGAAATTGACTCGTATTCTTACTGGATTAAATGGGTTTTATTTGTGTCTCGTGAATTTACACAAAATTGACTCGTTTAATAAATGAGTTTGACGGCCATCCCGATTATGACCCGTACTCGTTAAGGGTTTCTCCCAAACCTAATATAAATTTGTGTCAATTCCGTTTCGTGTCGTGTTATCGTTGTCATATTGTAAATTGCCAGGCATACAAATAAGGCAATAAGTATTTAAGTAAGAGGTTAAAGCAAATTAAAAAATAAAATATTAAAGATGATTGCCGACACCATCTTCCATATTATTGCCGGTCATCACCACGACCATTCTTCTTCTTCTTCTTCTTCTTCTTCTTCTTCTTCTTCGTCATCACAAATTGAATATGTACACTATATATATAAATCATGATTTGGGGATTTTCACATATATATACATAAAAAATGTAGGGATTTAATCTTTATCCCCAAATTGAAAAATCTAACTAAAATTAGTTTTGTATTACATATTTAGAAATATAAATAGCTACATATATATATATACAGTGGCGTAGCCAGCAATTCAAAGTCGGGGGTGCGCAATATGCTCGTCTCACATTCTCCCTATCATTAGGATCATAAGATTGTATATTTTTCCTCAACCCTAGATCAGATTAAACCTCTAAGCTAGAAGAAACATTTTGAGTGGACGAAGATATATTTGTAGGATTGAAATCAACATTTAGAATAACGGAATTTATGCTTGAAATGGTAAAACTCACGCCTAAATTTTGAGGACTGGAGGAGGAACTTGTTCCTATTTTGCCATAATACTTCTTCATTCTAAAATCAGTCACATAAATTCAACATTTATTAAATTAATAACTAATAATTACACCTAAATCAATTAAACAATTAATATACAATTAACTAAATAGTCTAATAATATAAAATTATTTAATTATTCAATAAATACACAATTAACTATGTTTGTATCACTCATAGTATTCACAATCAACTAAAGAAATTATTCATTATTTCATTAGACTAATATAAAATTAGTCTAATAATATACTAAAATCATTAATATAAAATATTTCATTTATACATATACGAACAAATATAAAATCTGATTAAAGAAAAAAAAAACTAATTGACTTTTCAAACACAAACTCAGTTTCTTAGCATATAGAGCCTAATTTTCACCTTAGAATGAAAAACTAATTTTCTTGGCATTAGAAGTTGAAACCCTAATTTTCACCCTAATTTATACGAAGCAAATAGAGAACTACTAACGTTGGTGGCTTGGTCGGTGATGCGTGGTTGAGTCCATGGGTGGTCGCCGGTCGGTTCTGTAGAAGGGACGTTGCTAGACGGAGTCATAGGAGAGTGGAGTGAAACAGAGCGGAAAAAAAAGAGAGAAATAAGGGAGAAGATAACAGAAAAATAAAGGGGGAGAGTGAGGTCTCGGGATCTCTCTCCTCATTTAAGTGTATTCCAATTCTCAAAATGTTCCTCAACTTTTATTTTTTACAATTACATACCTTCAACTATAAATTTATGTATATAAATCCCTATATTTTTTTATTTTTTAAAATTGCCGAAATCGTCGGGCACCCTCTCATCACACTGTGGCTACGCCACTATATATATATATATATATAGAGAGAGAGAGAGAGAGAGAGAAAGATATGACTTAGGAGCGATGGTTTGAGGGTGGGGGTGGCGGGGGAGGGAGGTGGAGGTGGTTATCAACGGCAGCTGGTCAACAATGACAGTGGGGGATAGCCAGTGTTTAGTTGGTGGACAGTGGTGTTGTGGATGATGGTGGCCATGTTTAATTAAGGCCTAATATATTTGGCTTTTTTTTTTTTTTTTACTTGGATACTTAGTTGTATGCCATGTACGTAAGATATCACATAAGATTGTTAATATAAACTCAGATGGTCGTTAACGGCATTATTAACTCCAATAAATAAAATGATTAAAATAAAAACAAACACGAAATATATTATTAATTATGTCTAAAAGAAAAGGTATAATGGCCCAAGTATGAAATTGAAAATACTTCATTATATGTTCTCGTAATTAACTTATTGATTAATTATATATGCAAATACATTATCATGTTCATATAAATGCTTCTCTTAATTACTTGGGCTTTAAATGAACAATTTAGAAAAGGTGGGTGTCTTCTGAAAAGTAGCTAGGCCCCAAGTCTATATATTATTTAAACAAAATATTTTTTTATTAAGCATTTGCACTAAACAATATTATTATGTTAGATAACTATAATACTTGCCAGTTAAATGTACTTTTCATCAATGTTTACCGTTTAAGCACCCACATCAATGAACTGGATCTCATTTGTGCAAAAGTTATATGTTATTTAATAGATTGATGGATCCGTGGATCCGTGCATGACACCGTTCACCGTGATGTATCTCTCAATGTTTAATACTTTTGAAACGTATAGTTTTTAACAATATTTCAAAACTTTCGAGTCCAAGTAATTATTTTTATTTGTTCCTTTTATATATCTTATCAATTTTGTGTTTGCTTCCCGCTTGCAAAATAGTCACGCACGTGAATGTTAGGATGATGAATAAATTACTAAAATGGCCATTAAATTATACACCGAATTTCAATTTATCCACTGAAAATTTTTTTTCTCTTAATTTACCAATCAAACTTATACCCCGTTTCAAAGTGATACTTCCGTTCAAAATAACCGTTAACTTTAAAAAAAAAAAAAAAAAGGGCATGTGCGCCTCACATGCCCTCAAAACAAGGGCAAAAGTGTCATTTTACCCATGCCTCCCCTTTTCCCTCCACAGACAACTCAACTCTTACACGTCATATTAGTTTAAGAAGTTATCAGAATTTTTGAAAACCCATAAACCCCTCTCTTTCTTTCTTAAGCTCTAAGACTCACCAAATCTTACAAAATTCATAAATCCCAAAAGAACTCCCACAAAATCCATAAACATGGTTGCAAATTTGTGTTACCACTTGCTATTGAAGTGCATTCCATGGAGAAAATGAATTGGGCGCTACTAGTGGTTGATCATCCTCGTGATGATCTGAATAGAATGTATCGTAAGTACATTTTATACATCTCTATTCTTTGTTTTTCAGATTCTTCATTTTTGTTGATGTTTAAAAAAACTAGGGTTTATTCCTCTTTTATGTTTAAACTAGGGTTTTTTTTATTTCTTCTTATAATAATTTGAAAGTGGTGTAATGGATTTATGTTTAAATTAGAAGTTTGAAAGTGGTTTAATAGAGTTTTGCAAATGTTGATTCTCTATTATTCAGTATCCATGTGTATCATGGGGGAAACGTATGGATATCCAACGTAGAGTTGCACCAAAAGTATATGTGGGTGAGTCTGTATCGAAAACAAACTATATAGATCCTAATATGTTTTCTGTTGACTTGAAAGTCACTAATCCTGTTTTGATAATAACAATAAGGTTAATCATGTGTAATTTAACTTAGTTGATGTTTTAAGTTATAGCCACAATAAATTGTTCATACGTGGACTTAATCGAAAAGTCGGAATCAAGATCATTCATTTACAAAGTATTGCACGTTCAATGTCTTACACCTCACACAACTCTTGGTCAATACATCTTCAATGGCATTTCTATAAAGTACAATGAGCCAAGGAAGAAAAGAAACGAAGATACAAACAAAGCCCTCGAAGACTCGGTATTGTATATGTGAGTGAGTGCTTTAGTTTCCTTTGTAAAGATTCATATTTGATCATCATAATAGCTCATACATGTTTCTATATTATAAGATTGATCATATCAAAAGCTAAATCAAGTTTCATTCAAAAATCTTACTTTTGGTGAAAAACGTTTTTGAAACAAATTCATTTTAAATACTAATCGAACTCATTTCAGAACTCTTTACATTATAGAAGTCTTAGAAACTCATATTTAAGTATCCCCTAGCTTCAAAATTGATTTTTGAGCTATTTTGCAAAAGTGTGAAAAATGGAATTTTTGGTCAATCTGGCAGTAGACCAGAGGGGACCATTAGTCGACTGATGGGCTTTGCTCAGTCGACTGATGGCCGCTCAGTCGACTGATGAGCCTTGCTCAGTTGACTGATGGCCCAGAAATTATCCGTTGGATTTCAGATTTTTTACCACTTTTGGTACCAAACTTCTACCAACTCCCTCCAAACGGCCATATGGTATCCTAGACTATATATACACCATCTAAGACTTATTTAAACACTCTTGAATCATTCCTACACTATTCTATTCATCTATTTTCAATATTAAAAGATTCAAGAACATTGGTTTTAATCAATCATCTTTATTTTGAGTTAGAAATTATTGATCAAATTTGATATCTCTTAGTATGAGCTTAAATTGTAATCTTCATACACTTGAGAGCTATTGTACATTGGTGTTAGTCACCAAATCTTTTCTTTCAAACATTAAGAAAGGTTTGTCTTTTAAGTTAGCAATGGTGAAAATCTTGTGTGAGTATTGAGAGAGATTCAATACTTGTAAGAGTGTGTGAGAAGAATTCATTTGTAGAGGTTTGATCTTCACCCGAAAGAAGATCGGTTATAGTGAAAATTCTCGGGGTACTAACTGAGAGCGAAAGTAGGGGCTACCAAGCCGAACCGTGTGGACAAAAAGTCTTCGACTTCTATCAGTTTAATCTTTATATCTCTTGAACTCTTATATTGTGAAATTTGTTCCTTGTGATTGGATATTACTTTGTTTCTTGATTGCTTGATTGATATAGACATCAAATATTTTTAAATCAATTTTTAAAAATCCTATTAAGTTTTAAAAACCCTATTCACCCCCCTCTAGGGTATTTTCTGACCTACAATTGGTATCAAAGGTTGTACTCTTATTTTAATTTTACAATCTTAGAGTTTACAATCATGTCTATCTATCAAGGAATCGGACTTAACGAAGGTTCTTCCACCACTAGGCCACCTCTATTTGATGGCAAAAATTATAGTTATTGAAAAAATCGCATGTGTACTTTTCTTCAAGCTAGTGATTTTAAACAATGGAGGGTTACATTCATTGGACCCTATGAGATTACCAAAACCGACGAAAGGGGTAATGTTACTCCCAAGTCTATCTCCGATTATGATGAGAATGACATTAAGAAAATCCAATTTAATGCCAAAACCTTAAATTCTTTGCATTGTGCATTAACTATTGACGAATAAAACAAAATTTCTAGTTGTAAAATCGCAAAAAAAATATGGGACAAATTAGAAGTTGCTCATGAGGGAACCTCACAAGTTAAGGATGACAATATTGATATACTTGTTCATGATTATGAACTTTTCAAAATGGATCCTAATGAATCACTTGCTTCTATGTATAGTAGGTTCTCCATTATCACTAATACTTTATATCTCCTTGGAAAGGTTTACTCTAATGAAGACAAGATTCGAAAGATTCTTAGAACTCTTCCCAAGAAATGGAGACCCAAAATAACAGCTATTCAAGAAGCCAAGAACCTCAAGACGCTAAGCATGGATGAACTCTTGGGTTCACTTAAAACCCATGAGAAAGAATTGAAGAAAGAAGAAGAAATTGATTCAAAAGCCAAGAAGACTCTTGCTCTCAAAGCAAGTCAATGAGAGGATAATGAAGAGTCAATGGGCGGTGATGATGACATGGCTCTTCTCTTTAGAAACATCATGAAATTTCTAGCCAAGAAGAAGAAGTTTCAAGGAAAAGAAACAACCTTGGTTCTTCATCGTAGAGGAACAATGATTGATCAATTCAACCAAGAGTTGAAAACGAAGAAGTCAAGAAATATTTCCATTGCCATGAACCGGGACATTTCAAAACCAATTGCCCGATTAGAAGAAAGGAGAGAAGGGATAAAAGAGACAAAGCCTTCAAACAAGTTAGACATGCCCTCAAAGGCACTTGGAGTGACTCCAAAGAGGGTGAGTCTGATGCCGACTTTAGCGACGAGGAGACGACAAATCTTTGCCTTATGGCAAGAGATGATGAGGTAGACTTTATTTATGATTCATTTAGTGATGATAATGTATCTATAAATGATGATGCTCATAATGAAAATGACTACGATGAGTTATATGAAATGTTTGAGGAATTGCATAGCAAATTTGAAAATCTATCTAAAAAGTATGCAAGCCTCAAAAAGGAATATTTAATAGTTTCTAATAAGTGTGAAATTTTTTAGAAATAAAATATGGTTTTGAAAAATGAAATCAAAACTTTGAAGAAAGGAAAGGAAAAGGAAATTTCAAACACACTTGTAGTAGAAAATGTCAAATTAAAAAATCAAGTGGATAATCTAACTAATAGCTTAGCCAAATTCACCAATGGAAGGGACAATTTAGATAAACTATTAGGAATGCAAAGGTGTATATTTGACAAAGCCGGTTTGGGTTATAACCAAATTGACAACCAAAAGGATTACAAAAATTTTTTTAAAACATACACACCTCATGATCCCACTCATCTTTGCTCATATTGTGGTAGAAATACTCATTATGTGGATCATTGTTTCTATCGTAATAAAGGTTTCCCTAAGAGGAAGCTTGCTTGGGTTCCAAAAGGAACCATTATGTTTACTAACCCAAAGGGACCCAACACATTTTGGGTGCCGAAGGAGAAGTTACCAAGGGTAGCAAAACCAAGTGGTTCTTGGATAGTGGTTGCTCAAAGCACATGACGGGAGACAAGAACAACTTCCTAAGTCTTATTCCCAAGCGAGGAGGGAATGTGACTTTCGGGGACAACGCCAAGGGCAAAATCATCGGTATAGGTAAGGTTGGTAAGCATTCTACATGCATTGATAATGTTTTATTAGTTGATGGTTTGAAGCATAATTTACTTAGCATTAGTCAACTATGTGATAAGGGTTATGAAGTTATTTTTAAATCCGATCGTTGCATTGTTAAAAATGTTAGTGATGATTCCATTTTACTAATTGTATATAGGACTAACAATGTGTATACTCTTGAACTTGATGACTTATCACAACAAGATGTTAAATATTTATCCGCTATTAATGATGTATCTTGGTTATGACATAGAAGACTAGGACATGCTAATATGGATTTAATTCATGTTTTGTCTAAGAAAGAACTAGTTAAAGAATTGCCTAAAACCAAATTTGTTAAAGATAAAATTTGTGATGCATGTCAACTTGGTAAACAACACAAATCTTCCTTCAAGTCTAAAAAGGACATCAGTACATCTAGACCACTTGATATGTTGCATCTTGATTTGTTTGGTCCTATTTCGGTTGCTAGCCTAGGTGGCAAATTGTACACACTTGTTATTGTTGATGATTACACTAGATTTTCTTGGGTGTTCTTTCTTTCCCACAAAAGTGAAACTCCACATGTCTTTGCAAAATTTTGTAAAAAAGTTCAAAATGAAAAAGGTATTTCTGTTGTGCATGTTAGGAGTGATAGAGGTAGATAATTTGATAATGTTGATATTGAAAATTTTTGTGATGAGCATGGCATTGATCATAATTTTTCGGCACCTAGAACTCCTCAACAAAATGGTGTTGTTGAGAGAAAAAATAGATCTTTTCAAGAGATGTCTAGAACTATGCTTAATGAACATTCTTTGTCGAAGTATTTGTGGGCAGAAGCCGTTAACACCGCATGCTATGTGATTAATCGTACCATCATTCGTAAAAAGTTAGATAAGACACCTTATGAATTATGGAATGACAAGAAACTAAATATTGCATATTTTAAGGTTTTTGGTTGCAAATGTTTTATTTTGAATAATCGTGATCACTTGGGTAAATTTGATGCTAAATTCGATGAATGAATTTTTCTTGGGTATGCCACTAATAGTAAAGCATATAGAGTTTATAACAAGAAAAGTTTGGTAGTCCAAGAGTCTATGCATGTTGTATTTGATGAGTCAAATCCTTTCTCACCTATAGTACGTTCCGATGATGATTTTGAAATTATCCAAAAGATCTCGGATTTTTCAAATTAATGATACATCTAAGGAAGAAATTTCGAGTGCTCAAGCTCCTCCTAAGAAGTTAGAAAACACAACCGAGCAAAACTCGAATGATTTTCCTAGGAGTTGGAAATTCGTGTCCAACCATCCTATTGATCAAATTCTTAGAGAGCCATCTAGTAGGTTATGACTAGATCATCCTTAAGAAATGTATGCAATAATGTGGCATTTGTTTTTCAATATGAGCCCAAAAACATAATTGAAGCCGAACAAGATGAATATTGGATGATGGCTATGCAAGAAAAGCTCAATCAATTTGAGAGAAACAAAGTGTGAACACTTGTTCCCAAACCTAATGATCATACTATTATAGGTACTAAATGGGTATTTTGTAACAAAAAGGATGAAAATGGTATAATTGTTAGAAATAAAGCTAGACTTGTTGCCCAAGGATACAATCAAGAGGAGGGCATTGATTATGAAGAAACATATGCACCCGTAGCCCGTTTAAAAGCCATTCGCATGCTGCTTGCTTATTCATGTTTTAAAAATTTTAAATTATATCAAATGGATGTGAAAAGTGTTTTCTTGAATGTTTTTATTGAAGAGGAAGTTTATGTGAAACAAACTCCCGGTTTTGAAAATCATGTTTATCTGGATTATGTGTTTAAGCTATCTAAGGCTTTGTATGGCTTAAAGCAAGCACCTAGAGCATGGTATGATAGACTTAGTTCATTCTTGATTAACAATGATTTTGTTAGAGGTAAAATTGATACTACCTTATTTATCAAAAACCATGACAATGACATGCTACTTGTACAAATCTATGCTGATGATATTATATTTGGTTCTACTAACGAAAATCTTTGCAAGAATTTTTTTCACATGTATGCAAAAGGAATTAGAAATGAGCATGATGGGAGAGATGAACTACTTCCTTGGATTACAAGTGAAGCAATGCAAAGAAGGCATTTTCATCAATTAAAAGAAGTATATGAAGGAGCTTTTGAAGAAATTCGACATGAAAATGGCCAAATCCATGAGCACGCCTATGAGTTCAACATTGAAGCTCGATAAAGACGAGATAGGTAAAAGTGTAGACATCAAGAAATATCGAGGTATGATCGGTAGTCTATTATATTTGACGGCCTGTAGGCCGGATATTATGTTTAGTGTATGTCTTTGTGCACGATTCCAAGCGGATCCTAAAAAGTCGCATCTACTTGTCGTAAAACAGATTTTCCGTTATATTTCCAGTATTAGTTCCTTGGGTTTATGGTACCCAAGAAAGAACTCTTTTGACTTGATTAGTTATTCCGATGAGAATTTTGCCGGTTGCAAAATCGATAGGAAAAGCACTAGTGGCACTTGTCATTTCTTAGGACACGCACTAATATCTTGGTTAAGCAAGAAACAAAACTCGGTGGCCCTTTCAACGGCCGAAGCCGAATATGTGGCGGCCGGAAGTTGTTGTGCTCAAACTTTATACTTTAAACAACAACTCGAAGACTTTGGATTAAGTCTTAGCCACATTCCCATTAAATGTGACAACACAAGTGCTATTAGCTTGACCAAGAACCCCATACAACATTCGCGTACTAAGTACATTGAGATAAGATATCATTTTATTCGTGATCATGTGCAAAAAGGTGATGTTGATATTGAATTCGTTGGCACCGAATCGCAACTTACGGATATTTTCACTAAACCACTTTCCGATGATCGCTTTAGCACTATTCGACATAAAATTGGTACAACTAGAGCATGTGATATCTAGTTGACCAAAATTTTCATGTCTATTGATCATTAATGCTTATCTTTAAAGCATACAAAAATTATGTAATTATTTGATTAAATATGAATTAAGTATTTGTGTACCTAATGTTTCTATTACATATTATTTGTTGTACTAATATCATTTTTGTAGCACATATGTTGTAAAGTTGCTCATTCTAGGTCATTTTGGCTTAAAAAGCTCCAACCAAGAAAATTATGGCAGAATGGGTGATCAGTCGACTGATCAAGAACCATCAGTCGACTGAAGAGTGTTCATCAGTCGACTGAGCAGGGCTGAGAAGCAGTTACACTAAATTCTTTATTTCCTCTGTTTTCCCTTCACTTCTCTCTTCTCCATTTCGAAATACATTACACATAACCCTTCCCAAACCTTCACAAACATCATATATCTCCTATTTTCTTCATCAAAACTCCATTCAAACCAAAAATCCTCCACTTCCTACATCAAATCAACCACAAATCTCATCTATTGCATCCTAAATCTCTCAAACCCATCTCAATCTCTCTCAAACCCTAACCTTAGCCACCATTATCAATTTCTAACTTAAAACTCTATCTTACACCAAATTGCTTTACCAAAACTCATCTCACTTCATCTATCTAACAAATTGCTTGCTTTTTCCCATCACACACACAAATTTTCACCAAAGATTTTTAAAATCTTTTAAGAAGCCTAACTTTTCAAAACCTACATCTCTCACCCAACCTTTATAGAAATGTCTCAACCATCTCGCTCTCGTCGCCCTCGCAAAAGTGTACCACAAGTGGGTACTTCCTCGGCAAACCCACCGCAAGCTCCTCTATCGTCACTATTTATCTCCGATAAAGCGCAAGAGAACTTCAACAACGACTACTCAACCCGGGCCATCGTTGAAGGTAAACAATTTAATTTTCAATTATTTGCTTCGAATGGATTAAATGTTGCTGGGCTATTTCAAAATCAAGGTATAATAAACTTCTTAAACATCTGTGAAAATGTGTACCCACAGCTTATCCGTTTATTCTATGCAAACTTGCACCATCCGATTCTTGATAACGGCCGTCCCAACAAGGCCCGCCTTGTTACACTATTGAACGGGCAACATATTAGCTTTAACAAAGTCGAGCTAGCCGAAATTTTTGGGTTCCCAGTTGACGATGTAACGGAAGTACCCTCCAACTTTGGGGATCTTCTCGGTTTTAATAAGAACGCCGCCAAAGGAATCCTACTCAAGCATAGATTTCACAATACACAAGAAGAAATTAAGGCCTCAATACTTAAACTCGATGCCCGTCTCATACATTCAATCCTCAGGTACTCGATCATTCCAATGCGTGGTAGCCGTGCTTCACTCAATGCGTTGGAACTTTTCTTGGTATGGGCGATCGTACTGGGACACAAATTGGACTTTGCTAGCCTAATGTTTCATCATCTCCTTGAGATCACAAATCGAAAAATGCAAGGATTGGTCTATAGAATGGCCCTCACTCAATTGTTCAAATTCTACAATATCCGTCTCAAAGATGAGGTTGATGTTATCATTCCCACAAGTGAGGAGACTTATAGTGCCAAAGTGATCCGGTTGACGAAATATAGCTTGGTATATGGTCAATGGACTCCTAATGATCCTCGCGATAGATATGAAAGTGACGATGAAAGCGATGGCTCATCTGAAGAAATGGGTGAAGAAGAAGGAGGAGGAGAAGGTTTCGAGCTCCCTGAAACCACTACCTCACAAGGCTGTAGCCAATCATCCAATACCGCCTTGCTTCAAGCAATTCAAGGGTTATCAGGTCAAGTTCAAGCTCTATCGACCAACATGACCAACCGCTTCAATCGTATTGAGGATCGACAAAGAGCTCATGAAGAAGCCTTTCTTCACTACCATCCGGAGCATGTTTTTTTTGTTTGGAATCCCTATCCCGTTGATCAAGGTTGGGAGCAATGGCCACAAGACCCACAAGACCCGCATGAGTAGGCTTTCAGCTCTCTCTTTTTTGTTGATAACATAGGGAGAGAAGTGTGTGTATGTGCTAGAGTGTTTGGTACACACTCTCTAAGTTTTATTATGAACTTTACAAGTTTTTATGTTTTGATATCCCATGAACTTCTAAGTTTATTGTTCTTAACTCTAGTATTTGGTTTAAACTTAACTTAAGTTTGAAGTTTTTATTATGATCTTTATATTCTCTTATGCATGCTTGCTATATTCTTTTTAATGCACAGTTTGAGGGGGAGTTTTCCCGTTAGAAAACTCAACTAATGATCTTAATCGCAAACACACATTAATTTATTATCATCATCAAAAAAGGGGAGATTGTTGACTTGAAAGTCACTAATCTTGTTTTGATAATAACAATAAGGTTAATCATGTGTAATTTAACTTAGTTGATGTTTTAAGTTATAGCCACAATAAATTGTTCATACGTGGACTTAACCGAAAAGCCGGAATCAAGATCATTCGTCTACAAAGTATTGCACGTTCAATGTCTTACACCTCACACAACTCTTGGTCAATACATCTTCAATGGCATTTCTATAAAGTACAATGAGCCAAGGAAGAAAAGAAACGAAGATACAAACAAAGCCCTCGAAGACTCGGTATTGTATATGTGAGTGAGTGCTTTAGTTTCCTTTGTAAATATTCATGTTTGATAATCATAATAGCTCATACATGTTTCTATGTGATAAGACGCATAATTGTTATTTATCTTGAGATATATTCCCATGATTTATTAGTTTTAAATGCTTAATTTGCGGATATTAATTGCATATTATGTTTGTGTAGAAAATATGATGGATATAAAGATAAATGAGCTAAAAGCCCAAGTTTAAGATAAAAGAAGCTAATTGGAAAAAGTGAAGAAACCAAAAGAAGAAATTGCGTAAAGCGTGGGCACGCCAAAGCTAGGAGTTATGTCCAAAAGACAGAAGTGATGTTTTGTTAAGCCGTGGGCGCACTTTAATTCCGAAATTTAATTCTATTTTCTAGCGTGTTCTAATAGTTGGCAGAATAACTTAATTAGCTTTTGTAATTGTTTTGGTATCTTATTTCTTTCCTTAGTATGTTTTTTATATTAATTAGGAAACAATATTTAGTTGCTTTCTTTTAGGACTCCTATTTTTAGGAGGAATTAGAGTTTTATTGTGGGTCTTGTTTTAGGCCTATAAATATTAGGCAAGGGTTAGGAAAAGGGCAAAACACAACAATATATTATTTTCTTTCTCCTTTCTCCAAGTTAGAAGACTTTCTTTGCTCCATGGATTGCTAAATTATTATTCTAGTTCAAGGTTTTGATTTTTCAAGAATTGCGAGATCTAATTAATCTATATTACTCTTTTATTCTCTGCTATTTATATATCTTCTATGTTTCATTATATTATTGTTGATTAATTAATACAAAGTGCACGTTGTCTTGATTGATGAAACAATATACTGCCAATTAGAAAATCTAAATCCGTAATTGTTTAGGTGTTCTAATATTAGTGGTAAAATAACATAGACAAAGTTTATGTTGTGGGGATATATAATCTAATTTAAATGGATCCTGCTTTTGTATCCACTGATTATAATTGGGTCTTTCTAGTTATTAATGTTGTTGGTAAATTAAATTCTATGAGCTTTTCTAGGATTGTTTATCGATTAGAGAAATAATTAACGGTCGTACCTTGATTATCGACAAAGTAAGGAGAGATTGGTTATTAGATCGTATCAATAACTATAACCAATTTAGTTAAGAATAAAAGATTTATTTTTGCATCGATGATCAATTCAATGAATCAATTCTGAGAATATACCTTGGGCTAGATCTTTCATAAATATTGATTTCTCCTTTTTAATAGCTTTCAATTAATTTGTTTTAATTTACAAAATTCCAAAACCCCTTTTCTTTTATTATTTGAACAATTAAGTCTAACTAGTCTCTGTGGATTCGACCATGCTCACCGCAATACACAATTTAATTTAAATTTGAGTAGGAATTATTTTTGTTGGATTCGACACCAATCAAATTTTGGCGCCGTTGTCGGGGACTGGTATTAAATAGAATTAATTTTTCTTTATATATTATTTTGTTCCTTTTATGCCCCGTTCTTCTCGTATAGGTGAATTGCATTACGATCTTGAAATTGAGAAAACCGCTCGAAGACTAAGGAAGGAAACTAAGTTGAGGAAACAAATTTCTTCATCTTCATCTTCATCACCCGGATTAAATTTAGCTGTTGACTTGATTGATTCGTCGTCCAGTGACTCTGAAACTGAACCAGAAATGGCCAACGAAGAAAGAACCTTAAGGGAATTGGCTGCACCAAATGTGAATCAACAACCACTTTGCATTCAGTATCCAGCTTTGTAGGTGGACTTTGAATTAAAATCTGGTCTAATCTATTTACTTCCCAAATTTCGTGGCCTCGAGAATGAAGATCCTCACAAGCATCTAAAGGAGTTCCATGTAGTATGTTCAAGCATGAAGCCGCAAGGCGTAACTGAAGAACAATTTAAATTACGCGCTTTTCCATTCTCATTAGCTGATAAAGCAAAGGATTGGCTATTTTATCTACCTCCAGGCTCTATAACCACATGGACAGGATTGATAAGGTTGTTTCTTGATAAATTTTTCCCTGCTTCACGAGCTGCAGGTATTAGAAGGGAAATATGTGGTATCAAACGGCATGATACTGAAACCCTTCATGAGTACTGGGAAAGATTTAAACAATTATGTGCAAGCTGTCCACAACATGGAATTTCTGAACAATTGCTCATTCAATATTTCTACAAAGGGCTACTAACCTTGGAGGGGAATATGATGGATGCCGCTAGCGGAGGAGCCATAGTGAATAAAACACCCACTGCCGCTAAAGAATTAATCTCCACCATGGCTGCTAATTCACAACAGTTCGGATCTAGACAAAACACCCCCATTAAAAGGGTGAATGAAGTAAATATATCTTCAATTGAGAATCAATTAGCAAATCTAACTTCTCTTGTTCAACAAATGGCTGTGGGGAATATGTAACAGTTAAAAGCGTGTGGAATTTGCGATGCTGCTAATCATCCAACAGACGTGTGCCCTACACTTCAAGAAGATTCTTTTGAGCATGTTAATGCAGCTGGAGGGTTTCCAAGCCCACCACAAAGGAAGTATGACCCTTATTCAAATTTTTACAACCCAGGGTGGAAGGATCATCCTGATCTTAGCTATGGAGCTCAACCTTCAAGTTTCCAACAACAACAATATCGTAGGCAACCAACTCCAACACAGCCAAATCCCAACTCAGGTATGTCTTTGGAAGAAATTGTTAAATCACTTGCAACTAACACAAAGCAATTTTAATAGGAAACAAGGACGAGCATCCAGAATTTGGAGAATCAAATGAGTCAATTGGCAACTACAGTGAGCCGGTTAGAATCTCAAGGATCGGGAAAATTACCCTCACAAACCGTGGTGAACCCAAGACAAAATGCTAGTGCAATCACTTTAAGAAGTGGTATGGAGTTGAAGGAACCTAGCAAGAGGAAGCAAAATGCGCCAAATGAAGAAGCTGAAAAAGAAGTAGTTATATCACAACCTCACACCGACTTACCTGAAAACCTTAATATGAAGCAACCCGATGTTTTGGTGACAATGCCTCATTTCCCCACTAGATTGAATAAATCCAAAAAAGAAGAGGAGGAGAAAGAAATCCTTGAAACCTTTCGCAAAGTTGAGGTAAATATTCCAATACTATATGCAATTAAACAGGTGCCTCGGTATGCTAAGTTTCTAAAAGAACTATGCACCAACAAGAGGAAGCTGAAAGGTAATGAAAAAATAACTGTAGGGGAAAACGTTTCAGCTGTATTACAGAAAAAATTACCTCCTAAGTGCAAGGACCCAGGTATGTTCACTATCCCTTGCAAAATAGGTAATGCTAAGATTAAGAAAGCAATGCTTGACCTAGGAGCCTCAATAAATGTCATGCCTCTTTCAATTTACTCATCTTTGAATATAGGTTCACTAAAAGAAACAGGTGTGATTATTCAACTAGCTGATAGGTCTAATGTATACCCTGAAGGAGTTTGAGAAGACGTCTTAGTACAAGTTAATGAATTAGTCTTTCCTGCCGATTTTTATGTACTTGACATGGAAGAAGATAATTCTTTTAATTTAGCCCCGATTTTATTAGGGAGACCATTCCTTAAAATAGCTAGAACTAAAATTGATGTGCATGATGGTACTCTTACGATGGAATTCGATGGTGAAATTATTAAATTTAATATTTATGATGCCATGAGATATCCTAGTGATGTGTCCTCCGTTTATGTTTTAGATGTTATTGACCCCTTGGTACAAGATTCTTTTGAACTTCCTGATGATGATAAACTAAAAGTTGTGCTAAGCAGGAGTATCACTCTTGAAGGATTGAAGGACGTTGTGAGCAATTTTGTTGAAGAATTTGAATTGCAAGATGCAATACATGAATTAGATTCGCTTCATCCGGTAAAGTATAATGTGTCTCAAATTAAATTGTCTCGTTCTCACACGAAACTTCTTCCCTCTATTGTGCAGGCACCAAAACTAGAATTAAAACCACTACCTGACCATTTGAAATATGCATTTTTGGGAGAGGAAGAAACACTTCCGGTCATTATTTCGAACAAACTCTCTACTTTAGAAGAAGGGAAATTAATTCGGGTGCTTAGAGAGTATAAGGAGGCCCTTGGGTGGACTATCGCTGATATAAAGAGATTAAGCCCTTCAACATGCATGCACAAGATACTATTGGAAGAGGATCGTAAGCCCTCTAGAGAAGCTCAACGTAGATTAAATCCACCTATGATGGAAGTGGTAAAGAAAGAAATCCTTAAACTTTTGAATGCAGGTATGATCTATCCAATTTCAGATAGTAAGTGGGTAAGTTCGATTCAAGTTGTTCGAAAGAAAACAGGTATGACGGTAATTCAAAATTCTGAGGGAGAAATGGTTCCCACTCGTGTTCAAAATGGGTGGCGAGTATGTATCGATTATAGAAAGTTAAATGCCGCAACTAGAAAAGATCATTTTCCCCTCCCATTTATTGATCAAATGCTTGAACGTTTAGCAGGTCGTACTCATTATTGTTGTCTCGATGGCTATTCAGGTTTTCATCAAATCCCAGTTACACCTGAAGATCAAGAGAAAACCACATTCACTTGTCCTTTTGGGACTTTTGCGTATCGGCGAATGCCATTCGGACTTTGCAATGCTCCTGCTACGTTCCAGAGGTGCATGGTTAGTATATTTTCAGACTATATGAAGAACATTATAGAGGTATTCATGGATGATTTTACAGTACATGGTGATTCTTTTGATGCATGTTTATCTAACCTTACAAAAGTGCTAGAAAGGTGCATAGAAACAAACTTAGTTTTGAATTATGAGAGATGTCATTTTATAGTAGAGCAAAGCATTATTCTGGGCCATGTAGTATCCGCTAGAGGTACTGAAGTTGATAAAGCTAAAATAGATATTATTAAATCTTTACCTTACCCCACAACTGTGCGGGAGATTCGCTCTTTTCTTGGGCATGCAGGATTTTATCGGCGTTTTATCAAGGACTTTTCCAAAATCACCCAGCCCTTCTATAAATTATTATAAAAAGATGCAATATTTAAATTTGATGAAGCATGTAAAGGTGCATTTAATACATTGAAAGAAATGCTCACGTCAGCACCGATTATCCAGCCGCCAAATTGGAGTCTTCCATTCAAAATAATGTGCGATGCGAGTAATTATGCAGTCGGTGCCGTGCTTGGACAAAAAGTTGGAAAAGCCCATCACGCTATCTATTATGCCTCTAGAACACTTGATAGTGCCCAAAGCAACTATTCAATAACGGAAAAAGAACTTTTAGCTGTTGTTTATGCATTGGAAAAATTCTGTTCTTATTTGCTTGGTACTAAAGTGATTATTTACTCTGATCATGCAGCTCTTAAATATTTATTTTTAAAGAAGGAAGCGAAACCCAGACTTATTTAGTGGATTCTTTTAGTACAAGAATTTGACCTAGAAATACGTGATAAGAAAGGTGCAGAAAACTTAATCGCTGATCACCTCAGTATACTAGCCACAAGCGAAGAACCGTCACCATTAAAAGATTCATTCCCCGATGAGTATCTTTTCTCTATTCAAAAGGCAGTCCCCTGGTATGCTGATATAGTTAATTATTTGGTTACTAGAACATTACCAGATGATTTGTCTAGAGCTCAAAAAGATAAAATAAAAAGTGATGCTAAATATTATGTTTAGGATGACCCTTACTTGTGGAAATATTGTTCTGATCAAATTATTCGTAGGTGCGTATCTGAAAAAGAAATTCATTCAATTCTAAAATTTTGTCATCCATATGCTTGTGGAGGACATTTTGGTCCTAAGAGAACCGCCCGTAAGGTGCTAGAGTGTGGATTGTTTTGGCCTACTTTATTTCGTGATGCATATATGTTTTGCAAATCCTACGAACAATGCCAGAAAACTGGAAACATAGGGCATAGAGACCAATTGCCACTTACCCCTATTCTTGTTTGTGAAATATTTGATGTATGGGGTATTGACTTCATGGGCCCTTTTCCGTCTTCATATAATCATGTCTACATTATTCTTGTTGTGGATTATGTTTCAAAATGGGTGGAAGCTAAAGCTACTCGTACCGATGATGCTAAAGCGGTTGTAGATTTTGTCAAATCTCATATTTTTTCTAAGTTCAGAACGCCAAGGGTTATCAGTAGTGATCGTGGGACTCATTTTTGTAATAAGGTGGTAGAAGCTTTACTAAAAAAATATAATGTTACCCACCGTATCTCTACTGCTTATCACCCACAAATAAATGGACAAGCTGAGGTCTCCAACAGAGAAATTAAAGCCATACTTGAAAAGACCATTAATCCGAATAGAAAGGATTGTAGTCTAAGACTTGATGATGCACTTTGGGCTTATCGAACGGCCTACAAAACTCCAATAGGAATGTCCTCTTACCGATTGGTGTTTAGTAAACCATGCCTCCTTCCAGTGGAGTTAGAGCACAAGGCATATTGGGCTGTTAAGAACTGTAACATGCAAATAGACGAGTCGGGTAAGCAAAAGAAATTACAACTGCAAGAGCTAGAAGAAATTCGTAACGATGCCTATGAGAACTCGAGAACTTATAAAAAAAAGACAAAAGCCTTCCATGATCAAATGATCTCGAGAAAACACTTTTCCATTGGCCAGAAAGTTCTACTTTATCATTCTAGGCTTAAATTATTTCCTGGCAAGTTGCGTTCTAGGTGGTTAGGACCTTTTATTGTTACTAATGTGTTTCCTCATGGTGCAGTTGAAATAAAAAGTTTAGACACTGTTAAAATTTTTAAAGTCAATGGACATCGTCTGAAACCTTTTTACGAAGGATTTCAAGTGTATGATGTTGATCAACTCTATTTGGACTGTCCTACTTACGCCAATTAAGTGATGGCGATGTCTAGCCAAAGACGTTAAAGAAAAGCGCTCTTGAGAGGCAACCCAATTTTCTTTAATTTAGCATTTATTTTATTTTATTTTCTTTATTTTTTGTTTTTGTTTTATGCTTTCATTTCACTTTCAGGCAGAAATGGATATTGCGTAAGCCGTGGGCGTGCCTAGTAGAGTAAAGTAATATATCCCTGCAGAAGAGCTTTTGAAATAAAACGTGCCCACGCCTTAATACCCCCTTCTTTCAAAAAAAAAAAAAAAAAAAACAAACTTAATTAAAGAGAAAAAGGCATAAAATCCATTCTTATCCCCAAACAAAGAGAGAGAAAGAAAGAGAGAGAGAGAAACCCTTAGAACGCACGCCCGCCATGGCCGCCGTCGCCGTGAGTTCACTCCCAGTCGCCGCCCTCGCGTAGCCACCACCACCTCTGTCACGCACCCCCATTCCCGCTACTACCCCGCTGGAACCTTCGTCTCTCACTCACACACATGAGGGAGAGTGGATATCATAACGCCCCTTCAAGTAAAAAAAGGGCCGCTCAACCTAAATTCGACGCCGGAGCCCTACTGGCGCACAAGAGGGCAAGAATTGGTAAAGGATTGTGTATTCTCCCACCCTTTGAATCTAATCTGAATGGTTACTTGCGATTTACAACAAAGAAATCACGAGACAGGTATAAGGGTATTTATTCAAAGGCCATAATTCCCTAAAGCAGGTGAATACTATTTCTATGGACCAGGGACTATTAACACTCGGACTCAACGTGACTTGTCTCAAGCCGAAGCAGAGGACAGGATATCTGAGCATGCGGATCAACCTTCTACATCACAAGGATCGTTTGAGGGTAGGCTAAAAGGATTGAGCATCAACTTTCACGGATAGAAAAGTACTTACAAATCCTGTTTGACCACAAGGGACTTCCCGCCCCTTCTCCATGACGCTATATCTCCAGGGGAGTCCTCTAACCTTCTTCTTTTATTGCTTTTAATTAATACATAGAGGACTATGCATATTTTAAGTGTGGGGGAGGGCTCTTATTGTACTTTTTATATATATTTCTTATTTTCTTCAAAAAAATATATTAAAATTTGCTCTCTTTTTAATTCCAGATTCTATCGATGTTTTTTCCTATATGATCTGAATCATTATGCATTATTGAGATGAATTGAAGGAAACATGGGATTGGCATAAATAGTTAAATTCTCATTCGCTATGCAGTGATTAGTTACTATTGATTATTGATTGAATGGAGAATGTGTGGGATTTAGCACATATTACCCACCCAATAAGCTTTTGAGCCTTGGAGCACTTATATCATATCATGCTCATTTTCTTTGATTGTGTGAAGGTCATGCATGGTTGATTCTTCTAGAACTTGCTTTGTTATGCATGTGGAATGCCATGTGGTTTCGATGCATTAAAAGTAAGGGCATTTAGGTAAAGCCGATTTTAAAACTTTTTAAAAAGCCTACCTTGAATTATTCCCTTAGAGAGCCAATTTTTTAGCCGTAGCCTTTCATTTATTAATTAGCCACAATACAAGCCTTGAGAATCCTTTTTTGTTAATTTTTCCATCTTTTTGAACCTTGCATTGAAGGAACATATATGGACTTGTTCATGAGAAGTCTCGGCTTGTTACTTTAGAAAGGTTGAAAGATTTTGAAGATCGAAAAATTGAGTTGCTAAGTTTTTGGAGGAAGTGGAAAGTGAAGGCTTGATATTATTATAAAAAAAGATAGTTGAATCAAGAAAGAAAAAAATTGAAAAAAAGAAAAAAAAAAGGCTAAGCAATGCCAATGGGTTGTGATTATGAGAAAAGCTTAATCAATGAAGAAAATGAAGTGAATAAAGGACGTGTAGTCTTGATTATTTAGAAAGTGATTCAAATGAAAGAATATGTGATGCGTCTAAGTCAAGCTGAGATCTTTTGAGAATAAGTTTGTGTGGTTCCTTCAATGAAATAACCTAATTATCCTTTATATCCCACCTTACCCGAAGCCCTGTTACAACCCGTTTAAAGACCCTTACTTTACATTCGAATCATCGTGGTATCGGCGTGATATATTAGCAAGCCTATGGTAAGGTTCTTCTAGGTCCCGACACATTTGAATTTTGAGAAAATTATCAAGGTAAATTGATTGGTTGTGTTGGTTTATGGGATTTTACTCTATTTTTTGTTGATTTCTTGTTACTTTGAGATTTAAATCTTTAAGGCATGATGTTTTGGGGTTGTAGAGGAGTGTTTAAGGTAGAAGAAAGGGTGGTGATGAAAGTAATTTGGGTTCTTGAATGCTTGAGGACAAGCATTGCTTTAGTGTGGGGGAATTTGATAAGACGCATAATTGTTATTTATCTTGAGATATATTCCCATGATTTATTAGTTTTAAATGCTTAATTTGCGGATATTAATTGCATATTATGTTTGTGTAGGAAATATGATGGATATAAAGATAAATGAGCTAAAAGCCCAAGTTTAAGATGAAAGAAGCTAATTAGAAAAAGTGAAGAAACCAAAAGAAGAAATTGCGTAAAGCGTGGGCACGCCAAAGCTAGGAGTTATGTCCAAAAGACAGAAGTGTTGTTTTGTTAACCCGTGGGCGCGCTCTAATTCCGAAATTTAATTCTATTTTCTAGCGTGTTCTCATAGTTGACAGAATAACTTAATTAGTTTTTGTAATTGTTTTGGTATCTTATTTCTTTCCTTAGTAGGTTTTTTATATTAATTAGGAAACAATATTTAGTTGCTTTCTTTTAGGACTCCTATTTTTAGGAGGAATTAGAGTTTTATTGTGGTTCTTGTTTTAGGCCTATAAATCTTAAGCAAGGGTTAGGAGAAGGGCAGAACACAACAATATATTATTTTCCTTCTCCTTTCTCCAAGTTAGAAGACTTTCTTTGCTCCATGGATTGCTAAATTATTATTCTAGTTCAAGGTTATTCAAGGTTTTGATTCTTCAAGAATTGTGATATCTAATTAATCTATATTACTCTTTTATTCTCTGCTATTTATATATCTTCTATGTTTCATTATATTATTGTTGATTAATTAATACAAAGTGCACGTTGTCTTGATTGATGAAACAATATACTGCCAATTAGAAAATCTAAATCCGTAATTGTTTAGGTGTTCTAATATTAGTGGTAAAATAACATAGACAAAGTTTATATTGTGGGGATATATAATCTAATTTAAATGGATCCTGCTTTTGTATCCACTGATTATAATTGGGTCTATCTAGTTATTAAAGCTGTTGGTAAATTAAATTATATGAGCTTTTCTAGGATTGTTTATCGATTAGAGAAATAATTAACGGTCGTACCTTGATTATCGACAAAGTAAGGAGAGATTGGTTATTAGATCGTATCAATAACTATAACCAATTTAGTAAAGAATAAAAGATTTATTTTTGCATCGATGATCAATTCAATGAATCAATTCTAAGAATATACCTTGGGCTAGATCTTTCATAAATATTGATTTCTCCTTTTTAATTGCTTTCAATTAATTTGTTTTAATTTACAAAATTCCAAAACCCCCTTTCTTTTATTATTTGAACAATTAAGTCTAACCAGTCTCTGTGGATTCGACCATGCTCACCGCTATACACAATTTAATCTAAATTTGAGTAGGAATTATTTTTGTTGGATTCGACACCCATCACTATGTTATAAGATTGATCAAATCAAAAGCTGAATCAAGTTTCCTTCAAAAATCTTACTTTTGGTGAAAAACCTTTTTTGAAACAAATTCATTTTAAATACTAAACAAACTCATTTCAGAGCTCTTTACATTATAGAAGTCTTAGAAACTCATATTTAAGTATCCCCTAGCTTCAAAATTGATTTTTAAGCTATTTTGCAAAAGTGTGAAAAATGGGATTTTTGGTCAATCTGGCAGTAGACCAGAGGGGACCATTAGTCGACTGATGGGCTTTGCTCAGTCGACTGATGGCCGCTCAGTCGACTGATGAGCCTTGCTCAGTCGACTGATGGCCCAAAAATTATCCGTTGGATTTCAGATTTTTTACCACTTTTGGTACCAAACTTCTACCAACTCCCTCCAAACGGCCATATGGTGTCCTCTTCTATATATACACCATCTAAGACTTATTTAAACACTCTTGAATCATTCCTATGCTATTCTATTCATTTATTTTCAATATTCAAATATTCAAGAACATTGGTTTTGATCAATCATCTTTATTTTGAGCTAGAAATTGTTGATCAAATTTGATATCTCTTAGTGTGAGCTTAAATTGTAATCTTCATACACTTAAGAGCTATTGTACATTGGTGTTAGTCACCAAATCTTTTCTTTCAAACATTAAGAGAGGTTTGTCTCTTAAGTTAGCAAGAGTGAAAATCTTGTGTGAGTATTGAGAGAGATTCAATACTTGTAAGAGTGTGTGAGAAGAATACACTTGTAGAGGTTTGATCTTCACCCGGAAGAAGACCAGTTATAGTGGAAATTCTCGGGGTACTAACCGAGCGCGGAAGTAGGGGCTACCAAGCCGAACCGTGTAGACAAAAAGTCTTCGACTTCTATCAGTTTAATCTTTCTATCTCTTGAACTCTTATATTGTGAAATTGTTCCTTGTGATTGGATATTACGTTGTTTCTTGATTGCTTGATTGATATAGACATCAAACATTTTTAAATCAATTTTTAAAAATCCTATTAAGTTTTAAAAACCCTATTCACCCCCCCTCTAGGGTATTTTTGGACCTACATTTTCTATTATTGAGGTTGAAGAGATTGCTAAAGATGTGGGGTGTAAGCCATTTACTAAATGTTGGTATAAAGTACCATCATTAACTTTATCTGGAGGGTTAAGGATTTTAGAGAATGATAGTGATATACATGACATGGTTGAATGGGTACCAGTTTATAGGGTACTTGAGGTTTATCTTGAACGTGCAGAATGTGAAACAGTTGGTGGAGAAACAGTTTGTGAGGAAAAAATGAGTGCGGAAGCAGTGGATGTGGAAACAGGGGGTGGAGATGATGAAATTGTTGAAACAAAGGAAAAAAAGATAATGGAAATAGGGACTATTTATTTGATTCTGATTATGACTTTGGTGATGCAGATCTCTTGTTTGATGCAAATATTAAAGGTGGAACAGGGGGTTGTGCTACAAATATTGGTGGAACAAGGTGTGGTGCTACAAGTGTTGATGGAACAAGGTGTGGTGCTACAAGTGTTAGTGAAATATAGGGGGGTGTTGGTGGAACAAGGTGTGGTGCTACAAGTGTTAGTGAACAAGGTGTGGTGCTAGTAAAACAAGAGGTGGTGAAACTGAGGGTGGTATTCCTGACAATGGCCATGATGATAATGTAATTGAGAATTCAGAAGGATTACATAGTATCCACTCTTCTGATGATGAAGAAGAAACTCTAAGCAAATCAAAACATGAACACAGGTTTCCTGAGTTCAATCAAGAGAGGGATATATCAAATCCTTAGTTTGAATTTGGCATGCTATTTGCAAATGTTAAGGATTTCAAAGATGCTGGAAGGGAGTATACAATCATCAATAAGAATGAGATTAAATTTACAACAAATGAGAAATGGAAGATAAGAGTCAAGTGTCAACCTCCATTTAGTGGATGGTGTATGTCTTGAAGATGCAAAACTCATATACTCTTCAAGTGAAAACCATTGAGAACAAACATACAAATTGTAGGCCATGTTATTATAACCCACACATGACCTCAAAGTGGATTGCAATTAGGTATGTGAAAAACATAAGGGTTAATCCTCAAATGCCATTGATTGCATTGAAAGAGACAGTGAAGAGGGATCATATTATGGCAGTTAGTAGAAGTCAAGTTTACAGGGCCAAGCAAAAGGCACAAATTCACATTGAAGGGATCCATAAGGAACAATATAAGTTGCTTTGGAGATATTGTCTAGAGATCAAAAGGGCAAAGCCTAACACCACAATTGTAATTAACAAGGAGGAAGCAACCAATGAAAATAGAACACAGAGGTTTAAAATACTTTATTGCTGCCTTGGTCCATTGAAGAAGGGTTTTTTGGAATGTTGTAGACATTTTATTGGTGTTGATGGATGTTTCTTAAATGGGCCATATCCAGGGCAGTTGTTAACTGCTGTTGGAATAAATGGCAATAATGGAATTTATCCATTTGCATATGCTGTTGTTAAAAAGGAAACCAAAAGCACTTGGAAATGGTTTTTGGAGCTGCTAAATAATGACATTGGAGTGGACAATGTGGACCCCACACATTCATTTCAGACCAGTAAAAGGTAATAATTTCTGTCCAACTTCAGTAATTAATTATAGTCCAATTAAACTTCCATAATTAGTCAATTATGTTGCATTAATTTCACATTCTTTGACAGGGTTTACTTCCAACAATAAGATATATGCTGCCAAATTGTGACCACAGGTTTTATGTGAGGCATCACCACAACAATTTCAAGAAAAAGTATACAAGTAATGAGCTTAAAGATATGTTCTGGAGTATTACCAAAGTAAGTACAATGCCTTATTTTAACAAACGTATGGAAGAATTGAAAAAAAAAATAAAGAAGCACATAAATAGGTGATAGATGGGAAATCACCCAAACATTGGTCAATGTCACATTTTTCCATTGATGTTAAGTGTGACATATTGATCAATAAAAACTGTGAGGTGTTTAATTCCTTCATACTTGAAGCTAAGGACAAGCCTATAATTTCTTTGATGGAAAGCATTAAAAATATGTTGATTGTGAGGATTAGAAAGAATAAAGAGAAAATGTTGAGAAAACCAAGTCCATTGTGCCCAAAAATCCATGACAAATTGAGCAAACTTATGAAAGAGTCTACCAACTACATAGTTTAGTGGGGTGGAGGGTATGAGTTCTAAGTTAGTGGACCCAATGAGTAATTTACTGTCAACTTAATGGATAGGACATGTGCATGTAGGATATGGCAGCTTAGTGGTATTCCTTGCCACCATATTGTTACTGCTAGCTTGAATCGATGTGATGAACATGCCTTCTTTGTTGATACTTGGTTCAATAGGGATAAGTATTTGAGAACATATGCAAACACCATCTCCCCAATCAATAGTATTGAACTTTGGCCGGAATCCCCAAAAATTATATTGATGAAAGAAACATACGAAAGAACAGAGTTTCTATAAACTGTAGCCTTTGTGAAAATATGGGATACAACAAAAGGAGTTGTAAAGGGCAAGGTTCAAATGTAAGTGCTAGTTCTTCTAGGCCAGGTAAAAGATCCAAATTACAGGTATTTTTGCATTTAACTTACAAATAAATTATTATTTTTTAGTTACAAATACTTATTTTTACACTTTGATATTGTCATATAGGCTACAAGAAGGAATACAAGTGATGGCCTCCAAGAAAGTTATAACCAGAGCCAATCTGCACCAACCTCTTCGATTTAAGTATTACAATTATGGCTTCATTTTTTTGTGGATAGATGGTGGAAAATATATATTTTTGTGGATAATAAATAACAAACTCTGTTTTTTATCGATAATAAATCACGATCTCTAGCGTTTTTTTTTTATTGCTATGCTTTAAGTGATAACAGATAAATATGTGATCTGATTTTTTGTATTTATGTAATCCTTAACTATGTTTAAACTTATGCAATGATTAAGTATTTATGCAAATCATCAACAGTTCTTTAGTTGATTAAATGGAAAGAATATTTGCATTTGTGGATGCTTTCTTCATCAGGGAATAAGATAAAGAAAATAAGTAGTTTCAATGCTTAACAAAACTGAGGAAATGCCATTACAATGCTTACAAAAAGAAGGGAAATCACCATTACATTGCTTACAAAAACAAAGACAATTACAGGTCAGTACCCTACAACTATATATCATTTTACTTCATTCTCTTCTTGTTCATTTCTGGTCAAGAGGCGCCAAATTATCAACACACAAGTTACTAATGCCACCCATAAAAATGTATCTCTCTTCTTCTAATTCCTTCTTTTCTTACTTCTCTTCCCTTTTCCAAATTCATGAGCACCAAATCTTTCCATATGAAGAATCCACACCCACCATTCTGAAATTGAAAAACTGTGTGATTAGAATATAGAAAAAGCAAAAACTCATATTTTTTAGTAAATTCCTTACCACACTGATTGGACAAATGAATAACCTTCTAACCCAGATTTCTAGGAGTAGCAGATGTTCTTAAGATAGCTCTCATTCCACAATAACAATATATATATTCATTTTGTAGTGATTCTACTTGATTTTGTTAAAAAAAACCGGCGCCCTGTTTTTTTATATATGCCATGTATGCTATATATAATAGTGAATCTGATGCTACAATTTTTAGCTCCATATTGCTGACTGATTATGGAGGGGAAAGGAGAGGCATGGGTAAAATGATACTTTTGCCCTTGTTTTGAAGGCTTGTGAGGCGTGCATTCCTTTTTTTTAAAGTTTATGATTATTTTGGATGGAAGTATCACTTTGAAACGGGAGTATACATTTGGGTGGTAAATTAAGAGAAAAAAAATTGTGGGTAAATTGAAATTCGGTGTATAATTTAATGGCCATTTTGGTAATTTACTCTAAGATGATGGTACCCGATTCTACATGACCAAATTATGCAATTATATATCACAATTAACTCAAGAATGTTTGTCATATTTAGTAAAATAAAACACGATATGTTTTCGACGACTGGGCAGGAATTTTGTTTAGGTGGGGCTAAACTAATAATGCAACAAATTTTTTTTGCATATACTTAACCCATGATCACTTTGAACCTTTAAATTGAAAAAAAACATTTGGAGTAATGAAATCGACATTTGAAAATGTGGATTCGACATTTGGAATAGAACTCGAACTAACAGTTCGAGAAGTAAAACATATTCGTACTTTACTAAAATATTTTTTTCCATTCTGTTTCTGAAAAATTAAAAATAATATACTAAAATTAATTATATATTTTGAAATATTTTTATCAACTCAATATTCAACCTACTATAATCATAAAAAAACACATATATTAATCTCAATATTAATTTATCGAATAGCAATCTAATAAGTAAATCAACCTCAATAATCAAATTCAATATCAATATTTAACAATCTAAAAGGCAAATCAACATTAAAACACCTAAATCTTAATATTCAAAATAAAAATATATATATAAGATTATAATAAAGAAATATGACCTAAGGGCTAAGAGCCGCAAAAGAAAAAGAAAGAAACGGAGTGCGGAAAGGGACGGGAACAAATGAAGAACGAAGATGGAAAAAGGCAAGGAAGACTGTTGTTGTGCTGGTGCTGCGGCTGAAAAAGAGGCTACGGCTGAGAGCATGAGGCAAATAAAAAAAAATTAATGTTTAGATGTTTATGATACACTTGGCCTAGACTTAATTACAAAACCCAACCCCAGTACTTACACGGCAAAGCGCACAAAGGCCCCTCATCCACTAGAGTTTCTAAATTACACAAACGCCGCCTGATTTTTACACTGTCGCATAAAAACTCATATACTCAGTAAAAAATTATGAAAATTTCGGGTAAGGCCATGGTCCCCCATGGTCCCCACGTCACTCTGCCCCTTTATGTCGTGCTCTTTACATAGTAATATTTTTTATATTTATATTATGTTTAACTTTAGTGCATAAATATATATTTTTAATAGGATATTAGAAATTGGGTTTGTCTAAAAAATTAAACTTTTCAACAAAAGAATAAAGAAATAATATTTTTTTGTAAATTAAGAGTTTATATTTAACTAAACTCCAAACGAGGTACAACGTTAATTTTGTTGCAGATTTTCGGATTGTAATTTTTTATAATATCATGCAAAATTAAGTTTGTCCCGCATTTTTTTAGCAAATTACTATGTTTAAGTATTCACTTAAGAGTGTTTTAGAGTTATTTTAACAAGTTACAAATTTAAACTCATTTACTGATAAAAATACATATGATCGATAATTATTTTGTGTTATGTAAAGTTAAGTTTGAAGTACTTATTTCTTAGTACATTGCTATGTATTAGGGTTTATTGACATTACTTTAGAGTTAAATGAGTAATACATAAAAATATACTAGTTAAAAATACAATAACATAATGTAAAAAAAAATTGCATTAATTTTTTTGAATTACTAAATTAAATTTGAATGAAACATAATTTTGGTCAAAACTCTTATTTTAAAACATAATTTATAATCAAGAAGCTTATTATATAAAAAAAAAAATTTTAAAAAAGACCCTTAAAAAAAATTACTGAATTTTTTTTAAAAAAAGGTTTATTACGGAGGAGTTTTTACCCACGCATGTTCATTATTTTCTACTACTTAGTTTAGTATAATAAAACCTTATAATATGTCAAGATTTGTGCACCAAACTTCCGTTATTGATTAAGGTTTTCTAAATCATCCCCGCTGCCGGTTGATAGGTGTTGGTTACAAAGTCTTGTTCTCGCACGGCTTTATTTTATTTTTATTTTTTCGATCAATTTAATTTAATATAATTAATCATGCACCACATTATATTATGACAATGAAAGTTCCCCTAACCTGCCACACGTTTTGACCACGTTCCAGATAAATGTCAACTCATTAAATATATAATCAACTAATCATGTTTTTGCCATACGTACACCTGTGGAGCTAGAATCACACCAGTACTATTACTTATCTGTTGTTTAATTTTATTTTTTTTGGTACAAATCTGTTGTTTAATATTCCTTGTGCAGTTTAGCTTCTTAGAGTATTTTCAACTGTCTTATATAACTTTAATTTATATAAAATTTATATTTTTATAAGAAAAAATAGTTTTTTATAATTTTTTAAAAACTTTGACACTTAAAATTTATGTAAAAAGATTCTACAAAAAACAAATCAAATTTATACATCTATATCATCTTTCTCTCTCCTTAATTTTTTATAAATTTTTAAAATGATATAATTAAAAATTAAAAATTTAGTTTTTAATAAAATTTATATATTTAAAATCTACTCATCAAGTGCTAAAAAATAAGATCTATTGTGATTATGAAATTATGTATAAAAAAATTTTATACAAAATTATTGAATATTACATATGATGATCTAATTCATTTGTATGGTTTTTATTGGTACAATTTAAATTTTACACATGAATACCATTGGAGTATAAAATAGATCTATGTATAATTTATGTCTAAAACTCCCTTATGCGTAGGATTTTATATAAAAAATATATACAACCATTAGAGATACTCTTAGTATTTTGAAGGATGCGTTACTTTGAAAATAATTAGCAATTAAAAATAAATTTTATTTGTTGTCGTGAAATTTAATATAATAGTGACATTTAAAAAAAAGTAAACTTTTAATTTAATTCATCCTAACAGAAATAGCTAATTCCTAATTTAAAACAAAAAGTATTATTGATAAATTAATTATATAAATTAATGGTACAAATTATTAATTCAATTTGTCCCACCAACCACAAGCTAACACCTGGCCGTCCACGACAGCAATTAGGCTTGCCCCATTGCAAGAGCTCGGAGGAGCCCTGTCGGGTCACTACAAGAAGGATAGAGCCCCTCATAAATTGGATTCCCGCTCGAGAGTCAATTGCAGCGAATTGTGAAACTTGAGCAGAGCTAAATTGGCGAGTTCTAGAGCTCCCTCTGGCCTAACCAGCAGAAGTATGGGCGACTGCCACCTGCTCTGTAGAGCGCGCAGAACTGCCAACACCTTCATTAAATGCACACCAATTGTATTTAATGTATCGGAATTCATGGAGAAATAAGATCAAAGTTGGTAATGATCGAAGCATTGCCCCAGACCTGCTCTGAGAGCTTTGGCCGCACGTTTCCTCTCAATCATATACATACAAGAAGTATTTACTTTTCTCAAGGATTAAAAAAATAACCTAACAACAACCAAACAAACTTAAGAATCAGGAAATCAACTCATCAAGAGAGAATCCAGCATTCAATAGTAAAAATACAAGATAGAGTTAAAAGTTTAGTGCACTCAGTAAAGCTCCAAAAAAGAGTGAAACCCGAACTCATGTAACTCAAGCATATTCTCATTGTAATATTGTAAGGATAGAATAGTTGGAGAGGCCTTTGTGAATTTGTAATACTTGTTTGTTGATCATCAATACAAAACAAACCGAGCTCCTAACTCCAGTCCACAGAGGAGAAGTAACCTATATTTTCATACGAAACCAACCTCCTCTATACATTTTTGATTCTTTTTGTTTGTCGTATTTATTACATCAATCATTTGATCCAATCGTTTGACTGTGTGGTCTAAAATATCCTTCTAATTTTTAGCACCAATATAAATGAAACAAGTTTATCCCCTCTAACGCTATTTAAGATGGCTCGAATCAATAGCATCATTTTCTTTTTATAATGCAAATAATATACCAAATCTTACAATTAAAATAACAAGTTGTATTATTGATAATAAATTAGATTTCTTTCAACAAAATATTTATATATATATATTCTCTTCTTTATTACAACTACACAGGATATTACAACTACACAGGAAAAAGGGCGAAGGAATAAATACTGGGCTAGTGGCCATGCTAATTAATAAATTAATATTTTCTTAAAATAATATTATTAATTTAAGGTGGAAAGAGTCTTTTATTAATTATTAGCATGTTTAGTTTTGTAAGAGAATAGAATATTGACGTTTAATTTTAGCGCTAGCTACCCAAAACAGAATTGTAAAATGGAATTCATATACGGTATATTTGTATTTCGTCCTTGTTTATACTTTATTTGTGGAATTTTACTTCCCAAGCTTAATTTATTTTCTCAGTACACCTTCAGCTGATTTAATTCATGTGAAGCGTTAAATTAAGTAGGGGTGTGTAATCAAATTAACAATCATTTTAACGTGACATAACTCAAAGTTTCACATGAAATGTAGATCATTTCTTAAATTAACAATTTATTTTTATTTTTCAAATTATAATCACGATACCAAAATTCATGTCTCCTTCCTTTTGTTTATCCGTGTTATTAGTTATTCAAACTCTTTTTCATTTTATTAAAATAACTTACAGATTTTAGAATTTGGCTCTTCTCCATTATTCTTTTCCCTAATTTTCATGTAAATTTGGAAACCTAAACAGATGAATTTTTATATCGAACTTGGTGAATATGATCTCTATAATGAATAGATTATTTTCACAAAATTTCAAAGAGAAATTCAAACCATAAGTGGGTATAGTAAAAATTTGATATACACGTTCATTTCCGTCCATTGAAATTTTAGATAATCATATCGCGTACTTCTAAATTAAATCTTCTAATGAAATTTGTGGAAATGATATCAAAATCATTTCTACCAAATTTCATGAAAATATTCATTCGTTTAACCCTTCAAATAGACACTAAATCCCAGATTTTGATATATGATATTCCTTGAATTATATATAAGGTTTATTTTATTAAACAAACCAGGGGCATATGCAATTGAACTTTCAATGATTGGTGGAATTTCATTAATTGTAGTGCCTACCTACCCTATAAAACTCTAAGATATATATACTTAAAATATATTCATCAATGCTTAAAGAGTTATATACAATCTTGTTAACTGGAAGTCTACTCTTAGTTTTTTGTATTTTTTATTTTTGGGAAAAAATTATCCAACTGAAATTAACAATTCTTGGTGTGGTCCATGTATATGTACAGCTAATTTCAAGAAAAATTCAATGCCATAAACTTTCAACTATAAAAACAGCCTGAAGCCTTGTGTTTCCTATAACATTTCAAAGCAAAGAACCAAAATTCATTGAGCAATCAAGTTAATTGTTTCTCTTAATTTTAATTAATTAAGACAAAAATAAATTAATTTATGGCTCTTAAAAAGCTTCTCTCCCTTTTGTTTCTTCAACTAATTCTTGTTATTTGTGTATTAGAGATGGCCAATGCACAGGGCTTGAAAATGGGGTTCTACAAGACCTCTTGTCCTTCTGCTGAATCTATCATCAAAAATACAACTGCTCAATACATCTCTCGCGCACCCACACTCGCCGCTCCATTGTTAAGAATGCATTTTCATGATTGTTTCGTTAGGGTATGTATGCATTTTGTTTCTTTTACTTCTGTAGTGTGTAGTTAATTACTTTTAAAAATATTAATAAATTAATTAGATTTATTGTTCTTAATACTGTTTTATATATGTCTTATTAATGTAATGTACTACATATATGTGTGCGCGCGTATACTCGAATTCATAATTCACTCGATATGCATGCAATATTACCAAAAATATGTCTTAATAAGATGTGTGTTATTAATACGTTACTGAATTATGTGATGGAGTTCAATCAGCTGAATGGTTAAGGTAAAATATATTTACAATGAATTTTAGGGTTTTTTTTTAATAAAAATTTTAGGGGTTTAAACTCACTTTAAATAGTATTTACTTTTTTGAATCAACCCCCTCATGGTTAATAATTGTATAATAGATAGATAGATACGAAGGGTACGTGGCATAATTCATAAAATTCATAAGAAGATTTCTTAATAATTAAGGTTGTTTGATATATGCTTTTTTCTTTTTTTCTTAAATTTTTTGTCCTTTATGATGAAATATTCATTAACACGTACAATAGTGGTAACACAAGCAAAATCTGTGATATTAATTTATTACATATAATGCGTGGTGTAATTTTTGGCCGTTAAAAGAAGTATGCTTGTTGGCAAATACATGCCTAATTGGCTTCGATCATCTCGTGTAAGTACTACGTAAGCATGAGTTTTTTATGTATCAAATATAGAAAGTGCACGACGTGCATTGTTAGAATTGTGTCACCCATTTGTTTAAACGCGCTTAAAGTATAAATGTTAACAAAGTAAACTCATTACACAGAGATAATAATCCATCAACTGTATGTTATAATCAAGAGAAAAATCATTTATTTTTTCTATAAATCATTGTAATGAGAGTGCTATTTTTAGGGATGCGATGGTTCAGTGCTATTGAACTCGACCAAAAACACGCAAGCCGAGAAAGATGCACCACCAAACTTAAGCCTAAGAGGGTTCCAAGTGATTGATGCAGCTAAAACTGCTGTTGAAAAGAAATGTCCTGGTATTGTTTCTTGCGCTGATATCTTGGCTTTAGTGGCCCGAGACGCTATTTCCATGGTACTAAACATTCATTGATCCACTCAATAGTTCTTCTTCTTCTTTTTACTGTTTTCTTGTTTTTTTTATTTTATATATTATTTCTATATCATATTGTGATAATTAATAAATAATGCATGATGATTAAATTTGTTGTAGATAAATGGGCCAGTATGGTCAGTCCCCACTGGACGAAGAGATGGAAGAGTGTCCAATGGATCGGAAGCCTTAAAAAATCTTCCATCCCCTGCTGCCAATATCGCTCAGTTGAAAGCCTCTTTTAGCTCAATGGGCTTGAGTGTTAAAGACCTCGTTGTTCTGTCAGGTAACCCAGAAAATAAAATTAATTCTTGAAAAATTATGTTGTTTAATCTTATATGCATAAGTATTTTAAATAAAAAAGAATGATACTAATTAAATGTGACAATGGGTTGAAAGGGTTCTCTCTTCCTAATTATATTCAAATGAATGACACCTTACTTTTTTATTTAAAAATAAGAACTCATTTTTTCTTTACCTAAAATGTCCTTCCTCCATTTATTTTCTTCCTTTTTAAAATAAAATAATTATCACAAGCCACCACCATCATCCCCTACTGCCAGCTTTGGCAACCACCATCGGATCTCTGGCACAATCACTGCAACTTTATGTTTACACTAAATTCGTAAGTAACTAATAATACATTTTTTACGGCAAATCTATTTTTTCACTCAATCTGCAAGCATTTATGATATAGATTTTAGTGAAAATCTTTTTTTGCACTAAATCATATCTGCTAGCAAATAATGCTATAAATTTTACTGCAAATATGTTTTCATACTAAATCCGTAGACAAATTGTGATATATTTTTTTATGCAAATCTATTTCTACTCTAAATTCTCAAGCAATTAAAGATTTAAATTTTAAGTGCAAAATTGTTTTTGTATTGTATATAAATTCTCGCTGGAGCTCCACAATGGTCGACAGAGCTCCAACAAACGTTGTTGGAGCTCCATTGGATGATGGTGGCGGAGGTGGGTTGGTGTGACTTAGCAACGACTAAGTGTAATAAATAAATAAAAGATTGTGGTAAGGGTATGGTTGATCATTAAAAAAAATGTATCCTTTTAATGATAAATATTGAAAATTGTCCTTATGGTTAAAATAAATTATCAAGAAAATCCTCCATCTAGTATGAAATTAATATTAAGATACCCTTGACTTGAGTATAATAAACCTATAAATATGGTGCACGTCGTTGGAAAAGTATACTTAGATGAGGAACAACCAAATAGAAAGTACAATACAATTGTAGTAAAAAGTTGTAACAACGGTTATAGCAATGGTTAAAATAATTTTTTTGCATTGCGCCACAACAATTGGAATGATCCTAGTTTATTAAGTAATATACATAGGGCAAAATTTAAATCATCAACAGTCCCTCAAATGCACGAGAGGATAAGTAACGGCACTGCAATTAATGTATTTGATACTTATATTTTCGTATTCATAACATGAATTAATACGTTTAATCAATAATGGTCATGAGCAGAACTAAGGACAGGCGGAGCTGCAGGCTTTAGCCTCCAGCCTAGACCAAAGGGCACATTAAATAAAAATTTAACCTAAATTAGCCCACAGCTCGAGCTCCACCCGTGGTAATCATCCCAGATTTCTAACATGATCAATGCCGGTCCATTTTGTTTATTTGGGCATTTGCAGGATCACACACAATAGGTAACTCACACTGCTCTTCCTTCACAAACCGGCTCTACAATTTCACTGGCAAAGGTGACACTGACCCATCAATGGACCAAAACTATATAACCCAACTAAAGGCAAAATGCAAGCCTGGGGACACTACCACCATTGTTCAAATGGACCCCGGTAGCTTCAGAAATTTCGATTCTGATTATTACACTATCGTAAATAAAAGAAGAGGTTTGTTTCAGTCAGATGCAGCTCTGCTCACTGACAATACAACCAGAGCTTATGTACAACTTCAGGCTACTTCCACTACTGGTTCCACCTTTTTAAAAGATTTCACGGCATCCATGGTAAAAATGGGTCAAATCGGAGTTCTTACAGGAAGTTCTGGTGAAATTAGGAGACAATGTGCATTTATAAACTGAGTTTTTAATTAGATCTTGTTTAAATTTGTATTTCTTTTGTTTATGCTATTTATTTTTTATTGTTTGGAGGAAATTGGGTTTGTACTATAGTTATGTGTTTTAACTAAGCAAAAGCCAAAATGAGCTAGTGCTTGGCTTCGTGAAGTGGGATCTTGCGATGCAATTACAGAATTATTATATTTTCCAACCAATAAGACTATGTTTGGTTCCAAGTTCTTTTTGGTTGATATATATATATATATATATATATGTGTGTGTGTGTGTTGATTAATTACTATTGAAGCCAAGAATTCAATAATTACTAAGCGTGGTCTCAAGGGCATTTTGACAAATAAAATAAATGTGATGAACAGTTAAAAGTAAAAGCAATTCAACAACCATTGGGCATGGAAAAAACTGGTGACTTTTCCCACCTAGCTTTCACCACGGTTCAATTTGTTTTTTGAGTTACTGCTGAAGCCCTCTTACTAGGAGGATTTGTATTAATTGTACCACTACCACTACCATTACCGCAACAAATTAATTGTGTACATCAATTTACTAACATTAATAATATATTATAGACCGAGGTGGAACTTTCCCTAGGCCAACTTCAATAAATATGAATAGAGTAGCGAGCATGCAGGCTTTAATTCCTTCTTTAGCAGTACTCGCTTCAGCCAAAGATGTTATGAAATCGAAGGCATGGTAATATTAATTAGAGTGCCTTGGTGCAAAGTAGTGTAGGTGGTTCAAGAGCTAAGTACGTGCCTAGATTAATTAGATACTCCTTCCGTCCAACAAAGATAAGCTCATTTTTTTTTCACATAGATTAAGAAACTTCATTTAATGTAATTGGAACCATAATTTTTTTTTCAAATTTTTCCTATAATACCCTCATTTATTCTACTTAATAAATACATTGGATTTGAAGATGAACATACATTTTTTTGTCTTTTCTATGGGAGATGAGTATTTACTAGGTAAAGTTAATTATTTTGAAGTTGATAACAATGTGATTAAATAAGGGTACATTAGGAAAAGGGGAATTTTAGTGCATTCTTTAAAAGGCAAATGGATTATAATTTAGAACAGACGAAAAAGGAATAGTAGACTATCTTTGTGAGACAGAGGAAATACCATTTTGTGGGTGGCATATAGGAAAAGAATATATGCTAATTACCAATGTTATATATATATATATATATATATAAGCTCAAAATGTGGGGAGGTATCCATGAATTTCAGTGTGTTTTGTGTTCTGTTGCGGTGGAAGATATCAGAATCATCTGTTTTTTTGACTGCTTTTTCTCTAAGTACGTGCATTTGGAGGAATTGATTCGAGAAGCTACCCGGAAGTGGCGGGCCAGAAGAATATTTGACAATTGGGTTTTGTGTAGGGAGTGGGGTCTAAGTGATAGTACTATATGCTGGTATGGGTTCAATTTTTTGTTGTGTAGATCATAGCTTTCGTGTTATTAATACTTATTATAGCTGTTAAGGTTGTTGCATTATTGGATTTCTTGTAATCCTGTTGTTTTGATTTAATAATATTCAAATTTCACTGAAAAAAAAATTTGTTGTCCACATAAAGATTACAGAAAGTAAGTACCACTCATTAGATTGGCTAATAGACTCGAAAAAAAAAGTGCACTTTTGTACACATTTGCAAGCAAAAAATTGAACTCATTTATATTTAACAAACTATTTAATAACAGTACAATATGACATCTGTGTGTTTAAGGTTAATCACATAACGGAGTTTAATTAATCGAAAAAAGTTATGGGTATTCTTATTGTTAAAATTATTATTTCTTTGATAAAGCTATTAGAAGTTGTATCATATACTTTCGAAGTTGTATGTTGATTTGAAAATAGTGATAATGATTTTAAGCATAATTAAAAGTTTAATATATGCTTTAATTATAATACGTCAATATTTATAAATGAGGTAATGAGTTTAAAGGGTCTCTTTCAAAATTAAAATCAGTGACAAGACATGTTACTTTTTCATTATAAAATAAGGACAACCAATAATAAAGAGACACCTGACAGTGTTCAAATTATTGCAAAAGATGAAAAACACCCTTTTGTTTCCCCAAATTACAATTGTGCCACCATCACAATCCCGCTTCTCTCTTTAGCGAGACCTAACCCCCAATTTTGTAACCTCTTAATATTCTCTTCAACTTAGATTTTGTGCATCATCAATCATTTAAATCATCTAAATTTCTATTTCCTACTTTTAATCTACCCGATTCGAAGCCGATTGATCGTTCATAAAATGATTTAAAGTCGATTTAAGGAAGATTGCTCCCTGTTAGTTTTTGAAGCTAAATGTACGGTTCCTCTATTGAATCATTTTGATATAGTTTTACATATGTACATATAGGGAGCATTTCAGGTGCGGATTACTGTTCACGGACCATCCGTACGGATTGGTCCGTTTGGCACGCTTCCCGATGGAATTTTTTGATGAAATTTGGTGGGGATGTTCTTCAATGTGTGTAGAACATCTCCACCAAATTTCATAAAAAAATTCAATCGGGAAGTGGGTTAACTACATGATTGAAAAATATTGGTCCAGAAATAGATATATAAAATCCAATATTTTTCAATCGTATAGTTAACCCACTTCCCGGTTGAATTTTTTAATGAAATTTTGTGGAGATATTCTACACACATTGAAGAATATCCCCACCAAATTTCATCAAAAAATTCCATCGGGAAGCGTGCCAAACAGACCAATCCGTACGGATGGTCCGTGAACAGTAATCCGCACCTGAAATGCTCCCTGTACATATATATATAAACATATGTATATATATTATGAAGTTGTTGCGATTTTACGATTTTGTGATGTTATATGAACATATGTATATGTATATATATGAACATATGTATATATATGAAATGTATATCTATATATATATGAACATATGTATATGTATATATTACGATTTTGTTTGTGTCTTTCTTCCTTTTGGTTGATGTTGATAATGAGATTCATTATATTACGTTCATATTTTGGTGTTTGTGGATTTGCATCCAATTATTTTTAGTGCAAAAGTGGATTTGCACCCAATTATGATAAATAACTAGGTGCAAATTCACTTTTGCAATAAAGCAATGTGCATTTTTGAGAAATAACTAGGTGCAAATCCACTTTTGCATCAAATCAAATGCCATGAGCTCTTCACCCCCACCTTATAACCCAAATTTGTTCACCTCATAAATAATTGAACTGCATTTGGTTTAATTGAGATTTGGATTTGTTGGACATTTTTTTTCCTTACTTGAAACTTTTTAGTTACACACATATGTTATTCTTGTTGCTTAAGTTAACTGAAGTACATTTTGTTTAATTGAACTACAAGGCTGTTTGGATTTTATTTTTTTTTATTTGAAACTTTATAATTTGTAGACTTGAGTGATTTAGAGTGGATTAATGTTAAACAATAATGCATTGGGTGTATATTTAGTACTAAGGGTGAGCGATTTTAGATTTAGTTTCAATAAGAAACCATGTGTATGTTTGATATTAGGTACCAATTCACTTTTGCAGTAAAATAGTTGTTCAGTTTTTAAAAAGAACTAAGTGCAAATCTACTTTTACAGTAAAACGGGCTTGGTGCAAATCCACTTTTGCAGTAAAAACAGGGTGGGTGCAATCCACTTTTGCAGTAAAATAGCGTGCAATTTTTAGAAGGAACTAAGTGCAAATCCAGTTTTGTAATATAACAGGGTTTAATTTAAGTGGCTATTAACGATTGTAATTGTGTCACTCATGACAGGCGTCATCTTTTCTTCATTAACTTGGGTAATTTGTTTATTCGTATTCTAATTTTGAACATTTCAAATAAGATATCAACTGGTATATATTAAATAAAAAAATTCCTTTAACACACAGACATTCGTACGAGATAAAAATGAGAAGAATAAGAAAAGATAATTGGACCATGCTATCAAAAAGGTGCCAAAATATGCAACATTATTTATGTTTCCAATGAATAGTGGAAGGAACCACAATGATAAGACGGGATTTCATTGGACTTTGCTTGTGTTGAATTTGGAGACAAGAATTTGGTCTCACTATAATACTTTACCACTAAGGGGTAAGAAGAAAGTTAGCAATCACTTTCTCGACAATGCATATCACATGGTAAGTCTAAAATATTCATAAAAATTAGTTTTGATGAGAATGTTAATAAAATTAAATTTTATTTGCCTTAATGTAGAAAGAAGAGGTGACGCATTGCTTAAATGCTTATATGCGCATGCATAGACTTGCAGATGTGGAAGGATTGTCGAGAATAGTTATCGAAGAGTATTCGCAACAAGGAACCACATAAGAATTTATAATTTTCAATATAAAAACAACATATGATGCATGTAGAAGCCAACATTAAAACATAATATCATTTGCAATGCTAATTGTGCACTATATGTGTGCGAATTTATCGAGTGGTTCGTTCGTCAGGAAAGAATTTTGGCAACCACGGTACCTCATATAATGCAAGCAAAACGAGCAAAAATCATCAATCTCGTAATGGGGGATGAAGGAAACTCATGGAAACCTCAAGAAGATGTCGTTAATGATATTGTGGAGTTTTTAAATACCAACAATAATGTATTAGAATGCGATGAATAGAAAAAAATAACATAATCATGACATTTTGTAGAGTGATAAGATGATGAACCAATTTTGTAGAGTGATAGGATGGTGAACCAAATTTGTAGCTTGATAAGGCTATGAACTAATTTTGTTGTCTAATAGGATGAAAAACATATTCATCATGAATAGTTTTGTTGATCAATATATATTTGGTTACAATTTTGTGTTGATTAGTATGTGTTTGATTAAGAATTTGAGATTAATGTGTTTTTGATTACTATGAACAAAATGCAAAATGTTAGGCACCTAATGAATTTGTTATTGTACAAAGTGGGTTTGCACCCAATTGTGGAAAATATCTAAGTGTAAATCCACTTTTGCAACAAAAAAGGGGAGGTGCAAATTCACTTTTACACTAAAACAATGTGCATTTATGAGAAATAACTAAGTGCAAATTCACTTTTGCAACAAAACAGGGGATGCGCAAATTCACTTTTGCACCAAAACAATGTGCATTTATGAGAAATAACTATGAGCAAATTTACTTTTGCACCAAATTTGGAAGTAAGATAATCATACAAATTTAGTGCAAAACCATGCCATTGATAATCATATATATTCTCTACAAATTTTATTGATTGTACAAAAATAAATGTCATCCACAAAGAAAAAAACCCAACATGGCATTCATATATCAAATTCAAAATCAAAATTACATTCTTTTAAAATTAAAAAAAATCCGAAAAAAATCTCAAATACCATCATACCAAGATTTTCAATTCTAAAATACTCACTAAATGTAATTATACTATGCCATAGTAAAATCTAAACAATAGGTGCAATATTCGTCTTTTTGTTGTGATATCAATAACGGTTACACTTTCCACACTTTCGTTTCTTCTTTGTACTTGAACCAGTGCTCTCAATTCGATTCTTTTTAGGATTCCACTTTTACGATTTTTCTGAACAAAGGAGGAAAGAAAAAAAGAAAAAACAAAGCAATACATAGATTAATTACGATATACTAAATAACCTTTAAAAGCATGAACATTCAACTATTATTTGATCAAAACCTCTAAATTATAAATTAAAAACAACCAAAATGAAGTAATATTTCTACAAGTTTTGCACAAATCACAAGATAGCTCTCCATAATCTAAATATATCATAAAAACTGAAAAATTGCAAAAGCAGTTTTGCAGTTTTTCTGCAGTTAGGAAAAAAAAATAGAGCGTACATTGATTCATTGAAATCATGCTAAAATAACCTATAAAAATAAGAATAGTCAATCATTATTTCATCAAATCCTCTAAATATAAGATAGAATCAACCAAAATGAAGCAAAATCACATCTAAAAAATGAATAAAAAATTATACCTAGATAATACTTCAACATCTATGGAGCTAAAAGATTTATTATCCCTTCCTTCGTTAATTCCGTCAATCTCTGATGCTTTTCGTCAATGCTTGCATTCCTCCCTTCAATGGTAGTCGCTTATCGATCATCGCCTCTTTCCCTGTTCTACACTATCCCTGTTCTACGCAGTCCAGTTCTAGACGGGATTTGGATTAGAGTTAAAAGATGGAAGGGTAGTTCAGTCATTTTAAAACTCTTAAATCATTTAATTTATAAAAGACAAAATACTTATAACTAACCTAAAAACTAAAATTGTCCTTACAACAAAAAATTAATGCGAAAAAATCCTTCATTTGTTAAGTTAATATATGATGTCTTTTTAGTGTATAAAATTATGAAAGGAGGCCTCTAAACCCAATTTCTCTTTATAAATATTTTGTACTAAAGAAATTACCTAAAAGAATAATGGAATTGCATGAAGAAATGAGTGCTCAGGTGCTTTAGACTGAGAATATGAATAGAAATAATGAGCGCTTCCTTTTTCCTTTCCAAAAAGTGACATAAAGACACATGTTCTCTTCATATTTAAATCCTTCTCAAGCTGTCATTAGTTACATTTATGCCTAATTGTTAATGTCCAGCTTAGATAAAGTTTATACCACACGTATAAGCAGGACTTCCCTTCATAAATTCTAGAGTAAGTTCTCTTTCGCTTTAAGCTTTTGTGATTTTTTAAATTTCGAAGTAGGTAAGTTTTTATATTAAGCTTGAGCTTAAAAAATAGAGTTTTGTGTGTAAATTTATTAATTTTGAATGGATGAGAAAAGAGGGGAAGAGTTAAATTAAATTAGCACCAGCTACCTCTTTTACTGTAGTCGATCACGATTACCGCAACAGTGATACCAAATATATTTAAGATTAAAAATTATGGTCAAAATGCGGTGAGAGAAATACGTATTAGTGTAACTTAAATGTGTCACTCTATGTATGTTAAGGCTCTGTTTGATTGCAAAGATGGAAAAGGAAAACAAATTTAGTTAGTTTGTGTGAAAAGATAGAAAATAAGGTGAGAGATGTTATTTATTTTATGAGTATATATCCTCCGTCCTTCATCATTTTTGATGGAAAATTTTTACTCACCACCAAGCAAAGAAAATTTTTTCATGGAAAAACTTAAAAATCAAGACGATATCACATTTATCACTCAACTTATTTTCTATATTTTCACCAAAACTAACTCAATTTATTTTTCTTATCTGCCTTGCAATCAAACGGAGCTTAAAAGTATTACAAAACTTTTGTATCATTTTTGTGTCATATTTCATATTTGAAAAAGTAGAAATTGTGCTTTTTCCGGGTGCTTTCCTTCTTGTCTACCCCAAAGCAACAACAACTCGGCCAAACTTTCAATCACTTTTATCGTTTACCCCAAAATTAAATCTCAAAGGATCATATTTCAAAACCACACAAGGCCCGCCACTGCATATTCTAAATGAGTTGTCCAGAATGGAAGCAGGTGCCCAATAACCACCAAGAGTGGATAAGTGGCCATCTACTGTTGTTTCAGAATACCGGATTCGATCGAGAGTTTTTCAAGTTAGTCCATGTTATTTAAATAGAATATGAAATGGAAGAACATAATGATTTAGTTTTGAAGTGCGAGATATCACTATCCGTAAGACGATATTTGCCCCCACTATTTAATTGCTATTGGGTTATGATAAATTCGTTTTCAGGATACAACAAAGCTTTGGTTGAGGAGAGGGGTTGGCTCAGTGGTAGGCAACATCCACCCTTGCCTTGAAGTCAAGGGTTCGATTCATGGTATGAGAGGGGAGGGTTTTTTTTTATTTGTAAGATTAAGGGAGATACTTAGACCTCCCTTAATTTAAAAAAAAAATACAACAAAGCTTTGGTTATTGGAATCTGCATATAGCAATTCTGCAATTCCCTTATTTCTTTAGAGAACAGATTCTTTATATATCTAAAAAACAAACCTTTGAAGGGAAAAGAAATATTTATAGGGAGGAGAACAAAGCAGATAATCAACTGCAATATCCAACAATTGCACTCGCAAGCATCTCTTGATGTATTAGTAGTATTCATTTGATTGCACTAATTGCACTATTCCTTTTAATCTCCTTAACATAGAAAAAATACATACTTAATGCTTTATAAAAACGTTCAAAGTTTTTCAAACTTTTTATATGGGACTAAGTGTTTTCCTTTTATTTCGTTTCACTGTTACAACTTATTCAACAATTTAGATATATGTAATTTTTTTTGTGACCAATTCACACTTTCTACAAATAAAGATTAATCGAGATAAAGATTAATCGAGATCCGCAAAAATTGATCCATATATTTCTTGGGGATATTCCCTTGAACTAGAAAAGAAAGGAAGCAGGTGCCAATTATTTTAGCACCGACACCTTAGCAAAACGGTCAAATTGATATTTTTGGAGCAGGTCACCCAAACCAATCATGTTCCATCACTCCTTACCTTTACACTATTATAATATATTGCTATAGTAAAAGAACACACACCCCAATTCCCATAATTTGCTCAATCAAACTTAGCAAATTAGACTTTGCTACCCAAATCTCACTTCCCGAATCGGTCCAGAAACAGCCCCTAACTAATCATTTTTCTAATGGGTTTCTATATTATTAAATTACGATGTTTACCAAATATTTTTTATGTCTCTTTTAACTGTATTCTACTAATCTTTTGGGGTCTATAAATGAAATTGTTGTCAAGTTTCTGGAAATTGCATAGTTCTTTTACAGAAAAAGGATAGATATTTTCTTGCTATATATCCCAACAAGGAAAAATGAGGCAATTTAGCTGTATTGGGTTTGTAATATTAGGCTTTTTAGGACTTGTTTGTTCTGTTCATGCTGATTTAAGGATGGGGTTTTATGGTGAGAGCTGCCCAAAAGCTGAGAAGATTGTGCTAGACTACGTCAAGGAGCACATCCCAAATGCTCCCTCATTGGCAGCTGCCTTAATTAGAATGCACTTCCATGATTGCTTTGTGAGGGTTAGTATATATGCATATATACACGCATTCACGCACAAGCATTTATATATAATTGTTGTTTTTGTTTCTCTGAAACGGACTCGTCTGTTCGCATGCTGGTTTCATTTGTAACTTTCTTTTTTGTGATGTTTCAGGGTTGTGATGGATCTGTACTTCTGAATTTTACTTCAAGTTCAGGGAACCAAACTGAAAAAGTTGCTATTCCAAATTTGACACTAAGGGGATTTGATTTCATTGACAGAGTGAAGAGCTTAGTTGAAGCTGAATGCCCTGGCATTGTTTCTTGTGCAGATATTATTGCTTTGGTTGCAAGAGACTCCATTGTTGCCACTGTATGTATAATAATTAACTAACTGGAAAATTCAATTAAACCCACTTGAAATTATTGTTAAAAAAATTAATTTATTAATTTAAATTTTTTTTTGCCTTTGGAAAACTATAGGGAGGGCCTACTTGGAGTGTACCAACTGGAAGAAGAGATGGACTGATCTCAAATTCCTCTGAAGCATTGGCTCAAATTCCAGCTCCAACTAGCAATTTTTCCACTCTCCAAACCTTATTTGGTAACAAGGGGCTTGATCTCAAAGATCTCGTCTTGCTATCAGGTAAGTCCAAACCATGTTTATTGTTGAACTACATATGATTGTTGCTAGAGAATAGTGTACGATTGTGAGAGCATATAATTAATCATTAATTTTCACAACAGCACCTTTTTCTAGGAAAGTTAATCATATATAGTTGCTTTGATAATGGGCGTATACTTGGAATTTAAAGCGTCTCTTCTAGATTTTTGTTTTTCATTAGTATTCGTTCTTTATAAAATATTTCAACAAATTTTTTAATCATTTTCAATGTAGACCAACTAGGGAATGCCCGTGCCGAGAGCACGAAACAAAGTAAAATAGCAACTATAAATAAAACAAAAATTTACAAATAAAATGGACCTTTAGATTTCTTTGAGACAATTGTAACTTTTGAATCGTAAAAGTTAGCGGTCAAATCAATGAATAATAAATTCCTAATTTGTATTATAGATTATCAAATGCAGCTTAAATGTTTCTTTTAACCACATAGAATGCATGGGGTAGGATTAGTAGGTGGGCTTGAATTTTGCGACCAATATCCGGCGATCTACTCATCCCCAATATGTTATTAGGACAAATACTCGAGTCAAAGTAGATATGGCTACTATGTGCTTATTCCCGCTTCAGTTCAATACTCCAAAATTCGTCACAAGCATATAAAAAAAAAAATTGTCCTAAAAATGCATAACATGTGTCACTGAAGATTGTATTAAGTGTTATATACTATTTTGGAGTGGTAATAGTTGTACCTTTTAACCAATTACTGTTTGTAACTATGGACGACTATGCTTGAATTGTTATAGGAGCTCACACAATAGGAGTATCCCACTGTTCATCATTCTCAAATCGTTTGTACAATTTTAGTCAATCCGTCATTCAAGATCCTGCTTTAGACAGTGAATACGCAGCAAATCTCAAAGCAAATAAATGCAGATCAATTAGCGACAATACCACAATAGTTGAAATGGATCCAGGAAGTTTCCGAACATTTGATCTTAGCTACTATACACTTGTACTTAAGAGGAGGGGTTTATTTCAATCTGATTCGGCTTTAACAACGAGTTCTACAACAAGGGCGTTCATCACCCAAATTCTTCAGGGTTCACTTGCAAATTTCTACTCTGAATTTGCACAGTCGATGGAAAAAATGGGTCGCGTTGATGTTAAAACAGGGTCTACTGGAGAAATTAGAAGACAATGTGCAGTTGTAAATAGCAGTTAAAAATTTTTGGTTGAGTTGATGGCTGTTTGAAATAAAGTGAAGTTTGTCGTGTGAATTAATACTTGTATCATTACTATATGCATTTGTAATAATGTGTTATACTGTGAATTGTTAAATAATTAAGTTGTATTATTGTTTTATTTTGGGGTCCCCTGCCCCTTTATTTTGTCCTCAACGATTTTTATGTACTTCAAATAAGAAGGGAAGTTCCCTGTTCCTCGTGCTAACTCGAGAAATATCAACATGGAATCTTATCCCATCCATCATTGTCCTTAACATTTTTATGTTCTCCGAATTTGAGTTAATATAGTATCCCAACTTCATTATTTTACATTTTTAATATTTTGTATCTTAATTTCCAACTATGGAATTCGGTATTTATATTTCTACATATATTATAATCGGCAGCACACATAAAACATGTGCGGATAATAATAATTTCTCGCATTATGCATAGATTCCTAAAACGATTTGAGCACATCAAATAATTCTCTTTGGGTTTAAGGGGTGTGGGCTTAAATCATTGTCTAAGCAATATTTTAATTGTAATTTTGGAAGCAATGTAATTTACCGCTTTTACAAACTTAATAAGAACATTACTCACGCTTTACGTATAATATAAATACTCTATTTATCATAATGAACAAAATTTTGTAATTAACCATTCATTGTATTAAAAGGAGTGCATTTTTTAATTATTATTAAATGAACCCCCCCTTTAAATATTTATGCTCTTGCTATGAAATAAATCCAACTAACCCATTTACTTTTTTTATCAATGAGCTTTGATTTAGATGGTATAATTGTTCACTATGTTGTCTACGAAAATTTATCAGGGCAATTGATTCATTTATGTAACCCATTATAATTTCTAAATAATCCGGCTCTACTTTTAATTAAAGTTCAAAAATAAAACAAAAATTATATCTCAAATAGTCTATAGTATTTTCTCCATCTTAAATTAAGAGTATCTTTTTGACTTTCTAATTTTTTACAAAACACAAATTATAACATACTAAGAGCATCCACACCAAATATAACATACTAAGAGTATCCACATCGGACCAACTAAAACTTAGACACAAATTTGTAAATATGAGAGTAAGTTTATTGAGTGACTATACTCGATATAGTATAAAAAATAGCCATACGGGTGTGCCAAAACCCATTTGGAATATTGTTGTGAATGTTTTAATTACTTGCAAGTGCACGAATTAATATATTGTATAACTTAGGTAAGAGAGATGTCGAACTCTAGGGACTTGATAGATGAAACGTATATATTTGACTCACTAATTCTAATTAATTCATAATCTAGTTTAAAAATTAAGTGGGATGGTTTATTAACTAAAAATACTAATAAAATAATCAATTAATTAAACACTATGGTGGCAGAGTCATAAATTTAATATCATGTTCCTAATATTCATACCCAACAAACTCCACTCTATGTCTCACAATAATTTGGTCTCTCGACTTTATTAGATGCAGAAAATAAAATCAATTAAACCCAATTAATTTTTCAAAATCCAATTATTAATTCTTCCACAGCCAAACATATGTGTAAGATCAAAGCACTCACTATATCTGTCAAAACACACTCTATATTCGCTCTCAATAAATCATAAGGTGAATTCAACAAAAAATAATAAGAATCTAATATTATTTTTTTCAATTAAAATAGGCATTCAATAGGAAGAATTCTTTTTAACGTTAAAATATTAAATTTGTAGAGTTAATTGGCATGAATATGTGCAAATGAATCAATCAAATATACTCATCATCAACCCTAGAAAATAACCTAACCCAACATGCTCGTAAAAATATAATTAAATAATGTATAACTAAATAAATTGAATACTTATTTGAGTACATGCAAATAAATTAAAGATAAAATAATAATTCTAAATTAGATATTTAGATCCACTTCAAAATAAATCCGTTGTCTCTTGGACTCCAAATAAATTAATAATGAAAAGAAGAAAAATGAGAGTTGCTCTAAAATAATTATGCACACTTATCGAAAAAAAACAAAGAGAAGAAAAGAAGGAAAGAAAATTATGGATGTGTGCTCAATAGAAAAGAACCAAAAGAAAAAATTTGTTCCCTCAATAAACGTGCAAAAGAAGAAAGAAAAAAAACTGTTGCGGCTGTTGCATGATTATTCTTGACAAACCCTAGTACCCTACTCTCTTTTTATAATTGAATGGCTTGGTTGATGGACTTGAGGTAGTGGACTTGATAAATGGGCTGTTGGCAGGAGGTTAGGCTGAATTAATTAAGTAGGCTTGGGCCATTTTTTATAAAAATTTCCATCTTTATTAAAATAACCCATTTTTGCTAGAATTAATTTATTTAGCGCACTGATTGTATTTCGGTCATAACTTTACACTTCAAATTTTGATTGACGCAAGATTTTTGCCCACGCGTAACTAACTCAAAGATCTAAAACTTTTGTCTCTGTAATTTTCTTCAAATTCCATACGGATTAATGCCATAATTTTATTAAACACGGGCATTACGGGCAGCTATTTTTTTTTCATTCGAAAATTTCTCGATTTAACTCCAAATACTTGAAAAGCTCCAAAAATAAAACAAATGTAATAATATATGCGCTCCAACGTATATATTAATATACTACAATGTATCAATTTCTTGGCATATCAAATTCCCCCAACATATACTTTACTAGTCCTTGAGTAAAGCAAAAGTTTTAAAATAAATTCTTTTGTTAATTCCAAGGTTTTCCCAAAAGGAAGAGTGAAGTCTCGTGATGGTTTGCAGTGAATATACCAACAAAATTCGAATGTAACGAATTTTTCTAAAATTTATTTCCCTTGTTTCACCAATGTAAATAACTCAACAAAAATATCAAAACATCACATGCTATGTAATGTGACATACATGCAATATCAAAGTTCTCAAACTAGCAAGATTAATAAAAATATTTTTTTTCCCTCCAATCTCATTGTATGAGTGTGAATTGACAACAATATAACATCATTGATATTTAAATAAGTGATTGAGCCTAGAAATTGCATTTCTAATCCCTTAAATAAGGCTCAATTAGCTTCTAGTTACCATCTAAAACCGAAAATTGCATGTAAATTCAGTTTAAGCATGAAAAGAAGGCATTGCATTATATTTCTATGTTACTAAGTCATTTTGCAAGCCTATAGTGGTTAAGCAACTGAAGTTGTAAGCAAGATAGAAGGTTGAAAGCGAAAAAGTGCAAAAAGAAGGTCCGAAGAATAATTCAATATCCATTCCGAGGTTCGAGACGAGGAAAACTCCGCAAACTACCCCCAAAGCACTAGCAAGAGCAAGTCCCCAAGCATGAATGAAGTGAATTCAAGTGTCCAATAGTGATCCCAAGAGGAAATAAGCTCAAACGAATCAATTCTAGAAGTTTCCGAGCAAAACCGGAACTGCCGTAATAAGCCCGAAGTTGTAGCTGATCAAAGTTTTTCTACAATAAGAATTTGAAGAAATCTCCAAAAATATAAGTTGTAGAGAATTAAATTATTTACGCGTAGGAGAAAACGGTACATCAATCAAAGTTCGGAGTAGAAACTTATAAGTAAAAGAAAAATGCATCATAAAGAAAATTGGCCCAATTTTAGGCCCAAATTTAATTTTAAGCCATGTTTCGGCCCGTTTCTTTAAGGATTACTAAAATCACGACTTAAGACATTTGTGTACTGTATAAAAGGTCATATATCTCATATTTTAGGGTACACAATATTTTAAAATTGATTAGTAGAGAGGCAGAGAGCACCGTACGTTATTTGGAGCTTTTGCGCTGCATCTAACGATCAAACTTAAGTGATTTTTCTTTTCTTTCTTCAAAATAATTGTTAGTTTAGTTTTTTTATGATATATTGAGGGTGGAACATTGGTGTAATCAAGATTCAATTCATCATTATATCAAGTTTCAATTGCAATTACTATTCTTCATCTGGGTAAACCCTAGTTTTCTAATTTCTTCAATTTAATTGCTTTTAATCCTTTGTTTACTTAGATATTCATAGATTAGTTATTAGGGTTCAGATATATTCTGGAATTAACCTTAAACCCACGTTTTAAGGGCTGGTTCTAGGGTTTATAGACCCGTTTTGTCGATTTTTCAGTTTTTCATCAATTTATGCTAGTTTATTGTTCTATGTTCAAATAGTTTATCGTTTTTCAATGCTATTCATATGTAATTCTTTGTTCATCATAAGAAATCTTATTTTTCAGAAATTTTAGGGTTTTAATCGAAATTCATCAGTTTATGACCGTTTTGAATTTATTTACCGTTTTAAGTGTAAAATCTTTGTTTTAAATTGAAATTGAATAATTCCAAAGCCAAAAGTTTTCAAGTTTGATTTTATTCAATATTAAGTATGTGTATACTGTTTTTCATAATTTCAAAGCTTGTTTGCATGTTTAATTTGAATATGTCTAGCTAAATCGTTAGTTAGGGGTCCGCAGTGAAAGATGCGAACTTAATCTTTGAATTTAATCTAATTTAGGTTTGGATCTGATTTTTCCATTGGTTATAGATCACCTACTGAATGTATGATTAGTTTATTATCTTTTCATGCCTAAGAAACATGTTTTCATAAGTTAGCTCAAAAATTTTATTTGATTAAGAACCGTAAAACTGTTAATTCACGGATTTTTGCACCAAAACCCTAACGTGGCTGATTTGAGGACGGTCTATATCCTCTAATTAGTTAAGTTAGTTTCATAAGTGAATTAATTTTTTTGGCGCTGTTTTAGCATTTATTCACATAAGTGCCGAGAAAATGCTAGTTTTGACTTTCAACATTCTATCTAAGACGGATTTGACTTGAATCACGTTCAAGCATATTCAAATCTTAGTAGAGTGTTAAGCTACTGATTTTTAGAGAGTTTAATCAACTTGGATTGTTTTTATCACGCACTAGCAATACTAGGTCTCAAATTACACTTTTTCAAAGTTAAAAAGTTTCACTATCGAATTCTATTGCTCGAATCTAATCTATATGATCTTTGTCACGCATGGGCTATGATATACTTGTAGTATCAATACAATTGGATGATTGGAAGGTCTAAGAGCTGAACTTTAGTGAAAATTCCTATTTAAACTTAAAATTGGATTACCCCATTAAACTAGTTTCGTATTCCCTAGCTACGGATACCCCTAACATTTGTTTCTTGTTGGTTTAAATACATTTAATATTCTGTTTTGTTCAATTAGTACGCTGTTTTATTTTATTTATCTATTTAGTTAGTTAAATTGCATGTTTTCCTAGTGCATTTATGAAGCCTTTTTGGTATAAAACTTGCGCTTGTTGATTCCCTTTAATTTTGCACCATATGACTAGATTTGCCTTTAGTTTTAGTTTAATTTAGTTAAAAATTTAATTTAGTTTCATTTTTCTTTTCCTATTCCTCATTTCAATCATTTTTTTTTCTTTCCTTTCTTTTCCCTGAGAAAGATAACTAGAAGAAATAGGTTCATTCTCTTCCATGTGGTTCGACCTTGGACTTCCCAAGTATATTATAACTTGACCGCTTGCACTTGGGCGTAATACTTCACACTTTTTGAGCGTTGCCAATAAGCAAAACTTTCATATCTCATATAAACTATGCTTTGATTCAAATCCTCACATGGCATACACTTAACAAATGAAACACTCAAAAATATGGTGAAAATGCTCTCATTACATACGGGCAATAAAGAGTAGATATATGTAAATTCAAAAGCCTTTCACATGTATATATGAGAAACGCTATAGATGAAAAAACATTAGTTCATGAAATGATAAATCCCACTAGAAAAACGAAATGCATAAATGGATCTCCTCTACCACTCTCACCTCTAAATCATATTTCAAATGATCATTAAAACTTTTTCGAATTGTAATGCAAGACTTAGGGCAAGGGTTAATCAAATGAAGGGGCAAATAGTGATTCAAAAATATAAGAAATACATTAAGATATAAAATTAACACTTTGGGCTAAATTTGACTTCATTGGAGCTTTTATTTTCATTTTCTTTTCCTTTTTCCAATCTTTTCCTTTTCACATCTCATTTTTCATACAAAATTTTCACTTTAATAATTTGAAGAAGATTTTATCACTTTTTTTTCTTTATTTTTCATTTTTCAAGCTCACTTTTTAATATTACCCATACATAAAATAAATAATCTTAACATACTCTTAGATACAAGGTATGCTATAAATATGGTTTACACTCCTAACTGGAGTAGGGTAAGGATATCGGGTTATCAAATAAATGTTATATATAAGGCTCAAATAGGTGACTAGCGGTATATTTTTCAAGAGTATGATTAGTAATATGTAGGCTGCCAAAGAAGGCCTAAATTACTTCCTAAGGTTTATAATTCTTCAGTTCAAGTAATATCAAGAAATCTTAAAAATAATTACATTTCATGGATGTACCTTTCTAGTGTTCAATCAAAGCAAAGATAATGAGACTACTCAATGAGATATGATTTGCAAAAAATAATAGTTAATGTAAAAAACCTCAAATAGGAAGATTGGCTCAAATACTCAAGGGTTATTTAGTCTCCACATTTATGTTCTTTATAAATTTTCAGTTATGCTCACTCTTCCATCTAGAGGTGTTAAGACTAATCCGAAAATTGACCGATTGGAATTGATCCGTAAAACCCCAAACCGAAAAAAATTTAAAACTAGGAACAAGAAAACCGAACCAAAATCGAAAAGTTTGGCTTGGGTTTTGGGCAAGCTAGTTTAAAACCGAATCGAATTATCTATAAGGAAAAAAAATGTTAATATATATATACTGTAGGTCGGAAAATACCCTAGAGGGGGGGTGAATAGGGTTTTTAAAACTTAATGGGATTTTTAAAATCAATTTAAAAAATTGTTTGATGTCTATGTCAATCAACCAAACAATGAACAAAGATAAATCCAATCACAAGATGCAAATACCACAAAATAAAAGTTCAAGAGATAGAAGGATTAAACCAATCAAAGTCAAAGACTTTTTGTCCACACGGTTCGGCTTGATAGCCCCTACTCCGCGCTCGGTTAGTTCCCCGAAAAGTTCCACTAAAACCGATCTCCTTCCGGGTGAAGATCAAACCTCTACAAGTGTATCTTTCTCACACACCCTTACAAGTATTGAAATTCTCTCAATACTCACACAAGAAAAACTCTCTTACTATTTAAGAGATAAACCTCTCTTAATGTTTGAAAGAAATGATTTGGTGACTAACACTAATGTACAATAGCTCTATAATGTATGAAGATTACAACTTAAGCTCACACTAAAAGATATCAAATTTGATCAATAGAATATAGCTCAAAATAAAGATGATTGATCAAAAGCAATGTTCTTGAATCTTTGAAAATGATTGTAGATGAAGAGAATAGAGTAAGAATGATTCAAATCAGTTTAAATAAGTCTTAGAAGGTGTATATATAGTCTAAGACATCATATGGCCGTTTGGAGGGAGTTGGTAAGAGTTTGGTGCCAAAAATGGTAAAAAATCAGAACTCCAACGGCTAGTTTCTGGGCCATCAGTCGACTGAGCCTTTCTGCTTAGTCGACTGATGGGCTCTGTCCATCAGGCCAAAAATCCAAATTTTGTACTTTTGTAATTTAGCTCTAAAACCACTTTTAATGCTTGGAAAATATAAAATATAGGTTCCTAAGACACCTATTTTTGAAAGAGCTTCAAATGAGATCATTTACAATTAAAAATGAATTAATTTCAAAAACGGTTTTTCTTTAAAAGAGGGTTTTTGAAAGGATTTTAATTCAACCTTTGTTTTGATCAATCTTATGACAAAGAAGTATTCTATGAGCTAGAGGAGAGGGGTTGGCCCAGTGTTAGGTAACCTCCACCCTTGTCTTGAGGTCAAGGGTTCGACTCATGGGGTTGGGTGAGGGGTTTTTCTTTATTTGTAGGATTAAGGGAGAGACTTAGACCTCCCTTAATTTTTTTTAAAAAAAGTATTCTATGAGCTATTATAATGATCAAACTTAAACCTTTACAAAAGAAAACTAAAGCACTCACTCACATAAACAATAAGGAGTCTTCGAGAGCTTTGTTTGTATTGCTTCGTTTCTTTTCTTCCTTGGCTTCATTGTTCTTCAAAGAGATCTCATGGAAGTTGTGTGAGGGAGAGACATGGATGCAATACTTTGTAGATGAATGAACTTGAATCCGGCTTTACGGTTAAGTCCACATATGATCAATTTGTTGTGGCTATGACTTAAAACACCAACTAAGTTAAATTACACATGATTAACTTTATTGTTATTATCAAAACAAGATTAGTGACTTTCAAGTCAACAATCTCCCCCTTTTTGATGATGACAATAAATTAATATGTGTTTGCGATTAGGATCATTTGTTGAGTTTTCTAACGAGAAAATTTCCCCCTCAAACTATGCATAAAAAATATAATAAGCATGCATAACAACAATTCAAACCATTGCAAGATTATAATAGAAACTTAAAACTTTAACTAAGTTCAAATAAGATACTAGAGTTAAACCATAAAAAATATAGTACTTAAGTTCATAGAACAACCAATAATAAAACTTAGAAGTTTCATAGAAAAGCATAATAAGCATACTAGAGTGTGTACCAAACACTTATTATTTTCTCCCCCTTTGTCATGATCAAAAAGAGGAGAAGAGAAGGAGATCACTCGTCGGGACCTTCTTGTGGCCATTGACCCCATCCTTGATTCCCATTTCACGGGTTCCATGGAGGAAAGACATAGTCGGGGTGGTAGTGGAGGAATGCGGCTTCATGTGCTCGTTGCCTCTCCTCAATGCGGTTGAACCTATTATCCATGGTCACCGAGAGATGTTGAATGGCTTGCAAGATAGCTTCATTTGGATGTGGCGTGTGAATGGCTTGTTGAGAGCTAATGGGAGCTTGAGTGGAAGGTCCTTGAGGTGGTATGTCTTGCTCCATGGGTTCGGTTTGAGCCAAGTTCTCATCATCATCACTATCACCATCCTCGTCAATGTCAAGGGGATCATTTGAAAGCCATTCTCCGTTCTCAATGTGATATCCCATTTGGCGAATAGTCTTAGTACTATAGGTCTCATCGGATGTAGGAACAATGATTTCCGTCTCATCTTCGAGGTGAATGTCATATAATTGAAATAGTCGAGTGAAGTGCCATAGCATAGACCAATCCTTGTTTCTTGCGATTGGTGATACCAAGAAGATGGTTGAACATGAGATCGGCAAAGTCGAGCTTGTGTCCCATAGCAATTGCCCATACCAAGAAAACGTCCAAGGCATTGAGGGAAGCCCTACTACCTCGTCTTGGAACAATGGAATACCCGATTATGGAATGGATAAGGCGATTTTGCAAAGTAAGCATAGAGGCTTTGATTTCAAGTCCCGCACCACTGTTTTGATATCGATGCCGGCGCTTAAGAATGGTAGATAAAGTCGCGGATTTCTCAAAACCAAAGAGATTCCCAAAGTTTGACGGTACGTCCGTCACATTCTCGGTTGGAAAACCAAAAATTCGACTAAGATCCATCTTAGTGAAGCTAATCATTCGTCCATTTATTAAAGTGTTAAGACGCAGTTGGTTCGGACGACCGGAATCAAGTGCTGGGTGATGAAGGTTAGCATAAAACAATCTAACTAGTCGGGGATAGACATTCTCACGAATTGTGAGGAAGTTAATAATCCCTTGTCTACGAAAAAGAGCGGTAATGTTAAGACCATATGAAGAGAAAAGCTCTATGTTGAATTGTTTACCTTCAACAATAGTACGAATGGCATAGTCAGAATTAAAATTGGCTTGAACTTCTTCGGAGATGAACAATGGTGGTAGTGGAACTTGTGTAGGAGCGGGCGAAGATGTACCCACTTGCGGTACAGACTTGCGAGGGCGACGAGAGCGAGGTGCTTGAGACATATCTAAAGAGATTGAGATAAGGAAATATATTTAAGAAAAATTAGGGTTTTGAAAAGAAGTTTGAAATTTTTGGGTTTTAAACCTTGATTGGATAATGAAAGGAGTAGAAAATATGATATATAAATGAATTGAGATGGGTTGATAGAGGAAATTTGGTGTAAAGTAGTGTTTAGATTGAAGAGAAATCAATGGAGGCTAGGGTTAGGGTTGAGAAGAAATAAGATGGGTTTGATGGATTTGATATGAAATAGGTGTGATTTGTAAAGGATTTGATGTAGAATGGTGAAGATTTATGGTTTAGAATGAGTTTTGGTGATGATTATAAAGATTTAGGAGGGTTTGTGAGGGTTTGTGCTGTGTATGGAGAAGGGAGGCTCGAAAGTGATAGAGTGAGAAGTGAACAAAACAGGGAAAAAATAAAGGAAAAAGTGATAGCTCTCAGCCAAGCATCAGTCGACTGATGAAGGCCCTTCAGTCGACTGATTAAGGCTTAGTCGACTGAGTGAGTCTGTCCAGCCCAGATTTGCTCAGTTTTGCTCCAAAAGGATTTTGCTTGGTATTCCATCATTGATTAGCATACTATAGCTGCAAAATTACTTGTTAATTGTCACAATAACATTTAAAATTAATTCAAGACAAATACAACATTAGAATTATAAAACAATATAGTACAATTAATGTAAAAGATGTGTGCTCAAGAATAAGCACTTTTTATCCTTTTTATGAACTTTTTGGAATAAACTAGATGTCACGAACTCTAGTCATACCGAGTTCACGTCGAATAGTGCAAAAGCGATCATCGGAAAGTGGTTTAGTGAAAATATCCGCAAATTGCGATTCGGTGCCAACGAATTCAATATCAACATCACATTTTTGCACATGATCACGAATAAAATGATATCTTATCTCAATGTGCTTAGTACGTGAATGTTGTATAGGGTTCTTGGTCAAGCTAATAGCACTTGTGTTGTCACACTTAATGGGAATGTGGCTAAGACTTAATCCGAAGTCTTCTAGTTGTTGTTTAATGTATAAAGTTTGAGCACAACAACTTTCGGCCGCCACATATTCGGCTTCGGCCGTTGAAAGGGCCACCGAGTTTTGTTTCTTGCTTGACCAAGATACCAGTGCGTGTCCTAGGAAATGACAAGTGCTTTTCCTATCGATTTTACAACCGACAAAATCCGCATCGGAATAACTAATCAAGTCAAATGAGTTCTCTCTTGGGTACCACAAACCCAAGGAGCTAGTACCGGAAAGATAACGAAAAATTCGTTTTACGGCAAGTAAATGTGACTCTTTAGGATTCGCTTGGAATCGTGCACAAAGACATACACTAAACATAATATCCGGCCTAGAGGCCGTCAAATATAATAAACTACCGATCATACCTCGATATTTCTTGATGTCGACACTTTTACCTATTTCGTCTTTGTCAAGCTTCAAGGTAGAACTCATTGGAGTGCTCATTGATTTTGCACCTTCCATGTCGAATTTCTTTAAGAGCTCCTTTATGTACTTTTCTTGATAGATGAATATGCCTTCTTTGTATTGCTTCACTTGCAATCCAAGGAAGTAATTCATTTCTCCCATCATGCTCATTTCGAATTCTTTTTGCATACATGTGGAAAAGTCCTTACAAAGATTTTCGTTAGTAGAACCAAATATAATATCATCAACATATATTTGTACGAGTAGCATGTCATTGTCATGATTTTTAATAAATAAGGCAGTATCAATTTTACCTCTAACAAAACCATTGTTAATAAAAAATGAGCTAAGTCTATCATACCATGCTCTAGGTGCTTGTTTTAAACCATATAATGCTTTTGATAACTTAAACACATAATCTGGATAAACATGATTTTTAAAACCAGGAGGTTGTTTCACATAAACTTCCTCTTCAATAAAACCATTTAAGAAAGCAATCTTCACATCCATTTGATATAATTTGAAATTCTTAAAACATGAATAAGCAAGTAGCATGCGAATAGCTTCTAGACGTGCAACGGGTGCATATGTTTCTTCATAATCAATGCCCTCCTCTTGATTGTATCCTTGGGCAACAAGTCTAGCTTTATTTCTAACGATTACACCGCTTTCATCCTTTTTGTTACGAAACACCCATTTAGTACCTATAATGGTTTGATCACTAGGTTTGGGAACAAGTGTCCACACTTTGTTTCTTTCAAATTGATTGAGCTCCTCTTGTATAGCCATCATCCAAGATTCATCTTGTCCGGCTTCAATAATGTTTTTAGGCTCATATTGAGAAACAAATGCCACATTATTGCATACATTTCTTAAGGAAGATCTAGTCATAACTTTACTAGATGGCTCTCCAAGAATTTGATCAATAGGGTAGTTGGACACAAATTTCCAACTCCTAGGCAAATCATTCGAGTCTTGCTCGGTTTTGTTTTCTAACTCCTTAGGAGGAGCTTGAGCACTCGATGGTTCTTCCTTAGATGTATCATTAATTTGAATGTCCGAAATCTTTTGAACAATTTCAACATCATCATTGGATTGTACTTTGGGTGAAAAAGGATTTGACTCATCAAATACAACATGCATAGACTCTTGGACTACCAAATTTTTCTTGTTATAAACTCTATATGATTTACTATTAGTGGCATACCCAAGAAAAATTCTTTCATCGAATTTAGCATCAAATTTACCCAAGTGATCACGATCATTCAAAATAAAACATTTGTAACCAAAAACCTTAAAATATGCAATATTTGGTTTCTTGTCATTCCATAATTCATAAGGTGTCTTATCTAGCTTTTTACGAATGATAGTGCGATTAATCACATAGCATGCGGTGTTTACGGCTTCCGCCCACAAATATTCCGGTAGAGAATGTTCATTTAGCATAGTCCTAGACATCTCTTGAAGAGATCTATTTTTCCTCTCAACAACACCATTTTGTTGAGGAGTTCTAGGTGCCGAAAAATTATGATCAATACCATGCTCATCACAAAAGTTCTCAATATCAACATTGTCAAATTCTTTACCTCTATCACTTCGAACATGCACAATAGACACGCCTTTTTCATTTTAAACTTTTCTACAAAATTTAGCAAAAACATGTGGAGTTTCACTTTTGTGGGTTAAAAAGAACACCCAAGTGAGTCTAATGTAATCATCAACAATAACAAGAGTGTACAATTTGCCACATAGACTAGCAACCGAAATAGGACCAAACAAATCAAGATGCAACATATCAAGTGGTCTAGATGTAGTAATATCCCTTTTAGACTTAAAAGAAGATTTGTGTTGTTTACCAAGTTGACATGCATCACAAATTTTATCCTTAACAAATTTGGTTTTAGGCAATCCTTTAACAAGCTCTTTCTTAGACAAAGCATGAATTAAATCCATATTAGCATGTCCTAGTCTCCTATGCCACAACCAAGATACATCATTTATAGCGGATAAGCATTTAACATCTTGTTGAGATAAATCATCAAGCTCAAGAGTATACACATTGTTAGTTCTATATGCAACAAGTAGAATGAAATCATTACTAACATTCTTAACAATGCAACGATCAGATTTAAAAATAACTTCATAATCCTTATCACATAATTGACTAATGCTAAGTAAATTATGCTTCAAACCATCAACTAATAGAACATTATCAATGCAAGTAAAATGCTTACCAACCTTACCTATACCGATGATTTTGCCCTTGGCGTTGTCTCCGAAAGTCACATTCCCTCCTTGCTTGGGAATTAGACTTAAAAAATTGTTCTTGTCTCCCGTCATGTGCTTTGAGCAACCGCTATCCAAGAACCACTTGGTTTTGCTACCCTTGGCTTTCAAGCATACCTACACCATGACTTTGAGTAACTTCTCCTTTGGTACCCAAAATATGTTGGGTCCCTTTGGGTTATCAAACATAATGGTTCATTTTGGAACCCAAGCAAGCTTCCTCTTAGGGAAACTTTCATTTCGATAGAAACAATGATCCACATAATGAGTGTTTCTACCACAATATGAACAAAGATGAGTGGGATCATGAGGTGTGTATGTTTTGAAAAAGGTTTTGTAATCCTTTTGGTTGTCAATTTGGTTATAACCCAAACCGGCTTTGTCAAATACACATCTTTGCATTCCTAATAGTTTATCCAAATTGTCCCTTCCATTGGTGAATTTGGCTAGGCTATTAGTTAGATCATCCACTTGATCTTTCAATTTGATGTTTTCTACTACAAGTATGTTTGGAATTTCCTTTTCTTTTCCTTTCTTCAAAGTTTTGATTTCATTTTTCAAAACTATGTTTTTTTTTTCAAACGTTTCACACTTGTTAGAAACTATCAAATTTTCCTTTTTGAGGCTTGCATATCCTTTAGATAAATTTTCAAATTTGCTATGCAATTCCTCAAACATTTCATATAACTCATCATAATCATTTTCATCATGAGCATCATCATTCATAGAAATATTATCATCACTAAATGAGTCATAAATAGAGTCTACATCATCGTCACTTGCCATGAGGCAAAGATTTGCCGTCTCCTCGTCGCTAGAGTCGGCATCGGACTCACCCTCTTCAGAATCACTCCAAGTTCCCTTGAGAGCATGCCTTACTTGCTTGAAGGCTTTATCTCTTTTATCTCTTCTCTCATTTCTTCTAACCGGACAATTGGTTTTGAAATGTCCCGGTTCATGACAATGAAAACATTTCTTGACTTCTTCGTTTTCAACTCTTGGTTGAATTGATCGATCATTGTTCCTCTTTGATGAAGAACCAAAGTTGTTCCCTTTTTCTTAAAACTTCTTCTTCTTGGCTAGAAATTTCATGAAGTTTCTAGAGAGGAGAGCCATGTCATCATCAAAGCCTATTGTCCCTTCATCATCCTCTTGTTGATTTGCCTTGAGAGCAAGAGTCTTCTTGGCTTTTGAATCAACTTCTTCTTCTCTCTCCAATTCCTTCTCGTGGGTTTGAAGTGAACCTAATAGTTCATCCATGTTTAGCTTTTTGAGATTTTTGGCTTCTTGAATAGCCGTTACTTTGGGTCTCCACTTCTTGGGAAGAGTTCTAAGAATCTTTTAGATTTTGTCTTCATTGGAGTAAACCTTTCCAAGAAGATCTAAAGCATTAGTAATAATAGAGAACCTACTATACATAGAAGCAAGTGATTCATTAGGCTCCATTTTGAAAAGCTCATAATCATGAACAAGCATATCTATATTGTCATCCTTGACTTGTGAGGTTCCTTCATGAGCAACCTCTAATTTGTCCCATATTTCTTTTGCGGTTTTACAACTATAAATTTTGTTTTATTCATCCATAGTTAATGCACAATGTAGAGAATTTAAGGCTTTAGCATTAAATTGAATTTTCTTAATGTCATTATCATCATAATCGAAAATTGATTTAGGAGTGACATTACCCCTTTCATCGGTTTTGGTAATCTCATAGGGTCCAATGAGTGTAACCCTCCATTGTTCAAAATCACTAGCTTGAAGAAAAGTACACATGCGATTTTTCCAATAGCTATAATTTTTGCCATCAAATAGAGGTGGCCTAGTGGTTGAAGAACCTTCGTTAAGTCCGGTTCCTTGATAGATAGACATGATTGTAAACTCTAAGATTGTAAAATCAAAACAAGAGTACAACCTCTGATACCAATTGTAGGTCGGAAAATACCTTAGAGGGGGGTGAATAGGGTTTTTAAAACTTAATGGGATTTTTAAAATCAATTTAAAAAATTGTTTGATGTCTATGTCAATCAACCAAACAATGAACAAAGATAAATCCAGTCACAAGATGCAAATACCACAAAATAAAAGTTCAAGAGATAGAAGGATTAAACCAATCAAAGTCAAAGACTTTTTGTCCACACGGTTCGGCTTGATAGCCCCTACTCCGCGCTCGGTTAGTTCTCCGAGAAGTTTCACTAAAACCGATCTCCTTCCGGGTGAAGATCAAACCTCTATAAGTGTATCTTTCTCACACACTCTTACAAGTATTGAAATTCTCTCAATACTCACACAAGAAAAACTCTCTTGCTATCTTAAGAGATAAACCTCTCTTAATGTTTGAAAGAAATGATTTGGTGACTAACACCAATGTACAATAGCTCTATAGTGTATGAAGATTACAACTTAAGCTCACACTAAGAGATATCAAATTTGATCAATAGAATATAGCTCAAAATAAAGATGATTGATCAAAAGCAATGTTCTTGAATCTTTGAATAAGTCTTAGAAGGTGTATATATAGTCTAAGACATCATATGGCCGTTTGGAGGGAGTTGGTAAGAATTTGGTGCCAAAAATGGTAAAAAATCAGAACTCCAACGGCTAATTTCTTGGCCATCAGTCGACTGAGCAGTGCTCCTTAGTCGACTGAGCAAGCCTCAGTCGACTGAGCCTCTCTGCTTAGTCGACTGATGGGCTCTGTCCATCAGGCCAAAAATCCAAATTTTGTACTTTTGTAGTTTAGCTCTAAAACCACTTTTAATGCTTGGAAAATATAAAATATAGGTTCCTAAGACACCTATTTTTGAAAGAGCTTCAAATGAGATCATTTACAATTAAAAATGAATTAATTTCAAAAACAGTTTTTCCTTAAAAGAGGGTTTTTGAAAGGATTTTAATTCAACCTTTGTTTTGATCAATCTTATGACAAAGAAGTATTTTATGAGCTATTATAATGATCAAACTTAAACCTTTACAAAAGGAAACTAAAGCACTCACTCACATAAACAATAAGGAGTCTTCGAGAGCTTTGTTTGTATTGCTTCGTTTCTTTTCTTCCTTGGCTTCATTGTTCTTCAAAGAGATCTCATGGAAGTTGTGTGAGGGAGAGACATGGATGCAATACTTTGTAGATGAATGACCTTGAATCCGGCTTTACGGTTAAGTTCACATATGATCAATTTGTTGTGGCTATGACTTAAAACACCAACTAAGTTAAATTACACATGATTAACTTTATTGTTATTATCAAAACAAGATTAGTGACTTTCAAGTCAACATATACACTTAGAGTACACGTTAATTATACCACAATACAAAAAAGAGGGCCTTTATAATAATTTTTTCCTTATTAATTGCATATTATGATAATCTTAAAAAAAAGTCATTAACGCGTACCCTTATTATTGAATTAACTACATAATAATAAGATTTTTTTATCACATACATGATGGCAAGATAATTCATCATTTTATTTAATGTGTTTTTATTCTTGTAAATGTACAAATAAAATAGTAATTAAATAAAAAACATGGTATTTATATGTTTGCTCCTTGTGTCTAAAAAATCATGATTTTAGTTTGAATATAAACCATTCTTATGTTACTATTAGTATTACATTGTTATGTTAAATTGATTTTGAAAATAAAAAAACATATGTCAAAACCAAATAAAACTAAACCGAAAAGTTTGGTTCGAGTATGGGTTTCAAAGATTTATAAACCGAAACCGAATTTTTACATTTGGTTTAGGTTTAGGGTACCTTAGTTTTTACCCCAACCAAAATCGAAAACACCTATACTTCCATCTAATTGTGCATAAGTTATCACATGTGCTCAAATATAATAATGATTGAAAATCGTAAAATTTCTCTTAATAATGATAGTAGAAGAACTAAGCATTCACATGTAAAGTATTAAGGCGAATGCGTCATCGTTATTACATTGGTTAAAAATAAAATCTCAATCAATATCAAATAACCACTGCAAAGCTTTTTTTTTGCTCATTTTAAAAAAAATCAAAAAATTTAGCTCATTTATTAACAAAATGAAATAAGTGAAGTGTATGGAATAATAAAGTAAATCCCACCCTTTAACTAAAAACTTACATTGTCCTCAATGTATAAAGACAAGTAGATAAAAAAATGAAGGATATCACCTAAAGTCGATGAAACTCAATGATAAAGATAAGCATGCACTTTTGTTATAAAGATAACAACAAAAAAAACATAATATATAATTTTATTGAAAAATGCATATTTATCAGATGGAAGGTCAGCAGATATAATAATCACAACATGAACATACTTATTAAACTAACCACTTACCTCAAAGATTTGATGGCTTATATCAAGCTCAAGATTAGATGATATAAGATGAATTAATTTAATAGGCTCAACAGATGGAAACAGTAAATCAATAGGCAGATAGGGTATCTCCAAAGGTGACGAATCACTAGATTTTAACTCAAGTATACCAGGATCAAATGGGATATTCTCCCCCGGCTTCACACTATCAAATGATTTATCTCGTTCGCTCTCTAGCTCTGAAAATAAAAAGTTTTGAACTTTTACTTCCCACTCTTCCTCTTTCATTATCGACATTCTTCCCACATCTTCCAGAAATTTTGAATTATTTACTTCTTCTCCTAACAAAGTTACAAAATCTTTTTCTAGCTCATCACCATCTCCATCAAATAACCAGCTACCAATCATGTTCACACCTCCAACTTCCTCTTCTTGGAGTTGTTTGCTTGTATCAAAGACATTAAGTTCATTTGTCATATTCCCAAAATTTATTTTCATTAGTCCATTCCTACAGTTGATTAATGCATTAGCTATAGTAAGAAACGACCGACCAAAAGATCACAGAGATTTGCCCATTAGTGTTTTGAGCAGATTGAGTGTTAAGGATTATGAAGTCTACTGGGAAGTAAAATGCCTCTACCTGTATCAAAACATTTTCAATGACACATCTAAGAAATTTAACAGATCTATCAGCTCGTTGGATTGTCATTGATGTAGACTTCAGCTCTCCCAAACCCAATTGTTTAAAAATTGAATATGGCAATAAGTTCGCACTAGCCCCCAGATCTACCAAAGCTCGTTCAATATGATAATCTCCTATTTTGCATAAAATTGTTAAACAGCCAGTTTCCTTATACTTGATAGGGATCTTGCATTGAATAATAGAGCTTGCTTATTCATGACTCGTAAAATTTTTCATCATCCTCCAATGGTAGTCCATGAATATACACTACACCAAAATCGCCCATTAGTAACGGCTTTTGTCCATTGCTAAATTTTTTTGTAACACAAAAAATCCGTTAGTAATTTGGCGTTAAAAACACTTTAGTAACGGATATATCTGTTACTAAAATTAAACAAAACCGTTACTAAAAATAGTTTCGTAATGGACAATATCCGTTACTAATCCGTTATTATACTTATTTCAGTAACGGATTAACTCCGTTACAAAATAATGTACAGCCGTTACAATAGAACGCAAAAGTATTTAAATATTTAATCGCTTCTAACGGAAATAAACCGTTACTAATAATAAATCCGTTACAACTTTGTAACGGTTTATGACCGTTACAGATAATAAATTGGCTGAATTTTTTTTAGAAAATTCCCAATTCCCTGTAGCACAGTACAGATTTGTATTCTGTAAATATAACTTGTTTTAGTAATACTATTTTAGCTGCACAATGCAATTTCATATATGACACCATACAAACCAATATTAATCAAAGAACTACCAATCAATATTCATGTAAAAGTCAAACTAATATTCTTACAATAACATGTCCATCCACAAATATAAAGTACCAAGGTTGCCCAACCATACATAAAACATACTAAATCCAAGGATGTCCAACCATACCAAAAACATACTAGATCTAACATGGCCAAATCAAATATAAAATGCCATTATATCCAAAAAGTAAATATTCAAAAGTGCATTTAACTAAGAGCGATGAATGGAGTTACTACTTTGTTTTATCATACTATAATATAATGGTTAGATCCATTAGAAAAAGGTGCCCTACATGTTGACTCAATACTCATCATCAATCTTCTCTTTAAATTCCTCGGCAGTTTTAGCATCAAGCACAATCCAACAAACAACATTGCACATCTGCGGTTCTCTCATTTTGAACTGCAAAAAATCCACTTGGGCTAAGAATGGACAATAACCATAACATAAGTTAAGCTAATCATCAAAAATATTACACTAACCTCGTAGGGGGAGTTCTCAATACGATCACCACGAAGTACTTCGCCAAGATTCTCTCTACTGTCGACTATGTTTTTTGGCCGGCAATAAGGAAGAGAATAATATGAGTAAGGAAGTTGAGTCTTTGTTGAGGTCAGTTTGTTCACTTTTACATTCAACAGATCGCCCTGTATCCAAAACCATTACAAAAGAGTCATGAGTCAAAAGTTCATGCTGTGGTCAATTTGTTCACTTACCTGTGACTGGTAGATATTTTTTTAAAATGTTTCAATGGTAAATCTGCTCAATATACTAAGTTCACTTTATGGGCAAACAAACTTTTACCAGAATAACTAATAAAAGCAAAGGCATGACATAGTAACAACAGTCAACAACTCAATAAAGACTACAATGTCATATAAGCTGCAAAGCTCATAAAGAGAACAGAGAAGAAGAGATCTCGGTGAAGAGGGGTCTAAGGAAAATTAGGACAACAATCCTCAACATGCGATCGCACAATTTCGGATGAAGGGATTTAATTAGAGCATTACACAAGGGGAATATTTTTAGTTCGCATATATTGTGGTTACATACTTACATATGAGTATATGACTTTGTGGGGAACTGGGGAAGCCTCTGCTTTATTATCTATTTTGACTGCAGTACATGTTCTATGTAGAAATAATATAAAACTCCACAAAAAAATAGCTAGCTATGGGCCATATCAGAAGGGACAAAAATCAAATTATAATTTGGATAAAGGGTAAGCATATGGAAAGTAAATTTATTTACTCACAATCATATTTTAACACCCTTCAGATTCAATAAAACATAAATTCTAGAACTACAGAGATAGTGATCCTTCTCTGACGTGTCAGGAGTAAAAATTGAGTAGAAGAATGTTACTTTTGAAAATCAGAAGCCACACCACCAGCACACTAAATTGCTTCCACATCTCATAACTAACCACATTAATATGAGAAGTACAAAACAATTCCAATTAAATAACAAACCCAAGCATTAACCAGAACAACCTCTTAAATATTGCACTCTCGCTCTATATACGGCATATTGTAAATCATAATTTATGCCTTATATGTTGAAAGGTAAACTATTTTAACAAAATATACAAAAAGAAAATTTCAACTCTAAATTCACTTCGCTCTTTTTTTCCAGGAAATAATTTAACATTGTCACAATCTAAATGAACTCATGCATTGATCCTAATCCAAAAGTCAATTATTCCAAATCCATAAGTGTGAAGTTCAATTTCAAGAAGATAACTATGGAAGTCCTAAACCTATTTCAGCTATGACAATTATTTGCTCAATTTCTTACTTTGTATTCTACCCAATCTCATTCTGACGATGCTTTGCTTTTAAACAGTTCCAGCTTGCATATGTTAATATTTAAATACTGAAAGTTGGAGTCCCTTTCCCATGCGAACTCACTGTTCACGGAGCTACCTTGCGAACTGGCCCTTTTGGCACGCTTCCCGATGGAATTTTTTGATGAAAATTTTGTGGGAATGTTCTTCATCGTGTGTAGAACATCTCCACCAAATTTCATCAAAAAATTCAACCTGTAAGTGGGTTAACTACATGATTGAAAAATATTGGTCCAGAAATATATATATAAAATCCAATATTTTTCAATCATGTAGTTAACCAACTTCCCGGTTGAATTTTTTGATGAACTTTGGTGGAGATGTTCTACACACGATGAAGAACATCCCCACAAAATTTCATCAAAAAATTCTATCGGAAAGCATTCCAAACGGGCCAGTTCGCACGGATGAAGTAAAAATTTCAAAAAAGAATGAAATTTTTTTATCATCCGTGCGAACTGGCCCGTTTGGCACGCTTCCCGATGGAATTTTTTGATGAAATTTTGTGGGGATGTTCTTCATCGTGTGTAGAACATCTCCACCAAATTTCATCAAAAAATTCAACCGGAAAGTTGGTTAACTACATGAATGAAAAATATTGGATTTTATATATTTATTTCTGGACCAATATTTTTCAATCATGTAGTTAACCCACTTCCAGGTTGAATTTTTTGATGAGATTTGGTGGAGATGTTCTACACACGATGAAGAACATCCCCACAAAATTTCATCAAAAAATTCCATCGAGAAGCGTGCCCAAAGGGCCAGTTCGCACGGTAGTTCCGTGAACAGTAATTCGCACCTGAAATTTCCCCCTGAAAGTTGAAGTATCAAACCAAAATGCCCTTCTCATGCAAACATGGTCCTTCTAGATCAGTAAGAATTATTGCAGATCATTCATTAACCCCTAACAAACTCTATCTATCTAACTACTATATGTTTGGTACCGGAACAAAATTGGATTCTTCCATAATGGAATATTAATTACCTGAACACTCTGTTGATCTACTTTAGTTTTAACAATGTAGCAATGTTATTTCATTCAATCTCGTCTTTGATAGATTTCAACCAATTACAACAGTACAGATCTACAACCAACCAGCCCTAATCCTAATGCTTGTAATGTAGGCCCCACAACAACTTGTGCGCAAAACTGGCCAAACATTCTGTTTAAGTGTTCAAAAATCACACACCAAATTTGAACCACAAGTCAAATTTCCGCATCAGATGGATATTATGGCTGCAAACAAATGGAGATCTGCAAACTAAATGCAGATCCAGCAGTATAACTCTACAAAAAAAATAAAAAACCAAACGCATGAACAAATACAATCGGAAATCAATAACTAAAACGATGTCTCAATAAAAAGATTCATATATAATATGAAATGAAATTTCTACTTGGATACTCAAAAGTTACTGAAATGTATAGGAGATTGATTACCTTATCGAAATCCTCGGGAGCAACGCCGGGAAGGTAGAAGGAGTGTACATTGAGGATGGAGAGAAGAAGTGAAATCGCACAGATCCATGTATGGAGTGAGAATATATCATAGGCAGAGATAGAAAGAGATAGGTAACAGATAGAGACGAACTTGGAGAATTGCGGCGAGGAGCATTGTATGTGAAGAATTGCAGCGACTCAGCGAGGAAGGGGAGAAATGAAGAGCGGCAGCTGGGAGTGTGAGTAATTAACTAGCTAGGGCTTTTTTTTTTGTTCTCAGTTTCAATGACTGAGATGTAGCATGTGAACTTTTTCATTTTTTTAATAGTTTTTCTTAATTAAAATGTAAGCAATAAGAGGCGGGCAAAGAAAAAAATTTGGGCGCTTTTTTTTTTTTTGGCTTAGTAACGGATACAGTAACGGATTATCTGTTACTTTTTCTTTTTTTTTTAACAATTAATTACTAAATAAAGGTAAAATTAATATTTGTTCACTCAGTAACGGATTTTTAATATCAGTAACGGATAAAAAGTGTTACTGTAATATAACGGATTTAGTCCGTTACTAACCGAAAAATCTGTCCGTTACAAATTCCGCAAAATGGTGTAGTGATATACTTTGGAGAGCATATATTATTATATTTTTTATTATGTGTGCGCAAGGTTTTCACCCACGCGTATCTAACTAAAAAATCTAAAACTTTTGTCTCTGGAGTTTTCTTCAAATTCCGTACGGATTAATACCAGAATTTTCTTGAACACAAGTGTTGCACGTAGCCAATTTTGTCATTATTCGAAAATTTCTCGATTTAATTCCAAATACCTGAAAAGTTCAAAAAACACAACAAATGTAATAATATATGCTCTCCAAAATATATATTAATGGACTACAATGTACCAAATTATTGGCATATCAAATATTAGATTTAAAAAAAGGCAGGCATCCCTCTAACCCATATGCACATTGATTTAAGTTTGTGTTAACATAAAAAATAAACGATATGAATCAAGGTGGAGATTGTTAAGAATGGTTGATTTAAATCATTGATTCCACATAATTTTTTTTTGTAGAACTCGATGTTGGTATATAAATAGAGGAGCGTAACCATCAAGTTCTTATATAATTATTGTGCCCATTAGCACATAAGGCTAGGCCCAGGGCACTAATTGGGCCCACCGGTCCACACACATAATAACAAAAGTTTCTCCAACTTAAACACATTTGGTCCACATGTGTAAGGTTTTATTTTAAAATGACTCGTTACTTTAAACACATTTGGGTCACATATGTGAGGTTTTATCTTAAAATGCCTCATTATTATGTGGTGAGCCCCCTACTTATATACCAATGTTGACTTGTACAATGTTTTCATGTGTGATTACTGGCTAGAGCTAACTATTCTTAACATAGATAGAGATAATTAAGAAAAAAAATATGAGAATAAAAGGGGAAGAGAGAGAGATGGCACCTTTCTTTGAGAGATAATTAAGAGAGAAGATAAGGAAAAAGAGAAAATATAGGTCCATACACACACATAAAGAAAGGAATATTCTTCTTCTTCCTTCACATACATATAAAAAGGGAGAGACGAATTATATGGAATAATTGAAAAAAAAAATTATATATATAGGTCCATTACGAGTGTGGCACACTCGTATGTTTTTTTTTTTTTAAAAATACTAGTAGATGACAGTTGTATGGCTTATATGAGTACATCTCACTCATACGAGTAACATTTAAGCGAATGGAGTTTCCTCCCTCTCTGCCATACACAACTAAGTTTGTGGGTTAAGTTTATTCCACTGTGGATGCTTTTACATAGTCAATGAGAAGGTACCTTTCTTGGAAAGATAATTAAAAGATAAAAGATGAAGAGAAATAGAGAAAATATAGGTCCATACATAAAAAGAGACATATCTTCTTCTTTTACCATTTATTCTCATATTTTCTACCATTTATTCTTCTTCCTTCACATACACACACAGAGACAGACGAATCTATGGAAGAATTGAATATATATATATGTCCATACAAGTGTGCCACACCCGTATTTTTTTTCAATTTATACAAGCAAAAGATACCTGTTTAGTTTATACAAATACATCTCACCCACATGGTAAAATTTAAGTGAATAATAAGTTTCCTTTTTCTCTACCATACACAGCTAAGTTTGTTGTTTGAGTTTGTTCTGTTGCGTAAGTTCTCTCTATCATATCCGTTGTGAATACTTAATGATTAAAAATACAACTTATTTATTTTGTAAAATTTATTATATCAATTATGTTTTAAATAAAAATGGGACTCTTGACTTGATATATTATAGAAAGAAATATGAGATTCCAAATAAATTTGAGACAAAAAAAGTATATATATTAATGTAGAAAGGGAGTTGGTTGTATACATTTTTTTAGGGGAAAAAAAAACTCATTACTAATCTAAAATCATTACATACTCCAAACTCAGAACAACTTTTTTAAGGTCCAACAAAAACTAGCCACAATAATGGGCTGACAATAATAATGGAGGACATCAAATAATACTCATAAAGAACATCATGACATGAACAACGATCATACAAGGTCAATATAAATAAAGGCATTAATGCCAACACAAGAAAAATAAAAAAAGCCAAACCAACGAACATGTGTAGATCTTGAAGGCCTTGAGTTAGATCTACATCCAAAAACGCAAATCCAATCTCCTCCATTGCTGATTTATACTAATCGAACGAAATCTCTATTATAACTAAAGAGGACAAAACTCACCGACAAAATATCTAGATTTAAAAACAGGCCAAACCCGAGCAAATTTGGTAAATGCTATGGACGGGTGAGGGTCTATGGAAGAAAACCTAGAATAAAACAGGAAACAAAATTGAAGAACACACCTAAAGGATAGCTCTAGGGTTTGGGGAAAAAGAAGTCTTTAGTCTATAATGTCTACAATATCATAAATATTTTAAAAGAACTAGTAGAATGGGATTTGAACTCTTTGAAATCTTAACACATGCCAAACTAACTTGTAGTCTTCGTGTCTCAAATTAAGAGTTAATAGATTTTCAAACTTACAGAAATATATGCTAGTTTCAATAGAATAAACGGGGTAACAATAATATGTTTGTGAAGTCCTAGAAGAAAAACGAAAACTTAACTTTTAATTAGAGACATTTTGACAAAGAATAGTGATTTCTTAATTTAAAATTCATGAAGTACATATTATCATATAACAAATATAAGATGACATTATTGTCAAAATAGTATTATACTATACTAAAAAGAATATTATTTTGATACTATCTTGGTTTAAGAATTGAGTGTACTACACGATTGCTAATAATAATAAGACAACTATAATACCTATTAATAACTTCATTGGATCTAAACTTACTATTATTATTATTGTTAACATGCATCAGTAGTACTACGTAATAATTATTTATATCTTCACTGGCCAATTAATTAATTATCCGAAGACCAATCACGCAGAAATAAGAATGGGCTGCTTTAGCTGGTAACAGACAACTACAATACCCATTTAATAACTAATCAACAATCCAAGGCCCATCCTCAAATAACATAAAATAAAAGGCCCATTGGACTCAAAAAAAGGTAAATAAGTCAACCAATCATATAAGCCGAATAACGCCTCTCAGAAACCCTAGCATCCAAAGTTATCAAACATAAACAAACCCTATATATACAACCCTGCCTCTTCCTGCTTTATCCTCGTCCACATTTCACTTTCTAGGGTTTCATCGTCTCTATTTGTATGCATAAATTATCTCTGTGTTCTGTGTTCGTATACGTGCGTATGGGTGTGGTAATTATTGGGAATGGGGAGTGTGGTGATGAAGCTTATGTGGACTAGAGTTTCTGATCTGGGTTTTATTCTCAGTATCTGAAGACAACCCCTTGGCTGTCTGATCACTCCCTTCCGTTATTTTCATCAATTCTTCTTTCTTTTTTTTCTTTTCTCAATCCAATCAAGCTAGAAATTTTTAGTTTTTTTGTTCAAATACCCTAATGGTTATGGTTGGGCTTATGATGATAAACTTTTAATTATCTTAGCGGATTTCAGTGAGGTTATTTTAATCAATGATCTGATTGTTACACACACTGAAGCCAAGCCCTCCCCCTTAATCTAAATATATTCATGCTACCTTTTTTAGCTTCCTTAGTTGTAGCAAGATGTTTTGTTCCTAATTGATTAACCTGTATTTTTGGAAATCTGTTTATTTCATGTGATTGTTGATTCAATAATATATATATATATATATATATAGGTGTGATGATGAGACAAGGCACCATTGGTGTAATAAGGGTAGTGGACAGGACGAAAGTCTTGCCGTGATCCCATTTATTAACGACTTCTCCTTCCACTGAACACCCATTTTTTTTTTTCTAAATCTACTTTTTTTTTCTTTTTTTGAACTTTTCATTTGATTAAAGAGATTTATTTATTGTTAATTTAAAATGTTTATAAATGTGAAAATGTACTTAGTTCTGAGCGTCCTTTACCAATTCTGGAGGAGAAAAAATAGTTTCTCTAGGTATAATGGCTTGGACGCAACATTTAAGAGTGGTCATCCTGATAAATGGTTTCTTTCAGTGTCATTTGATCCTGGAAACACCACCTATATCATCAACCCATTTATTGGATTTATTTTAATCTTCCATACTAATGTGAATCTAAGTTATTATTAATTTGTTGGATTTTGCTTAATCTTCCATTCTAGGTGAATTTAAATTATTATTATCAGGTGAATGGCTTCTTTTATTTTGTTTCCTTTTAAGGAGTGGTTTTTTTAATGAATTATTCAATATTCACTTTATTTAAATTTAATTCTACACACAATTAGATTATTTTAGGAGTTTTTTTTTTAGTTTTATGGGTTTTTGTAATCTGTAAGGATGTTTCTAAATCAATTTTTGTTAATGCCGTAGTAGTGTAAATTGTCTTTGAAATTTGTATTTGCGTTTTAAGTTGTATTTGAATGAAAAATTATTACTTATTTTTGGTGATAAAACTATGAAAGTGTGGTGCTGTAGTCGAAAACATTATTCACTTTTATATTTATAAACTTTCTCGATTAAATTTTTTATTCACTAATATGTTTGGAGTTAACTTGAATTATTTTGCTTATTTTCTACAATCAAACTTTAATTAGATAATTTATAAATTTAAAGACAATGAAACAGGCTATTTATCTATTTATCTTATGGAGGGAGTTGTCTAAATTTTAATTTTTCACCCGAGATTTCAAGCAAAAAGCTGACTTCAAGAGAGAGGTGGTTAGGGAATTCGTGAAATATATAATTGGCAATGGAAAAGGGTGATTTTGTGGTTGTTTTTGATAAGCTTGCATTGTTGTAATAAGTTGGGTACTAGAATTGTTTCTTTTGTTAAATGGACATCACTGCATGCTAGATGTCAACCCAAGACGCTTCTTAGTTTCCAAGAATTTGAAAGGAAATTGTTCTCTCCTACTTGCCGCATCAAAAACCAAATTTTAAGTATCTAATAAAAAAAAATATGTGCCGTTCCGGTAAGGTTTATAATTATAGATAGATTTATAAGATGACTTGTACGATTTGCAGAAATGTAAGGTGTGGATTTTGGATTCCCTTTACTGGTACCATGGCCAAAATGAACTCTTGCCTGCAATATTTCTTCCGAATTGATGTTCTCTTACCTTTTGCTGCTTTCCTACCCTCCCCCCAACCCGCTAAGAAATGAAGTACTTGTGGGAGATTATGTTAACATGAGCAAGAGGTAGACGAGTCAATGAGAGTGTTTGTATATGCACCATTGTAAAATGTGAGTGAATTAAAATGAGTTGGTTAAATGTGAGAAACTTGGTCAAATAAATATGTAAAAGGAGTTGGGTGAACTTGCTGAATTATTCCTTCCATCTTGTATTTTTCAAAAAAATTAATGTAAGTTAATCAAATAATTATTTTAGAGTTAAAATTATGATGGCATGTAATTTTTTGCTTTTACCCTGGTTCAAGCCTTTTTTCTCTTTTTCGATTCTTTTTTGACTGGTGGTGAACCCTCCGAGGTCTAGCCCAATCATTTATTGCAGAGTTGCTTCCTTCTTTAGTCCCATGTTAACCTCCTTAACTCAAACACTACCCCGAATTTGTAATGTCTATACGTTCAAATCTTCACTTAATGTGAATATGTCAACAAATAAAATCTTAATAGTTTACGTACTTGACTGAGATTTTTGGAGAGGTCAATTTGACTAAGGTTGATTGGTTTATCAAAGAAGTATTTCTTTGCAGAAGTTGCATTCATTCAATAATATGGAAGGAACAATCTTAGTTTTTAGTTTGAGAAATAGAGAGATATGAATGCGCAACTTAGTGCCTTATTTGAATCATGACAAAAAAAAAAGGGTTAGTTCAAAGGAATTAAAATGATATAGTGGGAGAACTGGAAAGAATCCAAAAGATGGTGGTAGAATTGGTAAAAAATAATTCAGGTAAAAGATATAGTGGGAGAAAAATGGTTGGTACATTTTAGAAAAACATTTTAACTTAATCACATGGTAAAAAATAATTTGAGCAAATTGTACTTTACTTTTTTGAAGTCTGCACTTTGTCATATAAATTATTAATTTTATCAATTTTTATTACTAATTATTGATTTTGTTGTACTTTGTCAAATTATTGAATGGGTTAACAAATTAACAGAAATAGAAGGCAAATTTGAAAATTGACATAGTAAAAATCTCATCCACTCTTTGATGATCCTCTCCAGTGACTCCTTTCTCCACAAGATATTTGACGTCGCCAATTCACACATATATAAACATGTAGCGCTCATATATAGATATAGATATAGATAAATATATATATATATATATGTAGACTATATAAGCGATTAAAATCAATATATATACACTCGGATATCCATCACTAGAAACGGAAGGAATTAAGATCAATATATATTCTAGAGAAAGACAATATATCAAAATATATGTGTGCACGCGCTTGGATGTGGTGATAGTGAATGTTAGGTGAGATTGAGCAGCGCGATGGTGGTGACTAGCTTGTGAAAGAAGGCAGGAGGTGAATGATTGCTCAATAAAAAGTTTTGGAGAGAGAAAGTGTTGCATGGGCTAGCCCTTCCACCATTGCACCATCACTGTGCCTCCATTTTCACCGGCAATCACCACCACTATCAAATCTTCCTCACTCCACTAATGTTGTGGCATCAATGTTACTACCACCACCAGTGAGCCTCTTTGAAACTGGTAGACAAGGATCAACCCTATGTGTATGTAAATGTGAAGGTGATGTCAAATACTTAGTCGACAGAGGAGTTGCTGAGGAGAGGAGGAAGTTTATGATATGTCAATTTTCAATTTTGCTCTCAAGTTCTGTCAGGTTTTTAACACTGTCGATTTGAGGCAAGTGCATCAGAATCAATAATTTGTAATAAAAATTAGTGAAAGTAATAATTCGTATGGCAAATTGCTATTGGAGTAATAGTTCAAAGGGGTAAACATGCAATTTGCCCAAATAATTTTAACCTAATGAAAAATGATCAAGAAAACTTCTTTTCCTTGTTCGGTATAATTGATACATAGATATGATTGTTCAACCACATGTGAGGGAGAGGGAAACAAAGTTCCAGTTGTTCAAACCGTAACAAAAGGTGAAAACACCCACCCCCATTATCAACTTTGCTTTGACCCAAGTGTGAAGTGTTAAAAGAACTTATTTTCCATAAAATGTAATATGCTTTTAAGGATTCCACGTTTTCAATTTTTGAAACGTCAGTCTTCCTCTTTTATTTTCTAGATTAAGAACATACACGGGCATTTTGTGTGTATAAAAAATCCATAATAGAGAAGAAAACTCACCTTTCAACAATATTTTATCTCAACTACCGGAACCATGTTTGATCGAAGTTTAAACAAATTTTCTAACTTTACCCTAATTCCCGGAAGTGAAGAAATCACATCTAGCGTACTTAGCCATTCATAACTTAATTGAAGAGAAAAGAAGAAAAACTTTCAAATTGGTTAAGGCTATTTCCTGGTAGAAAGATAGATTCCAGAAATAATGGCCACCCCAGCTATTGTGACTCCAACGGTTGAAAGTATCTTTGCAACTGAAACAACTGGCTTTTGTGAAGGCATCATGTCCAGAAGTTCATTCACCTAAGAAAAGAAAATTTCAACAACACAAATGAAAAGTGAGTAAATAAACCAAGAAGAACAATCCCAATATCTAAGATTTCATATTTGTAATACCATACTCCAAATATAATTCTAAAATACACAGATCTCACAACATATTATACACATTATTGGCCTTCTACTTAACAGCTTAGCGCTTTTGGGTGAGAAGCTGTCTAATATGGTATTATAACTTAGGTTTTCCAAGGTCTTGGGGTTTGATCTTCCACCTGTATTTGTTCCCTGTTGTGTTTGCGCAGTATGAACCTGTTGTGATTGTGCACCAAGTGCACTTTGGTTTGTCTCAGGAACTGTGTTGGAGAAAGCATGATATACATTCTCGTCTCACCTAACAACTTAAGGTTTTGGGTGACATGTTTTTTAACACACAACACAATGTATATAATATTGTTTTATCACTGTGTGCTGCATATATAAATGGGAGAAACTAGGTTTCTGATCTTATCACTCATGTTGTTGTGTGTTTACGCATGTTTGTATTGTCGTGTCATCGTCGTGTCTGTGTTCTTGCTGTGTTGTCTTGCAGAGACACACCGAAAACACGAACTGTCACCCTACCAACGATTAAGTAAAACCGTAATACACTATCATCAACGCATAACAGTAAAAAATCCGGACTCATCTATTCAATTGGGGATCTACCTAAAGTGGCTCTTGTCAAATGGCTATTACTAGAAGTAGAACAATCCTTCCAAGGAAATTTTTTAACTAACCTCCACAGGCTGTTTCCAGTGCTTTTTAATCCCCTGTAAGTGCCCCTTTCCAACAACGGCAACGACTGAACTATGCTCACTGGCAACTCTTAGTAATTTGGACGACATGTACCTGAATAACAACCATGTTAGAGCACACAAAAAAAAAATTTCAAACATTAAATTCTTATTAAAATAAGACACCTCCCCAAACAAGAACATAAAAAAGAAAGAAAGAAAGAAAGAAGCAGAAGTCCAAAAAATGAACTCAATGAGAGGTAGAATAAAAATATCACAGAAGTAAAGATACAAACTTGTCTCGCTCATGTACAAGGGTTTCCATTAGAGTGGGGAACTCCTTGCTCATTTCTTGAATCACAAGAGTCAACATGTCAACATCATCCATTTCCTTCAGCTGAAGGATAAATCAATCAATATCAAATTTTAAATCGCTAAGGCTCAATAACATCAACATATTGAAGTTATTCTGAGTTCGTCATGGATGTAGCATACCATTCTATTCAGATCCTCCGCATTTGGTAGAAAAAATGCTTGGAACAATAAAGAGTATAGTAATTTTGTCTTGTGCCAAAGCGGCATTTTCCCCCATGTCCGCCTTAATGTGATCTATTCAGCAAACACCACAATCACCCTTATATAAAATACGTTTTCAAATACAACATTAATTTCATGAGATTAGTTACACATAACATTCATTTTTTCTTGTTTTCAACAAAATAAACAAACTCGCAACAGAAATTTACTCACATTTACAGGGCGATCACCAAGAATCACCTTGCCTCCATATTTCATTGCCTCTTCAAATGCTACACGAAACTCAGAACCCGGAAAAACCTCAAGCTTATTAGCAACCTATGTTAGAAAATGAAGAATTGTTAAAAGAGGTTTAGTTACGTTACTCTAGCTAAACCAGAGAGGCACAAGGCAACTTGTGTTATAATTATTACAAATTTAGCAGTCATAATCATGCCTTAGCAAGAAACCAGCTGTAGAGTATTCCAAATAGGTTATTCTTTTTCTTCCACATGTCCACCATTTCTGCCATAGTCGGTACCTGCTGAACAAAAAATTAGAACATTTACAAGTGCAATATAGAAGAAAAATGAGCAGTTACATACTGTACACATAAACTATTTCAAAAAACATAAAGATAGTAATGGAAAGAAGAATAGCTCACTAAAGTATTCAGCTATTGGACAAACTAATCCGCTACACTTGATAAGACTAGCCAAAATGGTACTAGGAGGACAAAACTAAAACCAACACTGATGGCAGCCCAGTAAATATGGAAGGAAGTAGGGACGGGGGGAGAGAGAGAGAGAGAGAGTGGTGGTGGTAGTAGAGGATGGTTGATAGTTGAGAACTAAAGCTACTTTTGTCATTCAATTGACTTAAAGACAAGCTATAAGTCGACCTAGTGGATTTGAAAGATATATTCAAGTTTGAACAATAAGTAGCTGATTTGTAGCTCGCCACACCAGATGGTAAAGCATTGTAACTTAATACCAATTGTAAACAAAATTTGTTGATTTTGTAGTTTTATTCTTTACTAATGTCGTAACACAAAGAGGCTTAGCAAAGGAGATTAAAACCATAAGGTCATAACCATTTAATTTTGTATTGCTCTTATCGAGATAGAAAGACATGGCCAGCTCTATGGGAAACCATGCAATTTCAATACATCCAGGGATGATCTTGCAAATTTCCAAATACACAAGAGATGATGGATTAATTTATACTATGGTTATTCACTTTTCGTTAAAAACCCAATACAAAATAACAATACTCTGGCACATGCTGATAATAGGCATCATGTATCTAAGGCAAAAGTGCTTTCCCAACCTACATTTTTAGACCTTGTGTGTTGAGGTCTGTCAAGAAATAGCAATATACCAAGAGAGAAAGAAGATTGATAATAACAACTTCTAAGAATAATAATGGGAAAACGGAAAGAAAGATTACAAACAACAGAATAAATAATACAAGTACATACCTTCAAATTCTGAGGACTAAGTACAGCCACACGACTAGAGCATAATTCCAAAAAAACCACCTGTGTCCAATGAACCCAATTTGAATTGAACGCAATTCCATTATGAAACTAATTGCATCCATGAATCAAGTATCAAGAGTTTCAAAAGAGAATAATCACCTCTGGTTTTAAGTAACTAATTACTGCTTGAACTTCTTGGCAGGATTCCTGTAACAAGAATAAATAAATGAATGGAAATTACTATTGCTTTGATAATGTTATTTCTTAAACTATTCTGGTGGCTACAATTACATTAAGCCAGTTACTATCCAAAAGTTGAGATACATATTTACCTCGTTCAAACTTATGGATATGAAAAGGGTCTAAATAAAAAATAGTAGTAAGCATAACTTCACATTAATATTCGAAATAATTTGGCAGTATTATTGTACAAATTTGTATATCGTCCATACTTAATACTATATTATTTTTGTGTGTATGAAATCCAAACCACCATTTGGCCCATTGCCTTTATCCAACAGGATTGCTTCCAACAAACCAATTCGATGCGCATAAAGCAACTAAATTAAGCTATCAGCAGTATATCCAGAATTCATAAGCTACTCACTCAATTTCAGTACATCACTCTTGATAAAAGGATTTAAGTCACTAAACACTTTGCGTACTTATTCCCATTCCCATTCTACAGTTCCGAGTGGCGAACCTTTTACTCAAGGGAACAGGCTTAGACGGAGTGATTTCTTGTATATCACCATACCAACTTAATTTTCCTTGGCTATCCTCAGCTATTCAACTGTTTGGTTCTGGTGCACTAATTGTTCTTTGAGAAAAATAATTAACTAAATTAGATTTAACTTCAAATAACATATCGACAAGTGAAAATACAGAACTTCAAATTCTCTCATTATTTATGATCACAGCCTATAGTTTTCATAGTCCACAGCAATTGGCATTAATATGTGTCGTCAAAATTCTTGGCAGCAAAAGGGTGTTCTTCAATCTTTTTTCAAACTAGTTTAATATTTTTGAACTTTTTCTTCCAGAGATCTGAAATAGCAAAAACCTAGACACATTCTATCCTTGGTTGATCCTGGAGAAAAACAATTGCCGAAGCACAAGAGCGTAATCAAGTTTTCCCCTTGGCAACCAAACAAAGAGAAATAAGTGAAAACGAGTTAAATTGAATTGAATTACCATCGAAACATGAGCAGTTCCGACCAAATAAACATCGCAATTCCCTCCTTCAGCCGACGATTCGCACGATAGCATCATCACACTCCGTGAAAGCTCCTCCGGAATAACCCTCCTCCTCTGCTCGCCTTCAAATACCCCTTCCCTTTCCCTAGACACATCGGTACCTCTATCTTCATCAAAAGACACAACGCTCTGATCCGAATCTTCGCCACTCATATGATTAGCATTAGTGCTATCGACGTGGATGAAGGGCTCCATTTCCGGAGGGTGAGCGGCGGAGTCGGAATCCATCGCCGTCTTTGGCGCGTGGGGTTCACGGCTTCCAGAGGAATAGGTGATAGCGGAGTGGTGGACGTTGTTGGATGTGGATAATTGCGTGAAGTTGCGTACTCTTGTAGAAGATGCAACGGAGGAGAGGGATGGAGTGCAGCGGACGGGAGCGGTGATAAAGAGGTGTGAGTTGAGGAGTGTGAGTGTGCGTGCGGAGCGACGCATAGAATAAAATCGAAACTGTTGCCTTTGCTTTGCTGCTGGCAATGTACCCGGTGGGGGCGTCGCCCGTTAGTATTTATTAAGTTGGCCGGTTATTTACATATTATTATTAAATATTTTATTTTTTTTATATTTTATTTACCTTATCATATATAAATAAATATGTATTATTTTTTCGATAATAAATAAGTAAGTGTATATTATTCGTTTAATGACAAGTTATACTTAACTCGTTTGTCATTAGACAAACAGGCCCGGCCCTGAAGTGAAACATTAAGTGCGACCGCCTTACGCCCATTATTCAAGGGGGTCTAAATTATTATTTTTTAGTAAGTATTATATTAAATTATTATAATTAATAACTGATTTAATATGTTGAAAAGAAAAAAAAGATCAAAGAAACACTTATCTAGAAGTTAAAAAATAAAAAGAAAAAGAAAGAGAGAGAGAGAGAGAGAGAATAATTAACTCAATCTCAAAAAGGAGCTTTGAATTAAAAGTTTCAAAATCAAACAAATAATTCACTTGATAACTAAACTGAAGATTTTGTCGATGAATCTGAACAGCAAAATCATGTTAAAGAATTTATAGGAATTGATAACTTAACTAAAGATTTTGTTTATATATTATAGTCTTTTATTTTAAATTTTTATATATTGAAGTTTGAATCGATACAATTTATTTAGCTTGAATGTTAAATTTTTAGTTAATTTGAACATGTTAAATATTGGTTGAAAAATAAGAGTGAGTTCACCATTATAATTAAATATATATATATATATATATATAGGGGCTTAATTTTGCTTTTGCCCTGGACCTGAAAAATTCAAGACCAGCACTGTAGACGAATTGCACTTGCTCCCTTGTTATTAAACGAATGAAAAGTAGAATGTTACTAAATGTTTTGTGGAGTGCAAACATCATCCATTTTTTATTAATCAAAGTAAAAATTAGGCAAGCACTATTTACGCACCGGATGTTATTTAATAATAATAAATAAAGATAAAATCCTTTATTTGCACACCACCGATTCATCTTTTACTCAACTGTTATTACTTACAGTTATAATTAACCAAGACAATTATATATAATTAACTCATAATGATATTTTAGCATTCAAATGACAATTAATGTCCATACTATTACTATACACATTGAAATATTCGTGAGAGATCACGTTCAAACTCGCTCTTCATCCTCCTCTTCTTTTTGATCCAAAGCTGCAAGAATCACCATTGATTGAACAAAAGGAAGTTGGACATCACGTGAGTTATCGCTTCTGTAACTTACTCCTCATTGAGCTTTAATAAAGACATTTTTCGTTCGACATTTGGCGACAATAGAGAAATATTTTTAGTTATAAAAGGATGATGCTCGATGAACATCAAGTGAATGAGTTCCATAAATTTACTCAACATTGAGTGAATGATATACAAGTACCTTATTAGACATCCGGCAACAATGCACAACTCGCCCCTTTATCAATAAATCAATACCACTAAAAAGATAGACATGGGGCAAGTGAGAGGTGAATATAAATATATATATATATATATATTAACCAATCTTAGTCGATTTCTCACTAGACCTAGTAAATTTTTTTAGTGAAATAATATTATTTTTAAAATATCAATAATTCAATGTAATTTGGTTCAATTTTATAATATTACTCCCTAAACACATTTGATTCAAATTCAATTTCATTATTTTAGTTTCAATTTTCGGCCCCATTCAATTTTTGAATTGCCACAACAATCCTACTGCTCATACTATATTTATGCGGTCCGATGCCACAGGGGCGTGGCCACTTGCACCTTTGTGGGGTCTAGTGACCCCACTTGTTTTTAAAAATTTACATACAAATATAGTATATTTTTAACATATTTGAACTGATACGTGTAATTGACACCACTTAAATTTAGAAAAAATAGTAAATAGTAGGGTCAAATTGTAAATAAATAAAAAAAGGAATGTAGAACAAATATAATTTCTATGAGAAATGCGAGTAAACTCAAAACGTGTCCTAAAAATTATGTCTCAATTGCATTTTGAGTGATAAAGATGCATTTACACTTACTATTAGGCTGTGTTTTCTTGGACCGAATAGCATTGCTCATTCCTTATTTTTTCAACTGATAATTTAAGTATTGTAGTTGATGTGAGATTGGTAATAAATTAATGTATGACCCCACTAATCAAATTTTCTGGCTACGCCATTGATGCCACTAGTCTAGACAACACTTATGGGTATGTCAGTGGATTTAATGGTAGAGTATTTTAACACCCAGCAGCAAAATTCCTCCCACGCTTAACATTTTATTTATTTTAAAAAATAAAACACCGTTCAAAAAAGTTTCATCAAATACACACATCTGTATTTTATTCTATTCCACCTGTGTGTATATATATATATAGTGAATGAATCATTTACACACTCATTAAATATCTTAATATATTTTTTTAATACTCAACAATATCTCAACACATTTATTTGATATGAAATATGATAACATAAAAGAAAATTTTGGATATATATCGCCCGCTATTTAAAATGGAAAGTGATAAATACACCTCTTTATTTTCTCACTAACACACTTTCAATCTTATACTTCTATTTTTATAATTTTTATCACAAATACTATATTCTATCACCTCCTAAGTCAAGAAACAGGTGAAATAACTGGCGAAAGATAGTATAATTATTTTATTGTGATTAAAAATTAATTAATAAATTAGTAAAGAGTGTTGGTTAAAAGACCCTTAATATTTTGTTTTAACACCAATTTTTTAAGTACCCAAACTTAATTTTTATTTTTGAAAGAGCACCCTAATTATTTGAGCGCCTTAATTAAATAAAATGAAAAAAAATAAGTCTCTATTTTTTTTCTTTTTAAATAAATAGATAGATATATGTTAACATCGTCATACCGTATTAAGACTTGCAAGAAGGAAATTGAGAGCACTCAGAGCAGGAGTGGAAGTAAGCAAACGCTGAAGGAAAATAGTAGAGTGTGTACTCAATACCCATGAAGAACAATAACGACGTAGCAAAAACACACAGTACCACGTGGTACTTCACCACACCCAATGCATCCTCCTTTGTCCATTGCATAAACATTGTATTCCTAAACATTCCACTATTAATATTCACCTTCTTATTCTTCTCTTTAAAGTCTCCAAAATGGTTAACGCCATTAGTAATATCAGTTAGAGTGGTTATGAAGGGTGTGAATAAGACGGTGGAATGCTGTGCCTCCATTCTAAAAATTCAAATGTTTCTTTATTAAGAGATGAAGATATGTAATGAGATTTTTGTTTCTTATTATGGTGCTTAAATTATGAGTACATTTTCAAAATTAAAATATAATTTAATTGTTTATGAGTGTTAAAATTAAAAATGTCTTTATTAACATGCATTAGTAAAAGGATGAAGAGAAGAGTGATAAAAATAAATTTAATTTACTTGAGTCAAAAAATTTTAGAAAGTGTCGATGGAAAAAAAAAAAAAAAACCCTCACCGCCTTCGAAATAGATGACAAAGCCCACGGAAAATATACCAAAACCCGAAACCAAAAAACAAACAAAAGGAAAAGGAAAAGGAAAAAGAAAAAGAAAAAGAAAAAGAATAGAGGTAAAAACGGAAGAGAAACACCAAAATCCAAACAACCATAGCCAAGGCAACGCTAGGGCTTGCTCGCAGTCTCTCTCTGGAGGCGGACGCATTTTAACTGGTTCAGATTAATCTCAGCATATCAATTGCAGCAACCTGATCAGTTCAGACATTATTATAACAGCGGACGTCGTCGTATTCATTTCTTATATGCACTTTTACTCATCAAAGCAGTCGGAACTTCGAAGGTTATACATATTTATCATCTATCGATCTCTCTATATATATCCAAGATGGTAGAACGAAAGCTGTACAAGACGAGACTATGCGTACTTTATCAGAAAGGACACTGTCCTCGCCAGACTTGCCACTTTGCCCACGGCGATGCCGAGCTCCGTCGCTTCTCTGCTGGTTCCTTCAACGGTAAACTCTGCTTCTTAAAACGCATTTTTAGTTTTGGCGTTTTTTTTTTCCGCTTATGCAGGAGCTTCAGCTTCAGCTACAGTTACAGTTTATTTATTTAATTTAAAAGCATATACCTGTTTAGCGTTGGATAGCCTAATTTATTAGTAATAGACTAACACCAGCGCCATTATTTATTTAATTTAAAAGCATATACCTGTTTAGTGTTATAATTGCAGAGTGCAACTGGGCAGAACCCTAAGTTATTTATTGATTGAATGGAGATATCATCACGTAGAGCCATTATTGTATCCAAAGTTTGGTTATTTCATTAATCTATTATCAGTGCATATTAACTGACGGGTTTAGTATTTCTTTATCAGAATGGATGTGCTGGTTGGTTTAGCTTAATGCTGCTTGTGCTATTGTTTCTTGGCAAACTTCATCTTAGGATTCCTAATGCATCTATGAAACAACAGTAGTATATGTGAGGGATCAGAATTAGGTTTTGTGGCCACATTTCTTCAACTCTTCCATTATACTTATCACCAGATGGTTCAAACATTCAAATGTATACCTCATAAAATCCTGCACTTTGTGTATTTGTGGAGCATGTGGGCACTTCATATGGCATCTTCTTGAATATGACACTTCAAGGAATCTCTTGGATGGGATTTTGTACCAGAATAGTCCAATATATTTCATGTCGGATGGATTATACTTATGTTTTGATGTGGCATCAAGGAGAATCCTGCATCATAGGGAATGAATTGTATTCTCATTTCTCAAGAACAGAAGATGTCTACTATCTTTATCAGTTGCTTCATGTGGGATGGATTATACTTATATTTTCTCACTGTTGTAAGCTCAAACATGGATATTTCTATATCTGTTCATTATATGAGAGCTGTAATTTCCATGGCCCTTTTTGGAACTCGCAAGAAGGCAATATTACTATCACTAATATGTTAGTCATGTTATTCTGTGTAATGGTAAGGCAACTTTTATCTGATTATGGTCTTTGTGCTTGTTTTCTACTTCAAATTATTGGACGATGTTCCTTCTACTGGAATTATTTTTACCTTTTCTCTATGCAGGAAGGCGTGAATATCGAGATAGTGACTCGAGAGATGAGCTTGTTCGTAGGCATTCTTCGCCAAGAAGGTATTCCCCTGGAAGAGATGCAAGAGGCCGGCACTCATCTCATGGTCAGAATTTGCGTCCTTTGTTTCCTTCTATTATAGAGGGTTTTGTTGATAAAAGTGCTGGTTGTTTACCTGTGGTTTTCTTTCTCTTATGGAAAATTTTAACAACCAACCATATATGTAAAGAATATAAAGTTGATGTTTATTGATAATTTCCTTCTTCTCCGTGCTGATTTTCTTCTCTAGCAGTTTTGTTAATTTTTTTGTTTTACTCTATTAGCAGGATATAGTCCTCCCAAACTTATCCGGAAAGGAGTTTTTTTTTTAATTTCAAGCTGAATTGTTTCTCCTTTTAATTATTTTTTTGGCCCTTTTTTTATTGGTCCTATATTTAATCAAATGTTTTTTTATCAAATTTTTTTGGAGAAAGTTGGGAGCCTGTCAGCTCGTAAATTGTTTGACTTTATCTTTGGGGAGGGTGGATAAATTAATCTCAACCACTGAATTTCTTAAAATCAAAATGACCAGAACACTTTCTTTTTTCCGGGGGGGGGGAACTTGAGTTGAATGACCGAATGAAGTAGAATGAAGGATGAAATTTTGGGGAAACCAACTTCAGGTGATGTGCTTTTAAAACCATTGCCCCAGAAATTGGGTAGAGTTTGTTCGTTCTTGGTGTTTGTTTCCTTAAGACATTTTGGCGAGCTGCCCCTCCCTTGTTTTATATATGTAAGTATGTATAACGAGAAGTTGTACCTTGCTGGTTGTCACATTGTGGGAACTATGGCATCTACTCTTAAAAATTAACCTTTAATGCCATTTGAAAATATTAGACTAAATTACTGCATTATATTCTATATGTTGCAGTGATGACAAATGCAAAAAGAAACATCAGTTGGATGGCCAAAGTGATTTCTCTGAAAGTTTAGAAATCTCAGATGAGACAGAAGGTCAAGTCAAAGCCAAAAAGCCCAAGCCTTTTGATTCAAAAGATTTTCTTCAAGAGAAGGTTCAAATAATGCGGTGTTTTAAAATTTATAACTGAAAAGTTGGTAATATCTCCAGGTATTGGGCCCACCTTATTGCTCCTCAAGTTACATGACTAGCTCTTTTTTTTGGCTGTTGAATTTTGACATGTAGTTAAGGGAAATGCAGTCTGAAATTGATATTTTGGATGATCGCAAACACCAGCTGCAGGTTAGTTTTGTTTATTTGTAGTTGCGTGGCGTATTTATTTATTTATGCACATTTAACATAAAATACCATTCTGACTTTACAACTATTTCTTTGTTTTCACCTCCTTGTTATGATTCATTCTGGTTCTTTCTTCACATCTATTTGGCAACATTGCTTCCTTTAGCATCTCATTTTAAATGTTAATGCTCAGTCTCTATTTTATGCTTTTGATTGTTCAAGATCTCCCTGGAAGAGAGGAACCAGCAAGCAGATAGTCTAACTTCTAAAATTAAAGAGCTTGAGATGCAACTGCGCACAGAGAAAGAGGAATGTAAAAAAATTTCTGTGCTTCATAACCATTTTTCTGCTGTGAACAAAATCTACACTATTACATGTGCATAATGTCTTACTGTAAAGCGTTATTCCAGATGAATTATTCCCGTTTTCTCACTCTTTTGTTATTCTTTTTTTTTTTAAAAATACTATTTTAATCCAGGATCTCTTCGAAAATCAAAAAATTCATTAGAGCGCATAATCGTCATTCACGGCTACAAGATGAACTAAAGAGGCAAGCTTTCTTACGTTTTTTTTTTTTCAAAAAATGTTTTTGTGCTTCATTTTCTGCACACATTTGTTTGTTTGATGATTTATTTCTTTTTTCGTATTTTATATTTCTTTAACCTTAGGTCAGAAGCTCGACTTCAGAAACTGGGGGAGAAGATATACTCAGATGCTATTAGACCTAGTGCCACCGAAGAGGATACAAGCATCAATATCTTAAGTGATGAAGAGAACCTTGGGAATCATATATCAAGCCCTCGGAATGAGCAACAAAAGAAGGCTTCTCCAATCAAGAAAAGGCCAGAGATCCACCCGATGGAAGTAAATGAAGAATCAAAACAAGGTAGACTAAATTTATGTACTTGTAAATAAAATTCTTTGAAATATTTAGCAACTGAAAGATTTGATTAAAACATTGGAGATGCTCTAAGGGTCCGTTTGATAAAACAGTTGGAAAACGATTGGAAAACAATTAAGTTTTATGAGAAGTTGGAACAAGAGAGGAGTGATTGGGTGAGATGTTGTCCGCCTTTTCCTCTTTTTTCATGGAGCAATTTTCTTACCCATCCCCCAAAGAATTGGATTCCATGGGAAAACTGAAAAAGTAATAGAACATCTCACCAAATCACTCATCACCCTTTCCACGTTCTCATAGAAATTAGCAGCGTTTTCAACTTTTTTCCAACTTTTTTGTCCAAAACTTTTTGTCACACCCTAGTTTTTTTCTTCTCTCCTTGCGAAGAATAAAAGGAAAAAGGCGGTTCTTAAGATCTACAAATTAATGATTTCTGAATATTTTGTAGCTAGACCCTTATGTCTACCAATAACTGGTGTATATGTTTTTAATAGTTAGTAAACTGTAATACAGAGGCTGAATATTTTACCCTCATGCATTGTTTGTTCCAACAACTACAGCGTTTGAAACCCCAAAAAGCTGTAAATGTCTAATGCGTCTGCACCTACTTTAATTTCTCACTTGATTGCTAAAGTTTTCTGCCATTATATGGTCCTTTTTTACAATATCGTTCTTTGACAAAGATTGCTTGTAGTGTTGCTTGTTTGTGTTAGTTGTTTCTTTTTGGTTCTTTGCTGGG